>UFQX01000290.1:78624-144003 GCA_900497675.1 Arapaima gigas | reverse complement strand
TTTTTTTTGTTTTTTTTTTTTTTTTTTTTTTTTTTTTTTTTTGCAGTTCTGTTGTTTGATACTGTGGTTTAAGTATGGTTTTTTGGATCGTGGTGTGGCGTCTTTAGGGGGTGAACAAGGACTCGTACCTGATCCTGGAGACCCTGCCCACAGAGTACGACTCCAGGGTGAAGGCTATGGAGGTGGATGAGCGACCCACAGAACAGTACAGTGATATTGGTGGCCTGGACAAGCAGATCCAAGAGGTGAAGTGCCAAACGGCTCTCACAAGTCCACAGAACACCTGAGTCTTTGTACCGTAGATGTGGTCATATTTAACCTGGCAAAGGCAGACTGTGGATAGCCGGGGCTACGCGACGGGACGGTTGATGTTGGTTTTGACATAAATGGTTGTAGATGTTGAACATCTTTGCTCAGTGACATTAGTTAGTAGTCTCTTCTTGTGTCATTGTTACTGTTCAGGTGTATTTTTCTTCACATTTGTGTAAAAACTGGCAAAAGATGAGTGTAAAGGTTCCAAATTGTCCCTGCCTTTCAGCTTGTTGAAGCCATTGTTCTGCCCATGAACCACAAAGAGAAGTTTGAGAACCTGGGAATCCAGCCTCCAAAAGGGGTTCTGATGTATGGCCCCCCAGGAACTGGTAAAACCCTGCTGGCAAGAGCCTGCGCCGCCCAGACAAAGGTAAGTCCTGTGTGTGTGTGTGTACAGAAGCCCAGGAAGTACAAAACACTGGATGTGAACAAGTGTGCAGTTTCCTTCAGGACTTTCAACATTTGAAAACGAGTTTCTATTAAATGTGTATTAAAGTGTTACCAAGAGGGCTGTGGATGATTTAGACTTTCTGCTCTTTTGCAATTTTATATGGTTCTTTGGTTGTCAAGAGAACTTTGTGGCTTCAGTTAAAGTTTGGCTGTTTTGCTTTTGCAGGCAACCTTCCTGAAGTTGGCTGGTCCTCAGCTGGTTCAGATGTTCATTGGAGATGGAGCCAAGCTGGTGAGGGATGCATTCGCTTTGGCCAAGGAGAAGGCCCCTTCTATCATCTTCATCGATGAGCTGGATGCCATTGGGACCAAACGGTGAGTTAATTTCGTAAGCACTGCCCTGGCCTAATGTGGCTTGTTGAGTGTTGACCCAGTGAAATCGACGTCTGTTTTGACTAGAAGTTGTTTCCCCCACCTTGCTGGAGCTCCATTAATCTGTCGTCAAATTACTATCCCCAGGTTTGACAGCGAGAAGGCAGGTGACAGGGAGGTGCAGAGGACCATGCTGGAGCTTCTCAATCAGCTGGATGGATTCCAGCCTAATATGCAAGTGAAGGTGGGTGCTGAACCATCGTCGCTCTGGCACTTTACCTGTTTTGGCAGCTGACAGCAGGTCTCGCTCACCGGCTCACACCTTGATGATAGTTACTGTAGCGAGAAAAGCGGTGCACCAATAAAGTCGCAGATACCTTTCTTCTGCTTCTGCCTGTTGAAAAGGCGTGACGTGAAATTTATTACAAAACCCACACAAAGCGCATTTCTGGGTTTCATTTTTCACAGGTCGGAAAGGTGAGGTGAACAGGGCGGTTGTGTTGCAAACTGATATCCTGCCGTTTCTGCAGGTTATTGCGGCCACCAACCGGGTGGACATCCTGGACCCGGCTCTGCTGCGCTCCGGCCGCCTCGACCGTAAGATCGAGTTCCCCATGCCCAACGAGGAGGCCCGCGCCCGCATCATGCAGATCCACTCCCGCAAGATGAACGTCAGGTACCGGCGGCCGGCCTCTGGAGCCTGTGCCGAGGTGTGCGTGTGTGGATGTGGTCTGACTGACTGTGACGCTGCTCCCCCAGCCCTGACGTGAACTTCGAGGAGCTGGCGAGGTGCACGGACGACTTCAACGGGGCCCAGTGCAAAGCTGTGTGCGTGGAAGCGGTGAGGGACGAGCGACGACGTGCGCGCAGCCAGCAGGGGGTGTGACGGTTAGAGCCTTCGTTGCTCAGTGTGCGTTCGGTCGTTTCTCCGCAGGGTATGATCGCTCTGCGACGGGGGGCCACCGAGCTCAATCACGAGGACTACATGGAGGGCATCCTGGAGGTGCAGGCCAAGAAGAAGGCCAACCTGCAGTACTACGCTTGAGGTAGCCCTGCTGCGAAAGCCAGCGGAGGGCTAAACCAACCGGAACATTCTGCGGTGTATCCGGCGATTGACAGCACGTGCTTTAGCTGTAAGTTTCTGTGGGGTCTATTACCCTGGTGTTGTACGACTTAATTATTAAAGCTTTTTCCATTCATGAAGCAGTCAGCAGTTTGTCAAATGGACACGTGCAAAGAAAAAAAAAAGGATGTTAAACCAGGGTGTCTAATATTCCTCATTTTTATTTAACACTTTTTCCATTCCATTTGGACCCTTCAGTAACGTGACAGTTGACATTTACACCATGACTCACACAGGCAGGTCACCACTTGCTCTTAGAGCTCGGGGGGGGGGGGGGGGGCNGGGGGGGGGGGGGGGGGTGGGGGGGGGGGGGGGGGGGGGGGGGGGGGGGGGGGGGGGGGGGGGGGGGTGCACCGATTTGAAATCCACCGTCGCCCACAGTGCTGCACACAAGTGTTTACCGCGTTTCACAAGTCACTCAGACGTGTCCCTTAAACGCCAGAAGACGCTCCTGTCAAAACTCTGTATAATTGTCTTTTACTGGTTTTACGTGACGGATTGTTTGTTTTAAAAAACCAATATTGTAAACAAATGCTTAGAAATGAGGTGCAGCTCACTTTATATTATTACAATAGCACTGTGCTGTCGTGCCCTTCAGAAGAACCTCTTCTGATCCACCACGTACTTCTTCCCTGCCGGCAGTTTCCGGAAAAACAGACTGTTTCCTCTGCTCATGTTCCCCTGGAAGCAACGTGAGATCACAGGACCGTTAGTGAAAAACTGCTCCTTTAACAACGTGGGCGTCACACTTCCACCTTTTCCCGCCAACTTCCTCGAACGGAGCGGTTACACTCGCTGGCTCCCAAACACGACGCGTGAACAGGGTTTACCTCTCTGCTCAGGTGTCTCCAGCAGTCCACCCAGGTGGGGTATACAGACGCGTAGGGGGGGTGGCCCCCGGCCAACCTGCCAATCGAGCAGAGAAAAGCTTTACTGCAGCCCCCCCCCCCCCCCCCCCCCCCCCCCCCCCCCCCCCCCCCCCCCCCCCCCCCCCCCCCCCCCCCCCCCCCCCCCCCCCCCCCCCCCCCCCCCCCCCCCCCCCCCCCCCCCCCCCCCCCCCCCCCCCCCCCCCCCNAAAAAAAAAAAAAAAAAAACTTTTATCCCCCCCCCCCCCATGAGGAGTTTAGGTACAAGTAATTAAATGGTTATATAACCATAATGCACCTGTGAGTGGTGGACTATATACTCACCCCAGTCACAGCCAGGGAACAGTTCTTGATTTCACCCATATGGTTCATCTGTGGGGGAAAAAAGGTTTCATTCACCCACTTCTCAGTACCTGAAGTCCTTCAAAAGGATGTACGTTAGAACCGCTCAACAGACGTGTAAAACGGGCGAGAAAACCAGACTCCTCGCCGCACCTGCGAGGCAGAAGCGACCGGGACGGCTTCCTTACCGTGTCGTCAATGGCGTAGGTGTTTATCAGGTGGGCCAGAAGGTTGCAGATCCATAGTGACAGGACATCGCCAAGGAGACGGGGGATGAGCCCGCTGTGGCAGAGGGACAGATGCTGATCATCACAGTCCCACGTGACCATCAGTCACGCAAAGTGCCACTTCAGCCCGGTTTATACGTACGCAAAGAATCCCAGAATTCCCTCCTCTTTGTAGATGATGGAAATGGAATCAAAAACTCCACTGCAAAAGCAGAAATCAGGAAGTTATTGACTTGGAGTGGGGGGTCACTGTGACAATGATTAAAATAATACACACACCTGTATTTGGTCTCCCTGCCAATAAACTGCACCATACATCTCAAGGTGATGACTGGAAGGAGGAGGAAAAATAGTTAACACTCCCCATCAGCTAATGCAATTATCCAATTAATTATTCAGTAATTCAAGTTCACCGTGGAAAGGATGTGTGACAATTGTGGCACAGCACCGTGCCACCATCTCTTTGCTCGTCTGCAGGACACGGAAACAGATGTTAACACAACACATCGCCTCTACATCATGTCACAATTAGCTTCATAAATCCTGTTTTTAACTTTATTTTTAGGTGTACTGGGGTCCTCTTTATCAGACAGGCCTCCAGTACCTCGAGAGGCTGGTTGAAAAATTCATGAGTGCAAAGCAGCATCAAAAGCAAGCCTTTTAATCATGTTTTTTCTTTCATTTTTGTAATTGTCACTCATCCGGTCGGTCACGTCGAGCACATTTTTGCGGCAGGATGGCTGGTATTTAAAATTTTACCACATTACTAACATATTGAGCAGAGCGCAGTACGGCTGGCCAGAGGATCCTCACTGTTACCAAACGTTCACATCTGAAGGCAACTGAACGGTGTGAATCTGCGTGAATTTTAACGGTTTTCTTTTTGATCCCAAGAAACTTAATTCTTCTTCTTACCTCGTTGACAACGTGTTGCAGGGACCCGTCTCCGTTCTGACTTTTGCCCGTTTCCTACAACAAAATGCCGAGTGTTGGCAGTGGGCAGAATTTCAATAAAGCACTGGAGTGACAACCGTGAACCTCACACATCGGAGCAGAAGTCAAGTACAGAAGAAGGTGATTTTACCTCAGTTTTACCGGCTGCCTGGCATTTCTGCAGCGGAGGAACGAGAGAGACAGACGCTCACTGACCGCATCCCGCACCACCCAGCACACGTTTACACACATTTTAACTTGCGACATTTTTACTTATTCATGTGTACCAATAAGAGAGAAATCCTAAGCGGTTTGTCTCCCGAACCGGCTTTGTCGTTATTTTTAAACAAACTCAAATATACATTATTACTTAAGAAAATTTGCTCAGCTGTAACTTCCCAGCATTCACAGCCCCCGTCCCAACGTTACACTGATTCCAGATGGTAAATTTATCATTACGGCTAAATCTGCTCTACATCCTGCATCTCATTATATTCGAGTCCCATCAAAAATACGCGTCAGTTTACACTGGGGCAGCAAACCACTGTTCTGGAAACCTTGTTTAAAATGTCACCTTACGTGGGAACTTGACCAAAAATCTAATTTGCTGTATGAATTACACCGTTTAATCCAAATTTCATGTAAATGTACTTTATCGTTTCCAACTACACCCACTGAATAATCAAATATGTGCACATAATATTCTTCAGTTATTAACTTAGCTTCTGTCATCTCCATTTACCACAGGACAACAGCAGATGTTATTTTCCATTTTTACTCTGATCTGCTGGGTAAATTCAGCAGCAGCAGCTACAGGATTGAAACCCAGTGCACGAGGAGCACCGAGATGCTTCCCAGTTCTGCTGCTGGAGACCAAAGCAGCCACGATAAGAAAAGCCAGTCTGCTGTGCAGCACGCAGGACATCAACCGCAAAGATAACCGGTGTTTTTAAACAACATCGTCGCATTTTCATCTCATGAACCAAGGAGGACATGGCTACCAGGAGGACGCGGCTGTGCACGATGGTGCCGATGCTGCCGGCGCAGAGTCGCGGTGCGAGGCCTTTGAAGAGACCAGCTTTCCCGTCGATCTTTGTGATGTATTTGGCTATTGAAGAAAAAGAAGAAGGGAAAAAAAAACCACAGGGTCAATACACCAGCACTGATCCCTCAAGCTGCAGAACTTATCCAAAATAAATCGACGCAGACACATTAATACCAACTAGAAAAGTATTACGCAGTGAAGTTCAACGTTTTGTATGACTGTTAAAGTGTGTAAACCAGTTGCGGAGTGTCATTTTACCGTATGCAAAAAGTCCGGGTAGCTGATAAACCTGCCGGCCAAAAATGTTGCGCCCAAGAGTGGGAGGGAGAGGCTCGTGTCCAACCTGGAAGGGGGGGGAAAACTTAGCACAACAACTGAACTTCCTGACAGTTCGTAACTTACAGCTCACAGCTTATCAAAAAGTCTTCAGTGGCTGTGTGTGTTTTTGCAGCTGAACACGGCAAGGTCACAGCGTGTCAGGCTGTGTCAACCAGTAAGGAGCTGACATGCAGTAAGAAGACATCTGAATGCAGGATGGTGATAAGAGCCACTCTGGACCTCGTACAGCAGAGAGGAGGTCAGTGAGGAACCTGCAGAGCTCCGTCTCTCTGCTCAAACTACCCACTACTTTAATCCGGATTAAAAAAAAAAAAAAAAAATTACGGAAAATGTCAAAATTAACAACAAAGGAGGCAGGAACTCGAATCGGGGAACCTCTTGAGCCCTAAAACAGAGCAGCTGCTGCCTGAGGCTGTCGGGGCCCGACGACCACTTCACCTGGTTCGAAACCCCGCTTTTCTGCACTCCTGACACTAAACAGGGACCCAGAGCCTCAGGAGTCTCCGTTTACAGAAAAAAAGGTGGAAAGAGTTTAAAATGACATCTAACAAATAAGCAGCATTTACACAACCCAGACCGAGAAAATCTGGACAAACATCAGCTCCAGCCCTTCACCACCGTCAGAAGTGACTAAGCTGACAGGTCTTTTACAAACATTACGGGGCACAAATTTTACAATTAATATTAAAAATTAAGCGCAATAAGTGGCGGTGAAAATGGATGAAATATTTAGTATGACGTCAGAACCACACGTTACCACTTCGTGTACGATATGGACACGGATGTATAAAACCTCCCCCCAGCAGTGACTGTCGGTCAGGTTTCACTCACTGTCACTCACCTGTCAAAGCAGCTCATGTACTGTTACGTCACTTCCCGACACGCTCGCTGACATGCGTCAACTTTAAACCAGCCACCTTCAAAATATTATTATCATTATTATTATTAANCTGTCACTCACCTGTCAAAGCAGCTCATGTACTGTTACGTCACTTCCCGACACGCTCGCTGACATGCGTCAACTTTAAACCAGCCACCTTCAAAATATTATTATTATTATTATCATTATTATTAATAATAATAATAATAATAATAATAACATCATCATCAATATCATGTTCCTCTGGTGCCCACAAGTCAGACAGTCAGATTTAAGACAAAAATGACAGGACGCCCCCCCTCCCCCTCCGTGCACGCGACCGTTAGAGTAAAACACACCACAACAAAAGTTCAACACGAACATCAACACCATCTCGCACGTGCTTAATAGCTAATAAAGTCGCTTTGGGGGCATTTTGTTTGCAAAACGTTTCAGTGGGAAGCGCCGGACCGCGAGCCCAAGGACGCCGTTCCAGGGGGGAGAGCGGCCAGAAGCGCCGACCCCGCTAGGCCACACGCCCACGCCGACGGGCCGGATTTCTGCCGCTGGAACCGCGAAAATGTCCAAATGTGCGAACAGAAAGTTGTGTCGGTAAAACAGCGCGGGCGCCCTGACGCCGTGTGACGTCACACGCCACTCCACCAAATCCGCTGTGAATGAACGAACGGTCGATACCGGGACCGCGTCGCCGCTCCGTGGCCCCGGACACCGAGTGACCGCCAGTGACCTGTGGATTCCCCCAACTCTGGGGAAAGTTTGAGGCGAGCAGCCGGCTCGCAGCCCAGAAAAAGAGTTAAAACGAAACATGTTTCTGTGTGACACTGTCAACAAGCTGAGCCTGACAGGCGACGTCAAGTCCGTGTCCAGCAAACTGACACCGTAAGAACCCGGTCATCCGGTGACTGAGACGGATCTATGTGGAGCTTGAACATCAACCTACGTTCTTCTGTCGCCCGTCACAAACTTGACTTTCACCTACATACCGGTGAGCGGACATTGACCTGACGTTAAAACACTTATTCGCCGGGTTTCCCGGGGGGGAAGGAGGGGGGGAGTCGGCGACGCCCCGAGCAAACGCTCAGCCGTACCTGCATTAGCACCTTGATGTACATCAGCGGGTGGGACAGGACCGTGAGCCCCGTTCCCAGCAGCACCTGTCCGCACGTGTCCGCCATTATGGAACCGCTTCTTCCTTCTCCACTCGGGAACCGGAAACTGGGAGAAGCCGAGCCGCCCACGTGACACTGCCTCGCTTTTCTGTGATTGAGCGACAGCCCAGCGCGTGTTTGAGGTACGTCAGCGATCGTCTCGACCAATAGAAATGGGAAACGGTCTTTTTTTTTGAACGACGTCATTTTCGTGCTGCATCGATGTCAAAACAAAATAAGCTCGGTGTTTCATTTCGACGTAATATTCATAGTTCGCATAAAATACACAATAATAAAATGGTTTGAAGTCAGCGCAGCTTTAACGCAACGGGTAAATTTCTAGGAGAATTAAATACGGTGTAAAATACCCGTACATTTCCCTCGACAGCTGTGTATTCATTTTTTGCAGACAAGTATTATTGTACGAACAGATAATCCCTTTCAACAGGATTTCTTGCAACGGTACCTAAAGTACCAGCCCGTTATTAATATAGTGTCATGCTCTGTTTAGGCAACATTTGGAGAAATTAAATAGAGCGAATCTGTATTTATTGTTTCTGTTATTTATTAACAGATGTGTTACTTGCTGTATAACGGGAGTAGTATAAAACCCATTGCCATATGGAGATGTGGTTGGAACAGATGCCCTTCCTGACCTCAGCACTGCACTTGGACCATTTAGCCAAGTTTGGCACCAACATTATAGTATACATTATACTACGTGATCTATTATATTATTTTTCCCTAACTTTGTTTTACAGATTTTGGTTTTTTCTTGTTTTGGAGGTAGCTGGAAATTTGGTGTTGGACTGTAATTTGAACATCTGATGACTCCAGGGTGAGACATTAATAGCCAACTGGGACCAGAAGTCCGCTCACACACCCAACTGTTTCAGACAAAATCTGAAGACATCCCTCAATTTATTCACAGGTTTACTCTGTAAAAGAAAACCTCAGATAAAAGATTACAGTAAAATGAATCTGGCTAAACACAGGGCGTGATGCTGGGTCAATCTTTCATTTAGAAAGCATCAAAATTTAATTTAAAATAAAAAAGGATTGGATTTTCTATCCAGTATTAACCAGTTTTGTCAAAAGTTACTTCTAGGCTCAGTATTAAATTTCAGACAGAGGTGTTTGACTGCAACCTTCACATTTATTACACACAGCAGGTACAATAACAGACCAAACTGCTAATGGAAGTTGAAAAATGGTTTATTCACTATTTACAAAATATACAAATTTCTGCTTCTCTCCAAACTGTCAGAAAATAGGTAAAAACATGACCTCCAAATAATGTTCAGAACTGGCATACTGCTTTTAACCTGGTAAAACAAAGTGGCTGTGTATAATATAACTGTAAAATGTGGAGGCAAAGGTAATTTTTTTGAGATCTTTGCATTACAGACCTTTCTGCTGTGGTGCCGTTATTTAAAAGAAATACATGAATCAGTTTTACAAAATTAAAGAAAATGCTGTAAACCAGCAGGGAGGCTCCCATTAGGATTAACAGAAAACATTTGTAAAGAATAAAGAATTTAGTAAATTAGACTGGATATAATCAACAACGTGACCTTTTGAACACTCAGCAGAAAAGTGAAACTTAAATATCTTATGAACAAACCTGGGAAAACTGAGGTGAACAAGGCAACTTGAAATCTGCTCAAGTCCAGAGAAACATCTTGACATTATGAACAGAAACGCCGTCAAGTTTACGTCCCTTTCAGGTTAAGTCTTTGCCATTGAAAACAGCTGCTTGTAGACCAATTCGTGTAAAGGAACAATCCGGAACATAAACTGCACAGTAAAACAGACTTGGGCTGCTGGCAAGATATGAATGAGTCATATTTCAAACCGTACATCATACAGCTCAAATGCTGTATCTGAGGAAAAATGACAGCTTTGAAAAAAAATGGATAAAAGCAGGAGAGAAATCAAAAATCGACTCCCTCAGATGCTGTACAGACAGGAGACCTGGGTGAGTGACACTCTACAGAGAGGTTTGACACGTCACTTTTCACCTGTAAGTCAGTGTCTTCCTGATGAGCCACAATGGCTGGTGAAAGAATGGTGGGCAACCAGAGCAGTGGGCCGTTATGTGCTGTGTGTTAATTTCCGCTTCTTCAGCAGCCGCTCCCTCCAGTCCTCTGGAAGAGCTTCAAAGTTTGCATTTTTCACTGCTTTGCCACTGGGAAGGAAAAATGAAAGTAAAATTCACTGCAATTTTTAACTAAACTGCTGCTAAGCTAATGCTGAAGTGCCAAAAAGCTGACAGATTTGGGATATATTTGCTAAGACATACATACATACATACATACATACATACATACATACATACATACATACATACAAAGCACGGTGCTCCTCGTGTGTAGGATCAAATCAGGACAAAACCACCAAACAGAAGTCAGACTATACTTGCTATGAAAAGGACCCAAAATACTACTATTATGTGGTCCACGTGTGTCCAAAGTAAATTTTTGGCCTTAATGGGGGCTACGTCAGTATGGTGCAAGTCAGATAATGCACAACTTGTATGACAATAGATACAGTTTTGTGTGTGTGTGTGTGTGTGAGTGAGTGAGTGAGTGAGAGAGAGAGATCGTTTGCTAGCCAACAGTTTGGATAAAGCAATCATTAAAAAGCTGTAACTTCTTGCTGTGTTTTTGAAGGGTTATTGTTGTACACAGATCTCTTCCGTTCAGCACTCAGAGAAAACAGCTTTCATTTGCCCGATATTCTATGGCAAGATGGTAAGAAACGTTACTGTTAGCTGCGAATGGTGCCAGGATGGGATAAGAAATGCACAGGCAGTGACACATTCCACGCATGGCAAGGGTGAGAGGTGGGACTGAGGATTTGGTAGGAAAGTTGTTCTGCCACAGCATGCAGAGAAATGCAAGATAAGAAGGTAAGACTGCATTTGCCAAAATCCTCTTCAAAAACCTGCTAATGGTCAACAAGCCAGCTGACAAACCACGCAGGCTATGGTGTGAAGGTGGGCCCTGGTTTGAGCCAAAAGCTGAACGATGACCGGACCCCACCTGGAGAGCTGCTGCTGCTTCCACTCCTCGATACGCTTGATGTTGAGCTGGTCGCGGTCCTCGTCGCTGCTGCTCGACTTCTCCTCTTCATCCAGCTCCCTCTGGATGCTCTGCCACTTCTTCACCAAAGAAGGCATCTTCGTCTTGCTCTTCTTCGTCTGCTCGTTTACACAATAATTAATTCAGAACAACATCCTCTGCAAACTCCTCAGCATTAATAAGATTGACGCACAAATCCAAACAAGCACCTTTCTGGTTTTTCGTTCATAAGGACTCACACGCACCTTGTCCTTCTTCAGCTTTTTAGGTTTGTCTGCGGTGGCTGTTTTTCCACACGTGGGGTCTGCAGTGGCAGGTAGCGGAGCCAGGGGAGGTGCTGGCTGAGATGGGGGCACGGCTACTGGGGCAGGCGTTGTCTCTGCAGGGGGCACAGGTTGGGCAGTAGCCACCATATTCCAGTACACTGGGGCAGACATCACCGGTGCTGCGGAACAGAGGAAAAACACCAGGTAAATTAATAAATCAACAGGGGCGGTGCAACGAAAAGCTGTGTGGAGGATAAGGGCTGCTAACCTGCGGCTGGAATAGCCTGGCTATAGAGGATGGGGCTGCTGCCGATGGTGACCGCCTTGTGCAGCTGACTAGAGCTGGCTGCCTTGCGCTTGGAGCTTTTGGCCGGGGCGCCAGGGGAAGCGGCTGACTCAGAGGTCTGGAGCAAGGGAGATGCAAAAAGCGTCAGGCAAAAACCCCAACAATTGTACTTGGACGATCTTAAGTCATCTAACCTCGCACAGACTGTTCCAAACCAGGCCCATGACAGAGACTCTGGAGAAAACCTTGATTTGAATTGCAATACGGCCACTACAGAAGCTTTTGTAACCAAACTGAGGCCTTGTTGACTATTTCTAAACCAGACTCGAACCTGTTTATCTAGTTGTAAACAACACTTCATGTACTGAAAAATAAAACAATTAAAAATACACAACTTCTTGAAAGTATGTTTCTCAGTAACAGAAATATGTTACATGTTATATGTACATTTCTTTACAGAAATGAATATAAATTAAAAACATTTGATTTTAACATGATATTGAGTTTGTCAAAAAAAAATTTGCGTTAACCTCTGTGTCTTTAGATGGTACCTTTACGCCAGACACACTGGTGGCCACAGGGGGTCTGCGGCTTCCATCCTCCTCAGTCCCCGGGGCTGGGGGCTCACCCTCCTCATCCTCCATTTCTACCTCTTCGATCTCGCCATCATCGCTCAAAGGTGGAGGAGGTGGTGGAGGTGGAGACTCCGGTGGCGGAGGTGGTGGGGGAGGGTAATCGGATGGGGGAGGTGGGTCATCAGGAGGAAGAGGTGGCTGGGGTGGTTGAGGAACTGACCAGTAAGACTGAAGTCCAGTCTGCATGGAGGCAGGACTTGTGTATACAGGGGGCGCTAAAAGGTAGAAATAAGCAGAGTCAGTGGTGGTCTCACATTTTCCATAACTCAAGACCAATTGAATCAGGTATTCTTGATGTGTGGCACTAACTCTGTGACAACACATTGGCTCCTCATTATAAATACAGACAGCATAGGAAGCAACTCCATTCCCTCATCATTCCAAACTCACAATGGTAGAAGCTACAATGGTACAGACGTTCCTCAGTTTCTTCATTGGTTAGCTTTTGTAAAGTCTGGGACACAGCTGTAGTGCATACAATCTGAATCCTGCCAGTTTAAACTAATGGGAATGGACAAAAGCAGAAGAGGATCACTGCGAGTGGGCCTAACCTGCTTGTGTTGTAGGGGGCTCTGCCGGGGGTTTGGCTTCTCCCTGGCTGCCGGCGCCAGGCAGTGGAGATGTGCGGCCCTTCAGATCGCTGCCCTTCTCCTCCACACTCTCCTCCTCCGCTGGGAAGTCCCACTGGGAGGCGGCCGTCCGTTCGTTCACGTAGAAGTATCGCCTGTGTTCTCTAGAGTGGGGAGAACAAAGAGAGAGGACATCTCAGCTGCTGGGGGGTGGGCAGCAGAGTCCCGTCTGGGGGGGTGGGGGTCTTTCACATTGAACATGTGTATGAGGTTTGTTCAGGGTGGTGTCTGACCACCACATGGGGGTGGGTGCAGTTTTGCACTGGGCAGCCACAGTACCCAGAAGAGGAGCCACATTGGAAAAGGGGGAACTGACTCGGGACCCACCTTGTTCTCACCAAAAATAAAAAATAAAAATAAAACAAAAATCAAAAACAAAACCGAAACAGAACCAGTCAGGTCCAGTGCCAGGTGGTCCTGAAAGGTCGATTGGAGGCAGAGTGATTACTGATACGACACGGCCATCTTCAGGATGAAACCAAATGATACTCACACAGAACTGATAAAGAAAGCCCCATCAAGAGGTCAGAAAGGGGTTTCTTCATTAAGGCAGTTTAACAAGGAGCTGAAGAGATTTTTTTTTTTTTTTTTAAACAGCATGAAGCAACATTGATTAAATGGTACAGGTAAAAAAGTACAAATACAAACATAACACACAAGAGAGAAATAAAACAATGAAATAGAGTGGTCTGACCTGCTGAGTCCGGGACAAGCCTCAGTCTTCGCTTTTACCGTCGCTGTGACACGCCTCCTCCCAGAAGTCAAGCTGTGTCACTCAATCTCCCATCGCTGGGGCCGTCCTGAAAAGCGTCAAGCTCTCGCGTGCGCGACCACCTTCCTAGTGCTATAGTCCCCGAGGCAAAGCGTGTGCAGTGGCACGTCCTTCTTTCAACCACGTTTGCCACTTCGTATTTTTTAACCCCCCAACTCACTTATTCGTCTACTGGGACACAAGGTAATCTTGGACGGCTTTTGCTTGTCACTTGCTGATTAAACACCCCAAATTAAGTCAATTGGTCGACTCTCCAGGTGGCGAACTCACAGCTGAGGCGTCATACAGGGTCATGTGGGGGTTTGGGGTGGGGGGAAAGATGTGAAATGTAAAGAGCTCGTACCTGTCCCAGTGGCAGGACCAGCCTTTAGGGGTGGCGTTAAGTTCGTAATGTTTAATGTGTTCTGCGGCTTCCTGTAGCCGGCGGCGCAGATAGTTCCCATTCAGAGCTCCCTCCCGCCAGTCTGCAATCCTGGTCTGGGAGAGAAGAGCAGCAGATGCACGTCACTTCACACCACCCTGCTTCAGGCTGGGCTACACACTACACAGCCTGAAAACCACAGCGAGCACATCGTTTCCAGCGGAGCAAAAATGTTACGCCCGTTTCCACAGCGAGACAGTTACACACTGGCAAAAACACTGGTACCATGCAAATTGCACATTTCTATGTATCTGTCTGCCTGATGGTGAAATGCACTTTTGTCTATCCTGAGGTTTACTTTGCTGTGGTGAAAAAGATATGCTAAATGAATGCATGTAAATGCAAATGTGAGGGGCATAGTATCAGCTGAAAAGTGGAAACAAACAACTGCACTGCTGGTCTTAGAAAGTGGACGAAGTAGGTAAAGAGCAGGTAGTGTCGCGGTTAGGGAAGAAACCGGAGGCCCTGCATTCGAATCCTCACTCCTGTTATAGTACCGCTGATCAAATTATTGATACCAAATTACTCCAGTAAAAGTTACCCAGCAGGACAAAAACATAATACTGTAATCTGCTTCGGAAAAAGCCATCAACTGAACGAATAACTGCAACAACAGTAAATTCTTACCTCAGTCTGTATGAGAAGCAGCTGGAAGTTAGTAATGGCCTTTTTGTTTATACCCAAGAACTCCATCTTGCTGGTCAGGGTGTTGGCAAGCTCTCCGATCTGGAACTGAGGAAATGTCACCAAGGTAAATGAGCAGTTTTTGCCAGTTGTAGCTACACTCCTTTCAGTGCAGTAATATTCATCTTGTATGAGAGAAAACTCTATGTCGTACTTGTAAGATTGACTCAATGGGAGGCTGCGTCATTTCTTGCATCGATTCCATTAATAAGATGCGCACAATACGTAATGATACCTTGAGGTCAGCAAGCTCCTCTTCCTCTGTTGAGGCTGTTCTCATTTTAACTTTCTCCACCGAAATGTCCACCTCTCTCGGGTCCTCCTTCGCTGGCTTCTCTGATGTTTTGGAATCTACTGTAGGTGCCCCCACACACACACACACACACACACACACACACACACACACACACACACACACACACACACACACACACACACACACACACACACGTGTAGACCAACAGAATCAGTGATTGAAAACTGTACCCAAATTAACAAAAAAGACTCCTGCTGTTTCTAAGGGATAATAAAATAAATATGCTAGTTTCATATTTATTGTATTTCCTTGACGGACAAACCTTGACAAACCGAAAAAACCTGCTTATAAGACAATGTGTGACATTCTATATTGGGTGAGTCACAGTGTCTCCCAGGTGCATGGAACCCACCTGAGTCAGGCTGCTCTGGCGTGTCCCTCCCTGTCTTCGCCGAACCCCGGCTGCTGGAGTCGGGGCTGGGCGCCCGCAGAAAGGCCGTCTTCCACTTGGTCTTCCTGAGCAGCAGCCCCCGAGTTCCCTCCTGACTCGTCTCAGAACAGGGACTAGACCCCCCCGCACTCCCATCACCTTCCTCCAGAGCTCGCAGCTCCGCCTTGGGAACAGGACAAACCCTCAATGATCGTTCATCCAAAAATGCCACGGGACACTTTTAAACTGCCTAATAGTAAATAGCTGACCACACACAATTTACAGTTAGTGTCCAAAAAAAATTCTGAAGTTTCAGTCAGTTACCTTCTTCCTCTCCAGCACCAATTCCAGCTCCATAGTGTCTTCCTCGGCCTCTTCCACCTCCTCGTCCTCTGAGCTTGCCGGCGACTCAGTCCTGCTGCGGTGGCCACTTTGGGAACGGACTTGAGCATCTGCAGCAGGAGGCGACGCAGGGGGCCGGGCGCACTCAGCCTCGGAGTTGAGCAGTTCCTCCGACGCGTCCTCAGCCAGCCCGAGGGTCTTCTTCCTCCATTTCTCCTCTGCCTCCTTCACCTCTGGTGGGATGAGTGGGGCCAGTAGAGATGCTGCCACGCCTCGTCGCTCCTCCTCCTCGCTGGTCAGGGCCACCACGCTCTCCATCACTTCCTGTCAGTGCAGACAACATACAAACATAACCAACTGTGTCATGCAAGTCCCTTTAAGATACAAGGAAGTGACACATCTGAAAATCCAACAATTCGGGCTAAAAAAAATACAGTTTAGCCAGTTATATACCATATTTTCTGGACTATTTTTTCCTCACCTCACATACTGATGTGACTTAATGTTTACTCCAGTGTGACAGAATTTATAAGAGATTATAATTAAAAATATGCATTAAAAATAATAAATACGTGATAAAAAAAATTACTGAATGAACTCAGAATCAACTAATTTTTTCCAGTCTACAGGGTGCAGTTATGAACCTGAAAGCATGTGCAGCCTGGTAAACCCAATTTAGCGCAAATGTGGTCCTACTGGCAACATACTTGCTACACGCTACTTATCTGTTTTTTTTTTTTTTTTGTGAAGTATGTGTAGTTTTTGGATATGCATCTTATCCTTTGGAATGACATACAGTCTAGGAGTACGGTTATTCATAAAGCACCCAACCCTTCATGTTTGCATTTTTGTTACACAAAACTTCACTTTTTTTCAAGGTATTTACCCCGAGTTATACCAGTGAAATCAGCTGTATAAACAGGTAAATCATTTGTGTCTCTCACTGCATTGTGTCACTATAGATGCTCAAACCCAACTGACTTACTTTCTTTTTCCCCTCCTTCGAGGTGCCCAAAGCACTGGTGGCAACTGCTGAATGCTGCCCAGAATAAATGGATGCATTATGCACAGTTCCATTGCCGTTGACAACCACAGCAGAGCTATGAAATAATGGGGAGGAAAAGAAAAAAAAAAATCAGATATTACAACACTACCATGTGAGCCTAACCCCCACGATGAGAGCCTGGGCTGGGTTGTGCTCTGCCCACCTGTCTGTGTACTGCTGCAGGCCCTGCACCTGGTCAGCCAGGTAGTGGGGCAGCTGCCAGGTCACTTCATTGGTCTGCGTGTTCCAGTAGTAGTAACAGCCTGTGTTCTCGTCCCAAACCTCCTGCCAGTCTCCCATTTCCACACCCGCTGGAAAAACGAACACACCACATGTGCCATAAATAAGGTGCTGGGCAGGACCTGAACTAAGATAAACCCCAAGTGACCAGAGTGGGGCACTCACCTCCAGCTAGCGAATACTGGGTGTCATACTGGAACTCAGCTCCTGACCCCACCTGCTCTGATGCCTGCTGGTGGTCTCTGGGGTCTGGCTGGGGCGGGGTAGGGGCTGGGGGGTTTGCCGAGGGCTGCTCGTCTGTCTGCGGGCCTGGTTGCATGGTGATGGCATCGATTTCCTGTGAAGTGAGTGAGTGAGAAGAACGTCAGTCAGATAAATAACCAACTCGCAAGCAAACACACAAAATTAACTGAAAAGACCTGAATTGGAGCCAAACTCACAGCCATGAAGTTTGCAAGGGTGCTATCAATGTCAGCAGACTGGTTGTGTTTGGCCTTCGCTGGCGCCAAATGGGAATCGGCAGCATCCTCTTCCTCTTCGCTGTCTTCATAAGCCCCCAGCAGGGACAAGCCCTCTGTAAGCAGCACATCAGAACCCTCACATCAATGAAAATTTAAGGTCATTATTACAGTAGTACGGAGGAGTGGGATTTGACCCAAAAACTGCTGGCAGTTAAGCGCTGCACCTACCTGTGGCTTTCACTGCAGGGGTCCTCATGTCCAAGGTGGGGTCTTTCAGAGTGCTGTGAGCACGACCATCTACACTGCCCTCCTGTTCGTCTGGAGATTACACACACACACACACACACACACAGTCAACATCTCACTCATGTTGCATCACTTCTTCCTCCTGATACTACTTTACTGTGCATTATTGACAAGACGGGTGTTAATGGCACCATCAGAGGGACACAATGTGTCACTGAGGTGGTAAAAGTGTGTATATCGGGGTGTGTGTGTCCACTGAGCAGCTCCAACTACACACACTGACAACACGTGTACCGCCCTTCTTATAACCGTCTGTTTCACTTTGTGTAAAACAACTGACATAGTTGCGCCATCAAATATTCACTAGTTCACTTCACTGTTTATGTTCCGAAATGTATTTTATGTGTTTGTTTTCGTTGCGGCCTCCCAACGTGCGCGATCTCCCCGATATCGCGTGAGCCCCGAACTGAAACCAAAACGGAATCAAACAAAACTCAATTTAAACCACTTTAATTATAGCAAAGGCCTGAAGTAATTCCAAATTATATAAAACGTTTATATAAATATTAATACGTTGGCATTAAAGTCAATATTTTGATCACTGGAAACTTAAATTAAGTTAAATAAGCTCTACTGAAACGCAAAGCTAGCCGGCGAGGATCAGCCCGGTGGGGCCGCCACCTGAGCACGGAGAACCCGCTGGCGTCGCCAATAAAGTCCGAGGACCAAAACGGGCCTACTTCCATCCGCTCACCTTCCGAAGCCGAGCCTAGCGCTTCCTCCCTGGAGATACCTCGGGGTCCGGGTGGCGAAAGCTGTAAAATCGGTCTGCGTGACGTTCCTGTCCGCGTTTTCTTTCCCATCGCTTCGGGAAGGAATGGGAGGCGGTGAGGCCAAAGCCGCCGGAACAAAGGCGATGGGGAAACGCAGAGCAGCAGTCAGGACGTTACAGGCCGTCGCCACCGTCCTGAACCGCGAGTCATCTTGCCTGCCGATTGGTGAGTGTTCACCAAGAAGCATCAGGATTGGATACAGTAGCTGCCAATAACCCTGAACCGCGATATGTTCTTAGCGTCTATTGTTGTTTTCTCACTGAGGGGCGGTTGGACTCGCATCCTCTCGACCAATAATCGTAAACCGAGCTGTTCTGCCCGCCTACCGGCAGGTTCTCGCAGAACTGAACAGCAGAAAAAATCTGTCACAACCTGTGATCAGTACGATTAAAATATATATATATTTAAACAGAAAAGCAAACACGAAACATAATTACACTACTAAATATTACATTGCATAGAACATGAATACCACTCTAGTTATACAATAAAAACAATAAAAAAGTAAACAAAAATGGCAGCAGTTACAATTAGATTTTAAATAAACGACACGTTTAAGTCTTAACAGATTGTTCTAGTTCTGTCACTTAGTTTCAATAATAAGTGGCTTCTGCATTTCACCATTTTTGCTTGTAAAAATGACATTTATTAAAATGCATCCGTAGATTTATTTAGGTATACATATGTTCAATAATATAAAAAAATATTAATTCAAATTAATCTTCAAATGTCTATGTATTTAATTTTCTATATCAGCCCAAATCAATTTAGTGTAAATACAGTCATACAATAGATGCACAATATTTTCTTGCTTTACCTCACAAAATGTAAATGAATCATTATATTGTTTTGTGAGATATATCAAATATATAACTACAGTGAGAAAATTCAAACAGAAATCCAATTTCAATCCACATTGAAAGTATGACTATATCCTATAATGATTTTTGAAATATTCTATAGTTGGGATAGGGGACTGTGGTTTTTTTATTCACATGTAACATCACCCAAAACAAAATAAATATACGCAAAACGGCCCAGAAAATTCCCTAGAGTTAGAATGTGAGGGAAATAATTATGGGAAATAAAACAAAAAAGTTAATAATAAACAGTAAATAATAAGTGCGGGGAAAAAATTCTTACAGCAAGAATAGAGACCTCATGTTCAGTACAGGAAGTGTTTGGGGGCTGTGATTTCTGTCAAAGGGGGTGTTATGAAGTAGAGACTATCAGAGTACCCAAACTTTTGCATGTTCCACATTTAGCATTTTCTTTTTTTAGAATAATAAAACAATTTGGCCACAGGTGCTCAAACCTTTGCATACAAATATAAACCTGTTTTAACTTTTTTTACTACAAACTTTGTGACCCTCTCATTTGAATGCAAAGAAACAAATAAATTATTTTTATAATATGTGGACAGTTTAACTACATTGCTTTACATTTGGGTTTTTCTCCAGAGGCACATTTAAGATGCTGTATTTCAAGCCAGGATGTTGTTAAAATTTACACCCAGAAGTGTCTTCAATAACTGTATAATGAGACTGTTGTGAAATTTGGATAACAGGCCTCTGCTGTGTATTTTTCTCTAACTGTAGATGACCGACACAAACCATCTTTGTAGGAATTCCTTTCCTCCCTTCCATTCATGCTGGAGGTGTAAAAAGAGCACAAAAGTAGTTCTATTTAACATTTACCCAGCTGGCACATAGTGACACCAAACCCAAGACAAGCCAACAATTAATGAGCACCACACTTTTAAAGTGAAAAGTTTTATTTTAATACACAGACAAATTAGCCAGAGCAAAAATTTACAAGAAACCTGATTGTAAAAGAAAGAGTACAAAAGGAACAAAGCAATGCTGAAATGACTATTATTACAATGCATTTGTATAAAAATATACAAATTTAATTTGAACAAATGTGGCATTGGTGACATTACCCATCAGGTATTCCATACCTTTTTTTTTTTTGTTTAAATCAAGCTTACACACAAATGCACACACCTGTTCATACGTCACATTTCAGATGAAACAATTTGCAATGTGATGTACTTTTGAATCTACTCCCTGTATCTCTGTCTCTTAGCAACTTGAAGTTTGACTGACAGTGATAAGTTTATGGGGAGATCCACTCAGTGAAGCCACCGATAAATACAATTTCGACACCATTTTCCTGTAAAAAAATAGATGTTTTGTTCAATGTGTGTTTTATGAGGCTGGAGCTGAAGAAAGAAACAGCACCATGTAAGAAGGCAGTGTTTAAAGTACTGTAAACACAGAGACACTGCAGGCCCCGAAGACTCCCGTCTGACAGAACAGTGTACCTGTGTGCGGTGGACTGCGGTCTTACAGAATGATGGGGTCCTACGGGACAGAGTGTCAGTGTGTGGTGAACTGGGGTTCTAAAGGACCTTCAGCCTGTGTTTGGTGGCTTTTTCAACCAGTCTATGATACTCAGTCAGCTTGTCCTGGAGCAACTTGCAGAGCTGTGGTGGAGAGGGTCAACAACACAAGAGAAGGCAATTATTACAGGCAAATGTTTCTTCAATATTTAGTTCACGAATACATCTAAATACTGTATTTATCATCACTAATTAAATTTAACCATCACTCATAACTTTCTGGTAGAAAGAACTATTAAGAAACAATCGATTTAACTCAGGAATATTTATTAAATTAAGTACTGCAAACCTAACATATATAAAAGGGCACTGTTCAGAGCAGACGCACCTTGGAGTTGTTGGCATTGGACTGGTTCTCGTTGAGGGCGTGTAGTAGCTGATCAACAGAAGTGTACGGGAGCCATACTAGAGGCGCAGTTGCTGACAGCGGCCTCTGAAATTGTACATAAAAATATACAGTCACACCCCGTTATCTTGCTAACCTCGCACTCTCCACACGCTGTGCCAGAACAATTTCCCGCCGTGTTACTTCCCCCTGAAAAGCCGCCGACCTCACCTCTCACCTTCGCCTTGCATTTATCCCGTTAGGGCCCCACTTGCTGCTAACAGTGGCCTCTGACGCCACGCTAACTATCTGATGTAGGTTCATGTCTTCCAGCCACCCACCTCCACACGCTGCTGCTCAAGTCTTATTCGGTCAACTGTTTGCTGTGTTGCTGTGTCAAGTGCAGTTCTACACCTGTCTACTTTCTTATCATGCTGCAGTAAAACGTGGGGCAAACGAAAGCTGTTTCGTCTGAGTGCTGAACAGAAAAGAGATCTGTGTGTATCTGCACAGCAATAACCCTTCAAAAACATGGCAAGAAATTACAGCTGTTTACTGAGCACCTTAGCCACACTTACCTGCCATTTGGTAGAGATATATATATATATATATATATATATATATATACACACACACACACACACACACACACACACACACACACACACACACACACAAAAACTGTAAATACCACTGTACAAGTTGTGGATTATCTCACACCATGCTGACATACCACTGTTAAGTCACCAATCTATACAAATTTGTTAGATGGACGTGGGTGACAAAGTAGTAAGACTGTACATATGAACTACAGCGCCATGAGCACCTCAATGCTGCATTACTGTACAGAGCAACATGACAGCTGCTGTGTTTAGTTGTATAGAAGCAGCTGCAGAACGTGGACCACAAAGGACCACTTCTTTACCTCAATCCCAAAGTACTGGTGACCTTTTCCCAGTAGGGCATCTACATACTCCAGCACAAGGTCCACAGCCAGCTCCAGCAGGTCATAGTTCAGATAGAGGCGAAGCAGTGCGGCCGTGTCCACCACCTGCGCAAGAAGACGTACCTTGTCAGCTTCAGCCCCACCCCAGTTTCAATCCCATGAATCTGCGGTTCAATTAAACGATCACAGCTTCTCTCCTGTGTGCAGCCTATACAGGACTAAAACGCCTTTCAACAAAACTCATTTTAACCCCAGCATACGAAATGAAATAATAAATAGCCAATTCTTACTTTATAGCTGTTGACCAGCCAGTCAGGCAAAGGCACCCCGTGTGACAGCAGCTTGTTGATGACACAGAAGTGATGCTGCCCGTTCTGGGCGGGGTACTTCTCCAGGTAGGAGGCCAACAAGCGCCATGCCTCGTCAGTAGCACTGGATCAAGGTCAAGTGCGGTTCATCAGCATGGATCAAAAATACAGCAATGCAATACAGCTCAGTGAGTTTCTAAACATTTTTTGTGGAAATACCAACCTTGATTCCTTGGTAGTGATAACAGTTGACAGCTGATTGGCTGCCAACCAATTCCACGCTTCATTCTGACACGCCTCTCCTCCATATTGTAACTTTATGCACCTGTGGATAGCAGCCAACAGAAGGAATTGAGAGAGTTCTCCGTTTCTTAGTTCAGCCCATCACTCTGCTACTCCAGCCATTCTTGCATCACTTCTACATGCAGCTACTTGAGTATGTGAGCTAGCAAAACGGACAAGAGTAAAATGATCAATTTTAGCCATTTTTTGAATGCATTTTTGTTAACTGTGAGTTATGTAACACTTCAAAGTGTTTGCCAAATGGATGTGCAATGGATATGTATTTTGGCATTTGACAATGTATGTAAAATGTACTATTTAAATTGGCAGTGAAACCATTAGAAATCGACATTCTAGACCTGAGTGTCTTTGTACACTTATTAGTTATTCCACTAAAGGTTAAATTTCTTACTCAAAGGGCACTGCTATCACTAAACAGTCTGTAGACATTTTCCTCTTTCTCTTGTGACAACTGTTTTTATATCTGAACCCCCCAATCCTGCTAATTCGTCTGTTAAAGACTTGAGCCGCACTTGAAGGCCAGTCCCTCGAAGACAGGAACCAGGGCCAGTTTGAAGGTTTGGCAGAGCGACACAGCTGAGTCAAACAGACCAGCCTGGATGAGTAGGGCCACCATTTCCACTGCAGATGCGCTGCCTGTGAGAAAGCAGACAAATATGATGTCTTTTGACCAACAGTAAGAAATAAGCAAAGCCGGGAACACGATGTTAAACGGGAGATGACGACAGGGTAGGGTGAGGGCAGTTACGGAGACCATCTGTGTGCTTCTCATGGACAGGGACAGTATGGAAGTGTTCACGATGTGCCTGAAAGTAGCGTAGGCACTACGAGGCACCAGCTTTACCTCTGTGCAACAGTGTTGCTTAAACAGAACTACCTGTTTTCTATAACTGAAATATGTTCTGCTGTACCTGCGATGGCTGCAGAAGCTGGGTCGTGCTGAGCCAGGGTAAGGCGACTGCGGGCCAGGAGGTACTCTTTCTCCAGGTCCTTCAGCTCCAAGATTTCGATGTGACGACTTGCTGCAGACAGTTTTCCACTATCAAAGCCAGCTCTGACTACTGGGTGCATGAATCACTATTTGGCAAACAGCAGCTTGTGCACACTGGTTCTGTCGAACGTCATTACCAAAAGCAGTCTTAGAACCAGACTGAGACAAATCAAGGTGTTTGTTCTGTTTCTAGAGCTTTATTTTTTCTCAGCCCTGCAGAAACAATTCCAGCCTATTAATATACTCCCATAAGTTTGACCTCTTCCCGTTGACACTCATTCAGATACAGTTCAAACGAGAATAAGAACAAAGTAATAGAGTGATATAATTGTGTGGAAACGATATGTTACCTGGAGCTGCAGCGCATTCTCCATCATAGTTCCTTTTTGGTGAAGTACCTGGACGTTCGTACTGTAGACATGGACAGACAGGCAAACAATAAGTAGTCAGTGTGATGCAGTACTACTGACCAGAAAAGGACATAATGGTGCATGATCATCTTTTCAGTGCATTGAGCATGCAGGAGATGGCAGCAATCCCCAGCATGGGCAGGGCTTGGTTCTCACCACACTGCCAGATGAGGGCTGGACAATCCAAGCATAGTCAGGTCTGATGAGGCGCAGGCAGTTCATGGCGGCCAGGTAACAGTTAACCTGTCTCTGGAGGCCCTGGCATGTGCGTACCTCACGGCCCAGGCGCATTCCGTACTCAAACATCACAGTTCCGGCTGTGGGAGAGGACATTACTTTCACTGCCAGAGTTTCAAGCAGGCATGTGTGCACCTGAAGCTCAGTTTGCACAAAGGCATCTTGAGGATGCTGTGTCACTTACAAGCTAAAGAGTAGGCACACGGCTGCATAGACGTAACAATGCTGACTACTAAACACTACCAATATTTTCTTTTATCTATAATCATTTTTAGTTTTGTTATAATCAGGATTTCGTTATGAAATCATAACTAGTATTATTTATCCATTTAGTAAAGACTTCCAATTATAAATTCATTTCATTTCATCAATATTACTATAGTTGAAGCAGGGATTTGAATGCAGTCCCTTTGAGTGCAAGCTGACAGCTCTATTACCTTACATGCTATCACTGTGTTACCGATTACTTTCCGAAATCTGTCCTCACATAGCCAGTTTTCTTCTCGTACAAGTTGTTTGCCGAAATCATCCAGGTCAATACTTTGATGATAGGGTGACCATGTGTTTTGTGGACCAATGAGACAGAGTATGGATTCTTTCACCCACCTTTCCTGTAGTTGTGTCGGTTGATGTGGAACGCGTACAGCAACTCGTAGTAATTGTGAGCCATGAGGTCCACGGCTCTGGCACGAGACTCGACGATGCTGACCACCTATAAGTCAATTCAATGATGAGCGAAAGACACGCTTCTCCTGTGAGGCGATGAGATTGATTGGAACAGGGCTCACCTCGTCGTGCAGGTTGACGTAGGGGAACTGCACAAGGTCTTGGAGCTGCGAGCGCTCGCACAAGACCACAACCAGCTGCCGCAGACAGTCCAGTTGCCTACAGCGCACAAGAAGTCAGACGTCCACAAGACATTCAGAACCAAGTGTCTACAAGATTGATGGTACAATGGGTTATAGGTTATGCCACGTGGCTTGGATGGACTTTTCACACTTGTTAAAGAAGTTTTCACCTGCTGGCATCTGGGTTCTGAGTCAGAGCCTCATACGCCTCGCTGTTGTGTCCCAGGTCCAGATGATGTTTGAATATGCGAGTCTGCAGAGCGGCCTGTGGTGTTCAAAGCAACATGGGTGAATGCCTCAAAGCCTTCAGCGACAGCTGCAGTCTTACCGAGAGATCACCACAACTGATCATATGGTCAATGTCTGCTTCACCGATTTGTCCAATTCAGAAAACCTACCTGACTCCGGATGTCGTTGGTGGCTTCTGAGATGGCCACAGTAGCCAGCTGGATGACTAACTCTGGCAAACCCACATCTTCTAGTAACCTTAGCACCTGTTTAAGCAAAAGGACAGGTCATACAAAGATCCGTTTTTCTTCATTAATTACTAGAAAGTGCTGCAATGACACAAGTTGGCACTACCAGCAAAAGTTGATACATGTCTGTGGGATCAAGCTTCTGCATGTTCTCAACTTGTATTTTAAGAACTTCGTGAGACATAAAAACCATATCAAGTGATGTTCACTCACCTTGTTATAATATTGCAGGCGAGGGGCAGTGGGTGCTTCCTCTTCCTCTGAACTTGTCAGCCTTATGAGAAAGTCCTCCTTCTCTACCTCAGTGGTGGCATCCTGGAAACACTGCAGAGCCTGGGTGGAGAACAATGCAGAACAGCAGCCTGAATGAATAAGATTTCACTGAATTATACAGACAGCAGCTACTCAATTGAGTGTTGCCAGCTGTTTTGAACATGTCCTTCACCATTGTCCTGTAGGTCCCTACCTTGTGTCCCTCCCCAGCTGCCAAGTGACACTGTCCCAGTATGAAGCAACAGGAGCCCACATTCATCTGACACCAGGGCCTGATCAGCCGGATGTATTCCTACAGAAGAGGGACAAAAACAGTGAACCCTCCGAAAAACACAATCTTAATGGACAGTTAAGCTTTCCTCTCCTGGAAAACCCTAAAATACATTTAGCTGAGATTTATTTGAGAAGAATGAATATGAAGCCTGTATTGGTCAAATTTTATAATGTCTTACCTGTAACTGTGTGTACTGGCAGTTTCCCATGAGGCACTCGGGGAAAAGAAAGCCCGGATTGCTCGGCCAGCTATAGAACGGATGTAAGCGGCTAACGGTCCAGTGATGGACGAAGAACAAACACAGATAATCATCCTTTCAATGGTACAAAGATACAAAAAAGAAAACACTGGGACAGTGCAGTTTGGCTGTCCTAACAGGTACTGGGTGTGAAGGATACACGTGCTGTGCAAACAGGGTGACGATGGTGGATACCATCTGAGGCCAGTTCAGCACAGCCTGGCTCAGAGAAGTGTTCTGCTGGCCGTAGATCTGGGAGATGATGACCTTCCGAGCAACGTTCTGGTAGAAAAGCTCCAGCAATGTTTGAGGACTCATTACTGGACACAAATACAACCAAAATAAATAAATAAATAGAACAAATAATAAACCAATCAGAACCAAAATAAGAAAGATGGTAGGAAAATTTGGTTAATGCAGAAGAGAAAAAAAAAACAAATATTAACAAATAATATAGGTACCACATCAAATTTAAATCACTGTAACGTAACCCCAATCTTCAAGGAAAAAGGACATTTCTCACACCATCTCCCACACTACGACTTTCTAACCTGATTTGTTGGGGCTCAACGCTGGAGAGTCAGACAGTTCCAGCACAGACAAGTGCTGCAGGTTGGCATCTCTGGATAGACAATCAGAGTAGAAAGGATTTTAAATAGGATGCAACAACAGTGAAGGGAAGGAGTTAAACTGCACTGCATGTAGGAAACGTATCCTGGAATATGATGATAGATTTGGGGTAGGGCAAGCGAAAGGGTAAGAAAGGGTATGGAAGGGTATGGAAATGGTTTATCACCACCTTCTTCCATGTTTCTGGACTTCAAACAACTGCTCTCTATCATGCAAGACTCTGCACACCCTGATCCAGACTCCTATCTACACCTAAATGGGCAGCTCAAGCAGAGTGAGGCAACGTACAATAGGTTTATATGTTACGCTACTTACTATTATTTACCTTTTTATACAGTTGGCTAATTTTTATACGAGCAAATCAGGCAAGTCATTTGATCAAAGGTACTATAGCAGGAGTAGCAGCTGAAACTAGATCAGCAGCCTTCACCCCAACACTATCCACTACTCCATATTTCCCAGCAAGGAGTTACAGAGGAAGGTGAATATGAAACAGATCATTAGGAGACACAGTATCACTGTCCAGTTTTAGTATAGTAAAACATACAGTAACTTCAACCCTGGGAAGTTCACTGGTGAACTCACAGTGTGTTGAGAGGGATGGGTGCAGACAGACACTGACTAGCCCATTTGAGCACATGATAGGAACAGAGCAGGTGGGAGGTCCGTGGAATCAGGTCCTGCTGCAGCTGAAGCATCTGTGCTCCTCCCCCCAGGAACACCTGCAGAGGGACAGGACCACATAGGGGGACGGTTGAGAGCACCTCAGTGCAAACATACCAGAATCAGAACGTAGCGAGTGAGTGAGTGTGCTGGTGCTCACATTGTCTCCAAGCCTCAAGTAGAGCTGCTCCAGGATTAGAAGGTCTCTGCACAGGACAGCCCGAGTCATAGCTATCTGACACGCAGCCTGACACACCACTGAGACAGAGATGTTGCTGCCATACAGCTGTGACAGGCTCATGCGCACGTTGAGAGGGTGGCCTTCACAAAGGATAAAAGGTCAAACAGGGGGGTGTTTAGAATCACCAGCACAAATGTAGGCGAATCATTAAGTCAGAGGATATAAACATTCACAAGCTCACAGACACCAACATAATTATATTCTTCCTTATATTAAGATTAAAAATTATGACTAATATTTAAGATTTTTCTATTTTTTCTGCAAATTTTTTTTGCAACAGTCCCCAATATCCAAAATCTGTTAAATCGAGGGTACACTGTACTTTGTCTGAATTACTACAGGGTAAAAATACCCTGTTGTATGAATGAGCCAAATACGTCAAGGTCTTCGGGTGAAAATATGAGCTAATGAAAATTTTTGTGAACCAAAGTCCCGTAGCTTTCTGCCATATGGAGATTTATCTCAATCTTAAAATACATATTGGTTCCACTTGTATTTCCAGTTTGTCCCATGCAGGTGTTGCCTAGGATTCCCATTTATACTCACTCTTTTCACTGGTACAATAATTTAGCCAAACTCTTAAATATTTTTCTACCCTCATCAATTTGTATGCTTGGCCTTTACATAAAAAGAACAGACTACTCTCAACTAGAGTAAAAAAAAGATTTTTTTTGTACTGCCCAACCTGCAGCAATTGTTCCATCCAGTTCGCTGTCAGTCTCCAGGTCCATCTCCCGCAGCAAGACAGCCATGGCATTTATGGGGTTACGGATGTCCTGCAGTTTGTTCTGGATGTCCTCTACAATACTTTCGCTGCAGGTTAAAGGGTCCATAGCACTGTGAGTGGCCATGTAAGTTGTGGATATAAGTCCTTGATGGATCAAAATAAATTTAAAGGTCTAGGTCCAATCCCAGAGCTGTCACTGCAACTCCGAGGAACTTCAAAAACTGAAGGTGAATGACACTGGACAGTGTCTTTTAGTAAATGCACATTTCAAAACAATAGGTATTTCACAAGAACTTTAAAACTGACATCTATAACTGCACATTTCTCTTATAAGAGAAGTGACATTGGAGAAAGAGTGAAATGCATCTCTGGGTAAAAAGATATTCTCCTATTCACATGCGGCTCTAAAGTGAGAGTCAAAGATGCAGTGCTGCCTGGTAAATTACTCTGAAAAGCTGTCACTTCAGACCCCTGTTACGTGACAGATCATATAAGCAGTGTGTAGTGGGCAGGGCCAACAATTGTGCCTGTACTAACCTGTCACTGGCCAGGAGGCTCTCCAGCACCTGCTCGGCAGCCCTCTCGGGAGACTGCAGATAGTCCAGGGCCTTCTCCATCACGTAGGCCATCTCCCCCAGCATGTACATGCTCACCATGCGGAGGCACTGCACCAGTTGCAGCACGTCCCGCCCCACCTCTGGGTCTGTTGCCAGGGACATGCTCAGTATCAGATGCTGCTCTACCTCTGCACTACCTAAGGACTGTGTATTCTTATGCAAGAACCAACAATGACAACAGCAGCAAAGGTTCCTCCAAGCAAAACATTTATCGTGGAAATGCCATTTAGTGGTAGTACGCCCCTTGCTCTGTTTTACAAAACTAGGACCCACCATCAGCCACAGGTGTTTCATCTTCAGAGGACAGGTATTCATCAGAGGACAAGTACAGGTGGTCTACAGTAAAGCAGGGCAGCAGGTAAGACACGAAACCCTGGGGAATAAAGCACCACAACGGTGAATCATCTCAGCTACCATCCAGCACCAAGTGCTCAAACATCCAGAGTTAAGACCAACGTATGTACTCAACGTCAGCTTGTAACAGCTTTACTTTAGCTACGGTTTGGCTGATACGTGACACTGGGATTTGATTTATAAAGCAGAAATTAAAGGTATTCTCTAAAAAAACATCCCTATTGAGGTGATCTAAGAAAAGATCTCACATTCATTTTATGCTGAATGCGAAGGACATTGAATTTCAGGTAATAGGACAGCAATGTTATTCTTACAGAATGCTCATAACACTGCTACCAAAGGTCGAGTTACAAATTTAAGATTTGATCATTTTGCTGTTTATTTCTTTTATTCCTTCAAGTATCCATTTTCTAAAATTTGCCTGTAAGCCTGTGTTCATGCACTCAGGCAACAGGTGTGAGCAAAACGCAGTAAATGGAGTATGGGATGGCTGGAACTTGAACTTAAAAATAGCAGAAAGATAGAGACTTTAAAAAAAAAAAAATGTATTACACCTATATATCAGATTTTTGCAGAAATCTGAAACAGACTTCTGGTCTCAGTTGTGTTAAGTTAAGGAACCGAGACACAACTTGTATATTTTTGTTAGCAAAATCATTTTTAAAATATGGTGTTTAATACAATAAAAACTGATACAGAAAACTAACAAAGTCATTATGTTAACAGTCAGTGCTGGAAAAAATTGTTCTTAAATTAAGTATAGGCCGCATCAATGGACTTTTATAAAGCATAAAAACAAGTATGATTTATAGACTTCATAAAAGGGCATCTGTAAAAGCAGGCCACAGAATAAGATTTTGATTAGAAAATAAATTTATGGGAGGGAAAACAGTACCTTCTTGAGCAGACAGACCATGGAGGTAGCAGGGTTGACATGCAATCCCAGTGGAATAGACAGAGCCTCCTGATACTGCAGGCAGCATGCATAGAACTTGGACCAGAACTCCACCTGCAGCTGCCGGTACTCCTCCTGGGAGAACTCATACTCTGTAATACTATTCTGGATCTGGGTGCAAAGTGGAGAAAGTTTTTAATAAACTGGTGGTAACCCTGGGGACATTTCACCTACATAACAGGAGAGTAGCATCTGCTCACTTCACTCTCGACAGCCAGTGTCACTTCCTTCCTTAATGATTCCCAAGGAAGGTCCAGGAGTCTCTCTGTGCCTCGTCGATAAATCTGAAAGCAGAAAAAGCCAAATTCAATATGGCAATGATGCTGCAATTTCCTTCAAAGTCATAAATCTTTTTTTAAATCCAGGCTGTGCTCTTTCTTACCTGCAGGGCTTTCACAATAGCAGAGGCTGTGAATCGAATGGGAGAAAAGAGAACTTCCAGGTAGGTTTCCTGTCATCACAAAAAATAAACAGGTTTTAAATCAATGTGGACTGGGAATCAACAGTTAGTTCACCTCAATACCTCTGCAACCCTGCAGTGTCACTTGAATGGTGGCGTTATAAACAATCAAAACAATTTTAGTAACTGCTGTGTTTCTGAAATATATAATTTAATACAATATCAGGCTTGCGGTTTCGCTTACCCTGGGGTCCTGGTCAGCACCAATGTTGACTTCTTCCTCAGGAGGTGGTTGAACAAACACTTGGTTCCATTGGCCAGCAACATTACTACATGGCAAGCAAATAACTCTGTAATAAACCATCTTTAATAATCAATCACTACAAATATATATATATCTGCTTTGTCAGTTAAAGATAAATTACATTTGGCTTTCTATGATAAGGTGCTGTAAAGAATGGTTTCCCAACCTGAAGGTCCTAGAGTTTCTATTGAGCGTTTGAAAAACGAGATGAAATACATACGAGTAAATTAATTAGTAATATAGCTGCAGGTTTGGTTTAACAAACCCACTTAGTTTCCAAGTTTTCAAGGGAGGGAGACCCCTGAAATTGCTGAAATTAATTTTAAAGAATTGGCATGTAAATGTAGTGGGGGAGCTGTGATACGTATAATATGGGAAATAAAGTTTCCTTGACAAAAAGGGTTTGAAATCATTGCTGTAACAGCCTATGAAACAGCACTGGCCCCAGTACTGTCTGCACACAAGCATGGTTAACGACTTACTGCTCAAAGTTGATGTACTTGACCACGTTCTGGTTGTTATCATCTAACCAAAGGCCCCAGATATCAGTCGAGGTAAGAGCAAAGTCCACCAAAGTCTCCTGTCAATAGAAATATTGTTATTTAGGGAATTTTAACAATTTCTAAAATTATCTGAATTGGTGGGAAAACACCACTTTTCATACCTGGAGTGTGCTTTAATTTATAAACACTTTGCCCACAGCACAAACATTATTGACAATTTGGTAACTTTGAGCAAAAACTGCAATGTTTCTATGGAACAGCACAGTTGGAACCCCTGCCCCTGGAAGGGGCTAATTTGGTTGACCCTTTGCCCAAAATACAAAGAAGGGGCACACACCTGAGTGGCAAACAGGGAAGAAATGTGCTCCAGGCTGTAACGGTTGCCCTCAGTGGAAACCAGCTGCAGAATGCAGAATTGGCCACGCTTGGGCACACTGAGGTAGACACCCAAGCAGAGGCCTGTTGTAGAAGAAAAGTAGAGGCGGAGCTTGTGGCCCTGGCCCAGCAAGTGCCTCACATCACGGCTCACAGGCATGTAATCCAGCATGTCGGCCACCATCAAGCACATCTGGTCCTGGTTGGAGAAGAAATGCAGCAATAGCCTCTTAGCACTAATCTGTCTACCCAATCATCCATCACCACAAACACCTGTCCTAGTCAGGGCAGCCTGGAGTCCATCTCGGCATCTTGGACTGACAGGACTAGGAGACTACCCTGGATGGGAAATGGCGTAGCCCGCCCGCCCACACACACACACACACACACACACACACACAATGAGCAATCTAAAGTGAGCAGTTAACTGGAAACGCATGTCTTTGCAGTGTGGTAGGAAACCCATGCAGACACTGTGAGAACATACAAACTCATCACAGACTGAGCTGTATTAGAACCTACTTTCAAAAGGCACAGGTACCAGTCCTCCTCGCTGTGACTCAGTGCCACCCTCATTTTAACACATCAGACCATTTACTGAAATCATGAGATTTTTTTTTTTTTAAGCTTAGAGGTGTAAAACATTCTTTTCAAAGGAAAAGAGAATTAAAGCAAGCCTTGTTCACATTATATTAATAAGCATATATCTTCACTTGCCCAAAATCTGAATATTCTTAAAATCACACTAGAATGAAATATGCTGAAAAATTGGAAGAGCTAAAAAATCCAAATGCCCCACAAAAGAAATACAAAATTACTAGGATAAAATTAACCAGTCTCACTTTGTATGACCACAAGCGTAATTTGTGGTCCTGGCACAGGGCGAAGATGAAAGTGTCATCCTCTAGAAGTCTCACAGCAAGGTTGACTGGCAGGTCTGATGGGCTTGTATCTCCCCTGTGGAACCAAGATAACGACAGTTTACCTTACGTATTTTGAGCTATCATTGCCCTCTTAAGGGAAAAACTCCTCAACAATACATGACCAGCATCTGAGCAAAGTATTATATATATATTGCAAGTTATTTATACTGTATGTGCAGTAGTCAGGCAGTATTGGTTACAGCTCTTTGCACCTGATCGCAGTGGGCATCCAGCCAGCCAGCCTCTGCATCACCGAGCTCTGCTTCAGCTCCATGACTGACACGCTTCCTGTGGAACACATTTTCAGGTTTTCTATTCCTTCATTGAAGCTATGAGTGAAGGATAGGAAGAGGTAATAAAACCTCTGAGAAATAAATAAGAAAATAAATCTACAAGTAAATAAGTTGACAGCTTTTCTTGCAATTGCTGTCAAGTTAAAACAGTATGAAGAAAGTCACACAGGGCTTGTGGCCGACAGTACTCTACCTTGCACATCATGAGGGGGGAGGCGGATGATAAGTATGGCCCCAGTTGGGGAAGCTAGGGCAAAGTGGGCTTGTCCATCGCTGTTCACCCAAGCAGCTGATGCACTGGCAACTGCAGGTTGTCCTGGGGTGCAGGGAATAACATGGCTGTGTGCAGGGTCCCTAAGGTTCAGTTTGCCCACATCTGTGAAGATGGACTGCATCTGGACCTCTGTCACAAGCTCCTGAGAAACAGAGGGAGGACAAAAGCAAATGTTGTTTACAAGACAACCTCTGCTGTCATCACACCTTGTTAATCCAATCAATGTTTGCCACAACACAAAAAAAAGATCACAGCAAAAGTGTAAACCTGTTAAGTCATAAAAGTTTAAAATAAGAGCTTTAAATTGTCTGAATTTTATTTTAAACAAAATGGGCTTAGTTAATTTTCCTGGCCAGTTAGAATAAAACCCAGTGTAAGAATTGTGCCACTTTTGAACAGTGCCTTGTGAAAAGTTGTCAGACTTACACTGCGATACATGCGGGAGGGGTGGGGCAGAACAAGCCGGTGCACAGTCTGGCTAGTAACAAGGAGGATGATGACATTGTTGACAGTCTCCTGGATGTGCACCCCTCCAGGAAGTAAGGGACAGTTGGGGATTTTCAAGCGCACAGCATTGTTTAGGAGATTGGTGTCCAAAGACCGCTCCACAAGTTGAACTGTGTCCCCAGAAGTGGACCTGTGAAGACAAAGTACGTTTTCTCCATGTGTGTATAAGTAGGTGCATCCCAGACTGCTTACAAACACCAAATCTCAAAATCTCAATTTTTGGAAAACACTAACATTTTAACACAAAAATACAAAAAACTGTAGAAACAAGAAACTTCACCGTGAAAACCCAAAGTAAAGCTCAAATGTAAAATCTACAATAGAAAACTGTGTTTGATCTATAACTGTTCTGACAAAGTGCAGCCAAACAGCGCCAGTAGTTATGGCATCACGGCATCATTTTGACAGTAAAACTTATTTTGGCAAAACAAAAACTACACTCACCAGTGTATAAAGCGGTTGCTTGTAATAGAGAGAAGTTTGGCACTGTCCTCATAGTGGAATCCACCGGCGCTGTCTGGGTATTTCAGACCCCCAGGAACTGCAGTCAAGCCTGTGAAAAGTTGGTTAAGAGCAAGGCAGCATGAAGCTGGAACAGAGGCCATAGATTACAGAGCTAGGATCTATCACACCCCTCACCTGTCCAGCAGGCTCATTTTGCACACTGAGATCATACAAATCACAATCTTCTGTTTATACAACACTAAATAATTCATTATGAAAACATTTATTTTTAAACAACTTGACACCATTCCCTACAGTGAGCATCTGTGACAAGCTGACGATATCTAGCCTCAACTGAGTCTTATTTGAAATACAAATCACCGAATTCTTAAGAAAACTGGTTCGTAAGTATGCATTCTAGAAATTAAAAATGAAGAATAAGTAAAAAAAGTATGAGCTACGTGTCAAGTATATCACGGGTGAGGAGCAAGCACCTCACTGTAAAACTCATGGCATGATGCATTTAGTCACGACCTCGTTTTCTGTCCTTTTGCCACATTTCTTACATCAGCGAGGCCAATATTCCTCCTCAAAACACAGTATTAACAAAACTTTTAAAATATAACATGATTTGTTTACCCAAGTTAATAACTATCTCTCGGAACCTTGGCGGGATTTCCCTCTCAAATCCACATATTTCAATAAAGCTGCTCTTTAGAGCCGCCGCCATCTTCGCCGCACTGGATTGTGGGTATGAAATGACGTATGAAATGACCGCCACGAGAGGCTTTCAAACATTTAAAGGGACAGTGTCGCTATAATGCGGAGCGCAAAATCAGTGCGTTGCACAGGACGAGTTAACTTTCTGTTTTCACCTACGAATGACAGCGCAAGACAAAGTTAGTTTTTAAAAACTGGTTATTAGTTTAAAGTGGAAACCTTTCTTGTAGCTCTTTTTTAAGCTGTACATCTATGTTCTCCCGAGGAAGCAGGCACAGTAGTGTTTAGGGCGTTGTCCCTTTGTACCTGTCCAAAATGCCGCAGTACAAATGCATGACACTATAAATGAGTTTTTAGCCGTAAGGTGGTGTACAAATGTTGCAGGTTACCATGGATAAAGCAAAGGGTATTATTTCTGATCGCAAAAAATCTCAAGTTATGAGTTACTTTCCTAGTCACTTTAGTATTGATATTTGCTAAGATGAAAAGTTTACTACATTTCAAATTAAAGATAAAATTTTAGCAACAAGCTGTGCCTCCCTCAACAAACTTGCTGTTATCCCTAAAAAGTGTACAAGTCTTTGCACTTTAGTCATCAAGTGTGTCACTCAACTGTGGGGTTGGAGGTCAGGTTTTGTGTGGCTGCATCCCATGGGACATGAAGGAGCTCAGAGGTTAAGGGCACAAACTTCTATAGTGAAGGATCCTGAAGGATCCTCTACTCTACAAAAAACGTTTCAGGCTATAAGTGTCAGATTGTGGTTAAAAAAACAATATAAAGAGAGGATGCTATATATTGCTCAATTGCTTTATACAAAACAATTTTAGCTGGCTGCTTTCTGAAGGCGTGAAGTGAAAAAGTATCTTTCACGTGATGGTACAGAGAAGTGAGCATTTAGGAATGTTTGGTAGGTCCATTAAAATGATGTGCCTGTGAAAGTAGGACAGTGATTGGAATGAAACAGATACTGAAGAAATAAAATCATGAATCTATAAACTTACTACAACAGTTACCATTTATGCACAGTGCCGAAATATTTGCCATAAAAGGCCAGGGTGTTGCACCTGTACAGGACTTTTGGAACTGACATGGATTTTTTGGGCTTAGTTCACCAGGTCTTTTTTATTCTCGGCTCAGATGCACAAGTTAAGCTTATTAAAACTGGGAAACAGTGTCAGTGTCAGCCATGCAATCTTTTCGCCCCATATATATGTGTGTGTGTGTGTGTGTGTGTGTGTGTGTGTGTGTGTGTATATATATATATATATATATATATATATATATATATATATATATATATATAAGCAAACTTGCCCACAAGTTGATCAACAGCCTGAGGAAAGATTGCAAGCAATTTTTTTGCAGCTACCTTCATACACTGTGGAAATGGTGTGACAGACATATTTTGCAAGCCAAGATTACTCACTACATGATATATGAGGACATAGTTCTGCCAATCTGTTAGAACATCGTTTAAAAACTTGTTTCCTCCTAAAAACAACTTACAACTTATTCCATGCATAGTGTTTTCAAACAACAGCTTGCTAAAGCTTTTTTCTCAATTAAAAAAACATGGATTCTTTTAGAATTAGACTTTGTTTTGTTTCAGTCACACAACCTTCTTCAGTAAACCCTTTAAAGAGGAAACAATTTTTATGACAAATCATGCAAATGTAATTTTCCCATACAATGTGCACAGTGAGCTATCAGTGCAATAATAATAATAATGATAATAATAATAATAATAATAATGATGCTGATAATGATAATAATAATAATGTGTGCATTTACAATTACAACATTCAAAGAACAATGGAGTAAAACAACCAAATTAATAACCACCTTCTACAAAAACCACCTTTTATGGCTAGGGGTTCTTCCCAGTGCCCCCACAATTAAAACGTTTTTGTGGAGATTTTCTCTTCATTTCTTCATGGCAGCTACTGATCTCTGTCTCTCGCAGAAAAGTCACCGCTGTCCTTACAGTGACTCCTGTGGCAGGAGGTTCTCTTGTCTTGTCTGCAGTGTGGAATGGTGGCCTGATCTAAGTCGAGTAGCTCCAGTTTCATAGCACTTCCACTTCGATGCAGTTGATTGAGCTCCGAGAGAAATTCGAAGCCTTCACAAAGTTCTCACAGCTTTCTCCAGCTTTTTGCCTCTCTGCCACCACATTTCAACCCATTTCAAAATGGTCTATGTTGAATTTTATTGAAAATTATTAATTTTATTTGTTGAAGAAATATACAACATGCTGCAGGACATCACAGAGGGAAGAGAAATGATGTTTGTAAAAGAACTCAATACTAGGATTCACTGATTTCCTACACAAGGAAAACTATAAAAATGTGTTATTTGTACTGTAGTGTACTGCATTCGTGAAAACTTGAACCTGCAAATGCAAATACTATAAATACCTTGTACGTTTAACAGTCATTTCTGTTTTTCCTGTTGGTAAATTGTGGAAAATATTTTGCAATACCCAGCATGATAAATGGTGCTCAACAGCTGAGTTGGTGTCAAAAATTCAGAATCTGAGGCAACAAAGTGTGAAAAAATCTTGAAGCAAATCCATAGTTTTGTTGTCTTCATTCTGGTTTGGATGCAGTTAGATCAAATTTTAAAAAAAAGTTTTGATCCTTAAACCATAAATATGTTAAAATTAAGCAAGACGTTTCCTTTGCTTGACAAACACTATGACTACGGAAAGCAAAACATTTTCACGAATAATTGCAAAACAGTCATTGTTTAATCAACATTTCACTACTCTTTTTTGGGACGAATAATGTTTTTCTTCAAAAGAGATAATGATTTGATTGAAACAAAAAATTTGTGTGTCTCCTCTGTCTGAGTGGAAAGTGTGATAAAAGATAAAACTCCAAATAAGTAAAAGAGGGGTTCTTGTGTATATGTACCCATCTACACTGCAGCAGGCATTACACCCCGGGAAATAGAGACCTGAGCCAAACGCGCTAAGACCACAGTGACTGGTTTCCCACCATTCTTGTACTAGATGGTCACAGACATGTAATAAGTTTATTACAATAAATAATTTCAAACCGAGAACAAACTACAAGATGTAAGAAAACATGTTCAAGAAGGAAAGGCCATGTGGGCAGATTTCCTCCAACATATTCACACTCACATGACTTTACTTCAAACCACAGCAAACGGCAGACAGGTCATGACATTAGACAGCAGTACAGATCATAAAATAGTGCACACAGAAACACCTCGACCAGAATGGCACTTGACGTTCCTGCGACACCGAGTACGCCCTGCGGCCCAGGCAATGGATAACCATATAATGAGCAGGTAAAAAGAAATGAATCTCAGCAAGGATGAACAGTCCTTAAGATGAACCTCGAACCAAGCACAGAGAGATCCGTCTGATTCAAGAACCCGCAGTGCCTCTCGAGTCCAGAGCCGAACTCCTGTGCTGATGGGTGGGGACCACAGCCAACTGTCAATCAGGAATCCAGGTGGAACCAATCCGATGACTTTGTCCCCTTGGTCGGAACAAAAACCGCAACAAGACGCACAGCAACTATCCTGTCTCCAGACTGGCCCAATATTAAACCCAGGACGCAATATAAGCACCGGAGACATAACCAAAGAGACAAAAACCAGAAGACGACACAGCAGCCAGCACAGTGGGGGCCATATATCTTTTAAAACCCAAATTTCAAAACAATAAATCACATTTACCTTGCTTTCCGGGAGCTTCTCCCATGTGCAAATGCGTTGTTCAAAGAGTGTGCAGGCAAACTGGGACTCCAACTGACACATTCATGTTTAAGCCAATATCCTTAACCACTACAGCACCAATTGGCCTATAATAAGAAAACCCAGAAACAAAATAGTGCGATCCAAATAACTAATAAGACACTAACCAACTAACTAATAAGAAAAAGTCCAGTTAGTTCACTGGATCCAAATCCAGAGAAAGTAAGATTAATCACGTTCTGTAAACTAAGCACAGCTCGCACATAAGACATTAGAAAATATAAAGGGTTCTCTTCGGTACGAGTTACACAGGTAGTGTAATGCAACTAGTTAAATGTTGCCTAACTTAGGGTGAGAAACTGGTGTTATGGTACTTGGTACTATGGTTATGGAGAACTACAGAACTGAGAAAGGCTTCAACATAGTGCAGACTGTTGCTTCTGAGTGGATGTTGGAGCTCATTTTCAACAAAACTGTCCTGCTTTGGCACATATTTGGTGTCTCGACTGAGTTGTAGCCAGTAAACATTTTCACATCAGGGTGGATTTTGGAAATACACATTTTCGGTTGGGTAACCTACGTGTTAATAGACCGCTGGTTCCCACAGAATGCACTGTTGTGCAAGGAGGAACAGGACTAAAGTTAAAAAAGACTGTTTTAACTTAGTAAACTTAAACGTTTTTTTCCCTCAGTTCGACTATCACACCTCCTCTCATCACCTTTTCCAAATGAGGTGTGAACTAGGTTGTCCAAGAAGGTGAGAAAAAAAAACATGATTGGTAAAGAATAAAAAACAGTAAATGAAATTAAAAAAGCAGTAAAGACAACAAAGAAGTCCTGTCATTGGGTTCCTAGAAAAGTGAAGTTAAAAATATTTTAAAAAATATTTTTAATGCAGCAGGAGTATTTTTTTTACTTAAAAATGTTAAAAAGTATCCATTCCCCCGCAGAAAAATTCTCCAAGCATTTACTTAAGTAGAAATAATTGAGCAAAAATAACTTGTGAATAACCCGCCTCTGATAGTGTCAGAGTAAGTTAGAGTGAGTGTATTAAAATTGCAAAAAATGTAGGAACAAGTTCTAATGTTTGCATAAAGCATATTATTACGCATGCAAGCATAAATTACTTGAGAACAGCAAGAAAAAATACTGAAATGCCAATAAGAGGACTCGTGATGATGTTAAATGTTGAACACATTTCTAATAAGTTATTTTTATAATAAAATAATACACTTCCCAGCAGCTAGTGTATGTAACTTAACTCATTATTTCATGTTACAATAGTATATTACTTGTTAGACAAATAAGAAAAGTATGAAACATTATTACATTTTAATCACCGCCAGCAAAGAGAAACATATCACAATAGTAGTAATATGCAGTGATTTTATTTTCTCTCTAGTATCAGTATTTTGGTCCCTAAAGCAGGATAGACTCTGATAGATAGATATTATCAGAGTTTCAGCTTGCAGACATGTTCCTCTTTTCTTATTCATTCTTGTGAGCTTTTATTCACATTAGCCACCATATAGTGAAACTGTTTCCACATTAAGAAATCAGCCTTAAGAAAGCAATTTTTGAAAGAATATCAAGCCACGATGCTCTGCCAGTTCCAGCAGCAAGAAATTCTTTTGTTTGAAAAAAATTCAGTGGCGCGGAGGAGGTTTTACATTTTCTTTTCTGAAGCAAGAAACTGACAACATCTATTTTTAAAACAATCATCATGTTTAATTTCAAATCGCTCTCTGCACAGATGTTTACAGCTGTTTCTACACAGAAGACAGTCAACGGTACTCGTGCAGACTGACGATTTTTCTTTTCAATGTACTATTTTAAGCAGAGATATTTCATTCTATTAGACAGAATCCTGAACTTTATGGAAATTGCACAGCATAGATTGCTGGCATGTTTCACATGAATTGTAAAGTTTACCGCATACTTGTGTAAGACTTGAGCAACATAACCAACACCTCTTGCTCTGATACGGAAGTTTGAGCCTCTCGGTCTATATGAGCTGTGGCTCCTGTCACCCCGAAGTCACGTTAGTGAGATCCACAGTTGAGCCATCATGCCATCCCCCTCTGCTATCGCTGTCTCCTTGGCTGTGCTCTGTGTGGCGCAGTTCCACCTGGCTGAGGTAACAAAAAATCATTTTTACCTGTTGTTTTACTGCCATTCAGTTCTGGTCCTCAACAATGTTTTTGCTCAAACCAAGATGCGGCGAATGGATGACCCAGCCTGTCTTATTTATCATAGCGTTTGTTAGCTAAAAAGACAATAAGAAATGCTTCACCACTTTGTATATTTAAGAAATAATACTTTATCAAGGTTTAAATACATGGCAAAATGAAACATACTGCTGTTACTGGTCATAACTGTGTCCTGCTTGTCTTTGGAAGATGATCAGCATACGGAAAGTTGCGTACAATGTCACCGCTAAACACTTGGATACGAAGGTTTCTGGTAGGTCTTTGTAGTATTTGTCCTTCAGTTTGACAAGCACAACTTTTGTAGTCTGCAGTGTTATATTATTTTACAGGACAGAATGTTTATTCAATTAAGAAAGGCTTGTTCTGGAGCAAATCTTATTGTAACACTTCTGTAAAGATTTGACCAAAATGTGCAAATATACAAAATGCAAAAAAAAACTGACTTAATATAGAATTTTTTTTAGCAATCTAGTCTTTAAATAAAAATATTATAATATTACACTAAAACAGTGCTAGAAAATGAGCAGAACTAAAGTTGAATTTTTACAGTTAGGCCCATTATCATTATATTTATCTATTTATTTTTCATGAAATCACTTTAAACTATTTTCACCAAACAGGAAACACTTTGAATGATGATCAGTTTAGTGTCTCGACTCTGATTGAAAAAGCCAACACCAACTTGGGTAAGACTGCTTTACAGTTTCTTTTTTACTTATTAATTGTTTTATTTTCCATTTGTAGGCCAACAACATTTAATATAAAAAAGGTGTTCTATGTATATATGCAGACCAGGATAAAGTGGTTAATGATAAGGGATGGATGGATGGATGGATGTATATTTAATACAGACATATTGATTTAAGAAAAACAATAAATATGGTTATAATGTCAATGATTTGCTTTCAAGGGCAAGAATATGACAGGACTGTGATTGAATTCGGCGACATTGCGGTCCCTGGCGGGTTGCAGAATGCCGATCCTTGCACAGCTCGTGGGTGCAAGTGGCCCAAGACTAAAGGGAATGTCTACGTGCCCTATCTCATCTCTCGTCAATACTGTAAGTGTCCCCCAGATAGCCAGGATGCTCCATTGCCTGTCACTGTTGCTGTGTGCTTGGCTGAGCGCACCTTTCACACTCACCGCATCACTCACCCCTCACAGCGGCACGTGAAAGGCAAATCATCGAACAAGGCCTGCGGTCCTTCTCCACCTCCACCTGCGTCCGTTTTAAGCCACGCGGAACTGAGCAAGACTACATCAAGATCGAATCTCTTAATGGGTAGGTTTGTGTCTTTTGGTAATATTATCCATATTGTTAGTGTTTAAATAAAAAGGCTGCTGTACAGCTTTGTCGTGTTGTGCTTAGTGCATCGATCCTCTTTCTCTCCCGGTTCTTCTTTAGATGTTTTTCTTTTGTGGGCCGACGTGGAGGAGCCCAGACGGTGTCTCTGAGTCGCAACGGGTGCGTCTACTTCCAGGTGGTTCAGCACGAGCTGCTGCACGCCCTGGGGTTCAACCACGAGCAGACGCGCAGCGACCGCGACCAGCACGTTCGCATCGTTTACGAAAACATCATGCGGAGTAGGGGCCTTTTTTACAACAGCCTTACGCTGCTAGGGACTCCACTTTAAAGCTGTTACCTTCTCCTAAAACCGAGATGTGCAGCTCTTGCCTTGAAGGTTTAGAACAATTCTGCTTTCCTGAGGTGTTTCGGAGCTACTTCATTGTGCTTCACAGTGGAGCATTTTTTCAATTGTACGTCCAAGTGAATGAAATAGTGTTAACTGTCACAGCTTCTACTTTGAGTAATTGACACATTACGTCTTTTTTTACTGTTGGATAATACTGAGTTGATAAAATGGACTAGAACTGAGAAATGTACTATTTTTGCACAGCTCAGGAGCACAATTTTCGCAGGATTAACACCAACAACCTGCTGACACCCTATGATTACAACTCTGTCATGCATTATGGAAGGTTAGTAAACACCCCAAATCTTAAAGCTAAATAAAACTGACATGTACATGTATGATGTTATTTTAAGTAATAGTTTTATGTGTCTATTTTTCTGGGAGTTTCTGAAATGTCTAGCTGCGCTGTTTAATGCAATTTTTAGGGTTGCCAGTCACTGACTGCCTGACTGCCAGTGCATGAAGCTGCTTTAACTTGAATAAATTATGTGTATTGTCTGCAGGTTCGCTTTCTCCAGAAACGGGCAGGCAACTATAGTTCCAATTCCAAACCCCAACGTGGCAATAGGGAGAGCCATGGAAATGAGCCGCAATGACATTCTGAGGATCAACAGACTGTATAATTGCAGTAAGTATCCTTTTAGAAGCGTAGAGAATAGTCTTGTTTTAGACCCATCCCTCAATATTTTTGCAAACCTTTACATAATTTGTATTATTTCTGCTATTTTTTGCCTTCCAAATATATGGCATGCTATAGCCTGTATTTTTCATCTAAACAGCACAGGTCTTTTTAGGGGCAGACTGAGCATTTCTGCAACACAACTGTCTTTAAAAAGCAAAATGAAAAAAAGACTGCCACATTTAAAAAAACTGATCTAAGATTTGTTGTCTGTGTCCAAAATTATAATAACGTGTGTTATATCCTGTATCTTTTTCACATAGGTCAGACCTGAAGTTTAACCAGAAAATCGTCCAAGGATGCAGCATCCTCAAAATCTCCCACAGCAGATGCTGAAATGTTGGAAACTAAAGGCAATATGTTTATGTTCGCTCCTCTGCTTTTCAGAAACACTTTCAATAGAACCTTTGATATCAAATATAAATCCCTGCTAGTCATTGCATCTTCATAATGCATATAGCTTACACATGCTTGTAAAACTCAATTTGCTTAATAGCACTCCACCCAAAATAAACCTGCAATACAAATAAAAAAGCAATAATAATTAAAAATGTTAAAAAAAACTATCAAATTCTGGGATGGTGTCTGTCGTTTGTGTTCACGCAAATTAAAGGGCTCACGTCATCCTCGCGAGAGAAACCAGGTAGAAAACCATGGTGACCTGTGTTCATAAACGTTTACCAGTTTGTTAATACAAGTTATGGAGCACAAAAGATGTTTAAAACTTCATATAGTTTGCACAGATTATACAAGCAGAACATCTAAAAAGTGCAAGATGGTCAGAAATGAAACACCACAAGTTTCCTAGCTAAATATGAGTTGCACAGAACATACAAGAGGAAAAACTGTCAGAAATGACATGGTGGTGCAGTGAGAAGGACTGCTGCCTCGCTGCACCCGGGCTGGCTGGGTGCGGGTTTGAATCCAGTTCACTCTGTGCAGAGTTTGCATGTTCTCCCCATGTCTGCGTGGGTTTCCTAGAAAGGAGAATGTGGTCATATAATAAATAAACCTAAACTAAATAAATAAATCAAGTAAATACACTATACCGTCCATCAACATCAGCTTCTCAGAATGGATGATGTAAATATCTGTTTCCACAACAAAAATGACCATGGAGAAAAATTGGTAAAATTTTTAAGTGCCATCGAGTCGACGTCGGCTCGCGGTGACTCTGGATAGCTGCCCCGAATTGTGTTTGGTCTTCAGCCAGACGGCTATTCTTTAACAGAGGGGTGTCTATAGCTGCAGTTATTGTCTCAGTCCATCACATTGTAGGCCTTCTTCTGTGACCTTCAGTCTTGCCAAGCGTGATGTCCTTCTCCAGTGATCTTTCTCACCTCATGATGTGTCCAAAGTACGAAAGTCAAACCCTTATCATTTGAGCTTCCAGGAAGAGTAAGGTTTAATAGATTTAATCTCAAAAACCACTACCTTTGTTTTGCAGGCTGTCCACAGCACAAACAGTATAAATCATTGTAATATTAACCTTTATTTATCTGACACCTTGTCCAAGATGACCCAAAATGTAAGACAGTCAACTGTTTATTTAAATGTACCTTTTAAAGCAGGACATTTTTACTATGTTAATTCAGTGTATCGATCTTGATCATTGGTACATGAGAGATTTGAACCAGAGCTTGTACATTGACCACTTTTTCTTTAAATCGGTCACTTCCGACATGTCCTTCAGCTGGTAAATATGGTATTAATTCTAACGCAGTGAGTGAGACAGGCTTAGATTCTTATAATACCCAGTGTCTTAAAACCATCTTAGGCCCATATCTGCACGTGCTTTTTAGATCCATTTGGATACATTGCAAAACGTACAAACAGCGCAAAGTATTTGCTCTACAAATATTACACACTTTAGGGAATTCCTACAGCTTTCCTAATGTTTGGGAATTTCAGTTTTATACGACTGTCCCGTCGTCACCTTCACTTTCCGCTGGCGCGACGATGACGTCAAACACCGTCCGCAGTCACGTAAAATGAAAACACGATTTTTTTAAAAAGTGTTGAAACACGGAAGTGACGCCGCGTCGCGCGGGATCCTCACAGGCATCCGTAGCTTCCAATTGCGCTGAGTGCTGGCAAGATGGCGTTGGAACCCAACAAGACCGAGATACTGACCATTTTTAAAAGGCTGAGGGCGATACCTACCAACAAGGTAACGCGAATAACAACTCGCAGACGATGCTCTCGCTGCCTTCCGACTTTCACGGGACCGGAATTTATGTAGTAGAGTGCTGTTTCCGCGGTTTATGTCCGTGCTAGCCGGTGGCTAACGGGCCGCTAGTCCGGTTAAAGCCACGTCTGCCGTCCGATCCATTCGATCGCCGTTCCCGAACAGCATCCTGACGGGGGTTTCCCCCATTTTCCGGCATATGATGTTCGTCGGAATAACAAAGCCAGGTGTTTAAAGTTATTTAACGTTAAACTGAAATGTACATTATCATCGTGCGGCAGCCGGTGAAGCGATGCCGGCCTCAGTAGCCGGTTTCCCGAGCCGGCCGGATCCGCTTCCCTCCGTGGCGGATCGGCGTCATCCGTGCTCCACACTCGTAGCATAATATAATTAAAAGAAAATAAATACATTCTTAATAATCGGTGACATTCAGCTTATACGTGGTACAGAGCCCACGAATCTTGTTAGTAAGATCCGCTTGTGTCTGACATCATGGAACCTTTTAGTGTCAGGTTTGTTTCGAGGAACGAAGAACATGTATGTATATTGTCAGCATCCAAATCACTGAGCCCTTTAAAAAAATTTCCGTTGCTGGCATCTGTTACAGTATAGTATTTCACTGGTTAACTGGTTTTTTCAATACACCTTACAGATTTCATCTATGAATACAGCCAGGTTCAAGGTTCATGTTGTCTTTCTGCACTTGTACAGAAGGAGGATGAAGTGTACTTTCTCCTGGATGGTGGTGCACAGTACACTACAGAGAGAAGTACAAAACATACACAGCACAGAAAAAGACAGATCTACTGAGACAGAAAACGAATAGTAGTCCGGAACATGATGAATAAATATATGGGTAAGGTCATCGATGCAAATAGTCAGCGGTGATAGTGGAGGTGAAGCTGTGGCAGGTGCTCAGTGATGGTGGGAGTGATAAGTCCCTGTGGTGTTCAGAGTTCAGCAGTCTGACAACCTGTAGGGGACAAAAAATGTTCCTGAGCCTGGATGTGTTGGACTGCAATCTGAGATTGTGTCTTCCAAACAACAGCAAGGAAAAAAGAAGGTGGGGGTGGGGTTTGTGGTGACGTTGTGCACTTACCTGAGACACTGCTCGTAAGTGGTCTGGATGGGGGGCAGTTTTCACTACACACTGCAGAGCTCCCTGGTCAGAGGCAGAGCAGTTCCCATACCAGACTGATCTGTAGAAGCTAGTGAGGATGGGCAGTCCAGCTGTTTTCAGTCTCCTAAGGAAGCACAGATTCAGAATTTTTAAAGGTGTGTGAATTTTTTTCCGCTCTGAGAAGGGAGTAAAATTCTTAGCATTTTTTGATCAACCCTTGTATGTGTTTTTTTTTTTTTATTCGAGGTGCTCTGAGAAGCCTGTTTAAAGGCACTATTTAAATTGTTTTTTCTAAACATGTCTGAGGGGTTTAAGTATTTTTATAGAATATTGGCTCTGAATGGTAAGCACTGTTGCTGAAAGAGAAAGAAACTTCATAGGAAAATGTAAAAGATTGTTTTTAATACATGGAAATGTTTGTATGTTCTGCACAAGTGATTTCCTTTTACTTATAGGCCTGCTTTGACTGTGCTGCTAAGAACCCCAGCTGGGCCAGTATACCCTATGGAGTGTTCCTCTGTATTGACTGCTCTGGGATCCACCGGTCTCTGGGGGTCCACCTTAGCTTTATCAGGTAATTAACTGGCTGCTTGTCTCATTATTGGTTTCTTTACTTGAGCGCGTCCTGTTCAAGTAGATCAAAGTGACAACAATAATCAGAATTAAACTGAAATAGTTTTATTTGACTGCCTGTTTTATTTATTTTGTACCCAGGTCTACAGAACTTGATTCTAACTGGAACTGGTTTCAGCTGAGGTGCATGCAGGTTGGAGGAAATGCCAATGCAGTAAGTATAGGTGTTACAGACCCAGTGGTTTCCCTGTTGTGGGTTAAAATTGTTACCCAGAGCAGGAGTACTATGAATACAATGGGTATTGTCTGTGACTTATGTTTTGTGGATTTGTCTATGGGCATTATGTTATTTTTAAAGGTCATTAACATAATCAGCCTTTGTATGTGTGTGTGTGTGTGTGTGTGTGTGTGTGTACGTGTGTGTGTGTTTTTTTGCGGTAGACTGCCTTTTTCCGTCAACATGGCTGTACGACCAGTGATACTAATGCCAAGTACAACAGTCGAGCAGCACAGATGTATCGCGAGAAGATTCGACAGCTGGCCAATGCTGCTTTGTCCAAATATGGTTCTGAAGTGAGTTGAGGACTCAGTTTTACAACTCAGTCGATCACTGGGTTTAAATCCTGTGATGCTGTTTTAGTATTGATTAGATTTGTCTTTAAAATAAATTTGTTTTATGTGAGGCTTTTGTCATGATGCTACATACAGATAGTATAGTGGTCAAACACATTAATATGGATTAAATGAGACCTTCATCAAAGTCATTGGAGGCTGATATTTGAACAACAAACTGTAGGGTCTCAAATTAGCCTCAGTGTATTTTTTGGTTTTATTTAAATAGCATCTGTTTAAATAAATAAACAAAATACTTTTTTTAGCTATGGATTGATGCATCAGGAAGCACCCAGGCTACAACTCCTGAAAAGAAAGATCACGATTTTTTTGCAGAACATAGTCAGGTATGCAAGTTTCCACCTGCTTTAAAATGTTTGGTGTTTTCATTGTAGTTATGGTTGCATTTATGGTAAGTTACATTATATATTGTAGCCTGCAAGCACCTGGGACGTAACAGGCCCCGACGCGCTGGAACGGAATGGAGCTGCATCCTCACGGATGGATGAGGAGCTGCCTAGGGAGGTGCAGGGAAAAATTAGCAACGGTACTTGTCTTCCCCACATTTAATCCTTTATTTAAACAGATCTTTCTCTAAACGTCCAGTGGAGAGAGAATGCTAGCAATCTATGTTGTAGTGATGTGGTCTTATGTGCTTTGACCCAACACTGTCTTGTAAGTTGCCTTTAAACAAACAAGGGTGATTTTTTTAAAAAAAATTTTTAACTCAGTTTCTGTGATTGTTTTTCTTAGAACAAGAAGAAGGCCCAAGCATTGAGGGACTAAGCACATCCCCTAAAGCTGCTCTTGGTGAGTTGATCGTGCAGGTTGAGGATAAAGACCCGGATGTTCTTTGATATGTGCTTCTTTGCATTGCTGATATTTAATAAATCCAGAGAAAATGAGCTGTGCAGTTCCCGGACACTAACCACATTCCCTCTAAGGGGTTGAAAAGGAATGTCTAAGGATTGGCCCAAAGGTGAAAGTATGGTACTGACTGAAAAATGTATTCTGATGATGGCTGTCTTAGCCCTGCATCATATTGGATCTGTAATCAAACTATTGGAAGAAGTTACCAAAGAATGACTGAGTCGTGACAGGCTCAAGATCTCTGTTTTCTGTAACAGCTGTCTTTTATTCTGTTACATAGAAGACTCAATGCGTTTGTCCTCCGACGGACCGCAGCCTTCTGAAGGTGACCAAACATCCGAAAAGCTGCTTGTTAGCCCAGTGGCTGGCTGGATGCTGGGCAGATTTGCTGGGCAGTTTCCTGCGCTTGGTTGACTCCTCATTGGAGTGTGATGCACTGTCCTCCTCCTGCTGATGCCACGTCCTGGCAGATACTACTGAGCTTGTATCTAACATTCACATAACACTGCTTTTATACTGTACCCTCAACAGCAGTTTCTCTGTCTAGATACTGTTTGAGAGATGTAGTTGACCTGGACACGGTAACAATCCTGTGTCCATTGAGACCCGTCAAATGTTGTTTGAAATGTTATTATTGTAGGTTATTTCTTTGTTAATAGCACTGGTTTTGCTATTGACATGGTAAAAATGATGTTTTTGAATTCAAACAGTGAACACTGACACAATTTGTCACCATAGTTTTGTATTAAACCAGATATATGCAAGTACTGTAGTGTTTCAGGAGCCTTGAGCAAAAGTGCGTCTTGCTCTTTGCTGTTGCATGAAGTGGCAAAAATCTGCCAATGCTGTTTTATTATAATACTTGTAATCTCTTCGCCCTCTGGGTTGCTGAGTCTGCTTTAATGACAGGTGTGTTCACAGTGCCTGCAGTACTGTGGCAAGTTCAAAGTGCACTCGCTGGGAACAGCTGAGATGCTCAGTTGCATAACACTCACATTTCTTCCCCTTCAATCACGCAGTTTTAGTGGATCATCTCTTTAGCGTGCTCCTCATGTTTGCTGTCTGTTTCAGATGTGAAGTCCTGTATCATTGGGAAGAAGAAACCAGCAGCTGCAAAGAAAGGGGTAGGTTTTGAGGCAAGGCAATATCTGGAGCCGTTTTGGAAATGTTTTGCTGGGAAGCTTTTCATCTTACCAATCTGTTTTCCCTAGTGAGGAACCTCTAAGTCTTAAGTAATGCGCAAGTAGATACAGCTGAATGATGCTTTACCTCTATTTATTCAGATCTTTATATAAATGAATTTATTCCAGTTGCGCTTAGATTTATTCCTGCAGTAAATTACTTGGTGGTTATATAAGCTAAATGAACATGTGTCTTTTGGCTGTGCTTGTAGCTGTTGTGATGCCGTATGGTTTAGTTTCATAACAGTTTCAAGATTAATTTTTCAGGACACAGCTCACTAGTAATTGAAAACTAACTGAAAAGAAGAGGATTGTAAGAGTTTTGAATAGTGTGGCTCTTTGCATGTGTTAATAGGGAACCGTTTGTGTGTCTGTCTGTCAGCTTGGTGCTAAGAAAGGCCTTGGAGCCCAGAAGGTGAGCAGCAAGAGTTTCAGCGAAGTGGAGAAACAGGCCCAGGTGGCCGACAAGCTGAGGGAAGAGCAGGCTGCCGAGGCCCAGAAACATGCAGAGGAGTCCATGTGAGTAAGCCTGTGTCTTTCAGTCAGGGGAGAGGATGCTAAAGGTGTTCCTGTTGGAACTTGTGTCCATCTGTAAGGTCTTTCTTGCCAAGACATGGACTAATAAATCACATTTGCCTCAGTTGTTAAATCAGTGACAAGCAGATGGACAGAAAGGATGCAATTTGATAATATAATAAATAAATTGTATAATAAATAAATAAATATTAGGCTGTTAAAAATTGCCTGAAATCTCAGTAGCCACTTCTTAGATCTCTCTCATTATCTTAATTCACGTTTGTTAATGGATTGTATTTGTAGCCTATACTGCTGATGTTGCTGGGGATTGAATGCTGAGGATTTGCAAATGAAAAAACGTGCCATGATTGTGATAGATGTTCTCTGTGTAGTGTTGCCTCCATGCGCCTGGCCTATAAAGAGCTGCAGATTGACAGGAAGATGGAGGAGAAGAAACTTCAAAACCTGGATGGGAAGAAAAGAGAGCAGGCAGAGAGGCTGGGCATGGGTTTTGGAAACAGGAGGTAAAATAGTACTGTTGTGGGTTACATATTGTACCTCACTGTGACATCCTCTGTTGTGCTCACTTTGCTCTCTGTGTGTTGTAGTGCGGTGTCCCATTCTGTTATGTCAGAGATGAAGGTGATTGAACAGGAAACCCCCACTGGAGTCAAGACTTCAGGCTGCTCGAAGCTGGACATGTTTGATGAACCTGGGTTCACCTCTGGGCCTCCAAAGTAAGTGTTCATACTTGAACTTTAGCACCTATTGAATGAATGGATTTGGAACAATTGACATTTCTAACAAAACTTTTGGTCTAAAACAATACCCATAAACACTGGTACTTTGTATATAAGCTTTGATATGAGAATAAAGAACCATTTAGAGTTTTATCCCATTATCTCACCAACCTCACATCTCACTACATGCTGTGGCAGAACGGTTTTCCCGGACTTGCCATTTCCACAAAAAGCCATTTTGATTGCATCACCGGTTGTGTAATTCTACCCCGGTATGGTGCCGCAGCTAACAATGGCCCTGATGCCCCACCAGCCATCTAATGTGGGCTAACGTCTTCTGGCCGGCCACCTACTTCCACGCGCCGCTGCTCAAGTCTCGTCCTGTTGTGTTCAGTCGATAGCGTTAAATGCAGTTCTGTCCATCTCCTTATCAGTGTCAGGCAAGTGAAAGCTGTTCTGTCTGAGCACTGAACAGAAGAGAGAGATCTGTGTGTTTGTCTATATAGCAATAAAACTTCAAAAACATCGCAAGAAATCACACAATTGTTTACTGAGCTCTTTGTGCAGACTGTTAGCTGCTGTTTTGTAGGTGACTTCATCCGTATATAAAAATGTGGGCAACATAATGAGGTAAAAGATACCTTCTTGACAACTGTATCTGATAGGTACAAAGACAACCCTTTCATGTCGGGTGACACCTTTGCCTCACGGTGGGACTCGGATGGAGGGTCCTCCTTCTCTTCATGGTCCCTGGAAAAAGAGGAACCCAAAGAGAATGAGGTCACCATCTCCAGTATCCAGCCTGTGGGGGAGAGGTCAGTGTGGATTGTCACTTCTTTCAGAAAGGCAGGAAGTGAAACATAAGATTTTGATTTTCCTGCTTTCACTTCTTTCTGATTGAAGTTTGGAAACGGGCAGAACGTTGCTGTCATTCAGTTTGTGTTCCCTGCAACACCCGTGAGGTTTTCTGCTACACATACATTGCACCTGAAATCAATAACCACACGTTGTTAGTGAACTTGTGACTTTGACCTCACTGAAGTCCACTAAGTAGTTTAAATGGGTTGTATTCAAACTTCTTTTGTTATCTCTGGCCTGCAGGTTGCCCAGCCGCCGAAAGCCTGAAGCCAGCACCGCTGTACCTGAGTCTAGTGAGGCTAGGCAGAAATTTGCCAACGCCAAAGCCATTTCCTCAGACATGTTCTTTGGAAAAGAGAACAATGCCGAGGTGAATGGGATGCATATCTACTTGCACCTTCAGCCTACGCACGGAGTTGGGGCTTCCTCACGTTAGTCAGACAGGAGTCGCTTCAAAACAAGACCGATGCATCCCGGTGTTTGTGGTTCTTAGTAAGGAAGAGTTGAATGCAGAGCAGGTGGTGATGCTTTGGTGTTTGTTGCAGTATGAAGCCAAGGTCCGTTTGGAGAGCATGTCAGGCAGCACCTCCATCAGCTCTGCTGACCTCTTTGGGGACAGCAGCCACTCCACAGGTCAGTCGCATTTACTCTTGAACCACAGTCCAGCTGCGTCTCTCCTCTGTAGAGTAACAAAGGTGAAAGTGTTTGTGTCCTCAGGTTCGTCTGGCTTTGAAAGCGTGCTTCCGTCAGGACCCGATATCGCCCAGTTCAAACAGGGGGTAAAGACTGTGGCCGGGAAGATGGCGGTGCTGGCCAACGGGGTGATGAACACAATCCAGGTAAGGATACACTTTGAAGTGAAGCAAACCTCTGGCCTGGTGTTTTGAAACCTGCATATTGATTAAAAATATAATTTAAATGTCTAATTTTGAAACCTTATGGGTATTGAGATTTTGCCTTTTTTGCCCACTTGGAGGGCATGTATTTAGCTGTATGCCTCACCTGTACTGCTGTAATACTGAGCGCTAAAGCACCTTGTAGAGGACTTTCCACACTTCCATATTCTATGCAGCCCCTGTTCCGGGGAGGGGCTTGGACAACTTGGTAGAAATCAATAACGTACACCGACCCCCCCGGTTTGCATTCTTAATCTTTACCTGAAAGCCTGATGTACACCAGGAAAATGTAAATAGGGAGCTTATTTTTCTTTATTATAAAACGGGAAATTATTATAAAAGGGGGAAAAAGCCGCTCCCCCCCCCCCCCCCCCCAAAGAAAAAAAACCCCCAAAATATCACTATAGTACTGTAAAACACCTAACTAACCTTTAGTCTTACTCGGTCTTCTTTTCAAAATAACAGTACATTAGACGGTGAGTTTTTATACACATTTCAGCTGGAAAACTTTGTAAAACTATTTGTTTAAAATATAGTTTTATGGATTTTGCATAAAAAGTTTTTATTCCAAGACTGAGCTGGATACATGGCTAGGCTAAAAAATGTCATATGAGGAGCTCCAAACTTGAACCGAATTTTTGGTATAACACGCAAGATGTTCTGTTGAGGAGGTACGCTAGGAGATAGGTGTATGTCCTTTTTTCCCAGTGTCTCAAAACTTTAAAGTTTTGCACCTTGTTGGACTTACTACGATGTTCATGGCTTGTGTCCAGCCTTTTGAGGATTGTCTGCAGTTGGTAAATCCGGCTTCAAGAAATGAAGTGTGTGTATTTTATGTTCAGGATCGCTATGGTTCCTACTGAAAACCTGCTACCCTGAAAGTGACAAAGTAAACAGCAAGAAGAACAACTGACCGCATCTTAGTTTGTGCATCAGTATGAAGAGGAAACGATGTGAGCAGGATGGCATGACTGTGATATGACCCTTGTGTTTCCCTTTCAAGACTTTTATAGAATATAAAGAGACTGAACCAGTATTTTTTGTTATGAAATATTTCACTTTTATTTTTCAGGAAAAAGCACTGTTAGGTGTAGAAAGTTTGTGTTCAAAGCCATGATGTGTTATTTTTCCTGAGTTGTGCGATTTATAGAATTTGGTCTGCATCTTAAAAATATGATTTTAAACTATTAACATATTTATAACCATATTTCAATTTTAGGTATGTCCATATTTTATTTAAGTCATTTTTTTAAATGGGGAGTTCATAAATCTCATTTACGTAATTATGAAAGGGAGTCCACGACTGAAATTACTTCCGAAGTCCTAAATAAATTCAAGTTTCCTCATATTCTAGTGACCATGGATTAAATTTTTAAAGGACCGCCATGGATTTAATATTTCCATTTAGCATTAGCAACTGGAATTATTGGGTACAGAATTTCCACGTATGTCGCCGTTGAGATCATTTCAGGACACGAGGACGTTAACTGCCGATTCACATTTTCACACTTTTCTGTCTTGTGATGAATGTTTCCATCCAGAGAATCTCATGATGCCTGTATGTTTTTGACTTAGGTTTGTTTATAAAAGCCACTTGGGGTGAGTATGTGAAACGTTTCTCTTAGTTAGCACATGTGAAAACTTTAATTCGTATGTAGTTTCGGAGGGCTGTTTAACTGTTCAGAAATAAGATTTAAAATCCTTCTGTAGTAATTTTTTTTTTTTCCTGACTAGTGGCAGTGACTTTTCTAGAACTCAGATGTAAGGAGCTGGAAATGGTGCATTTCCACTCTGAAGCGTGTTCGTTCTCATAACCAACAGTCACAGGCTTGTGTTTGACAGGCATAAACGGCAAATTTTATTTATAATGCATCACAACATGCAAGAATCCCTTTGAGTGACTGCAGCCAACAGCCAAAACTGTATGGTTTTAAGGTGGAAGGTTCTGGAAGGGAACAACTCCACTAACTGCGTACGTATTCAGCACAGGCTTGAAGTATTAGTTTTCTTTGGCAGTCAATGACTTGGACGGGCGGAGAACGGTACACTTACCAGCCTCTTGTATATAAATCAAGTTTATGCGGCCGTTTAAAACAAAGTTGGGCAAATTAGTGCTGAAGAGAAGCAGAATCCGTTCACTTATTTGGTTTCAGTTTTGTAAATAAGGAGTGAGTTCCAGTGGAATTGTATTATGTAGAATTTGTTTCCTTGATGCTTTAAATATACATTTCCATCCGTTGCACTGGGACTGGCTGTAAGGATGTCTTATCCCACTATTTTTTTTTTTCTTCACTTACTGGACAGTTGCTCAAATAACAGTCAACCATTAATAGGTTTGCTTAGAAGCACACAAAACTAAAATCTGCCAACTAACATAAAGCGGCACCCCTAAAATGTACTAGTTTATACATTACTACCCCGGATTGGTGATGACGGGTGCCTGACGGGGCAGATTTGTGTCTGTCGGCTGGTCTGTTTAGCCCCCAAATTGCCGAACCTGTTTGCCCTACTGTGAATCTGTTCCTTGGTTCTGTTCCTGTGACAAACAAAACTTGTATGCAATGAAACTATCAATAAAAAAAAAACCGAGACCTCACTTGGTGTCTATGAGCTGCTGGTCTGCATCGTGCAAAAAAAAAAACGATCCGGTCGTTCAAATCCCACACCCATTTATTACCTCAGTGCAAAAATTTTTCCCATAATATGCAAATAAGAGCGTGGTTTTAGTCAAGAACATAGTGCGGAAAATAGAAGGTGCGAACATACAAGGCAGCTTATCAGAAATTCAATAAGGTACTTTTTCCCCTCCCTGAACTGCACGATGAGATCTGAGCGGTTAAGGAAAAACAGGCGTCGTGTTTCAGCGAAGTGTGTCGGCAACGTGCAGCACGTGAGTCCAGTGGGAAAGTAGTGCGCGGACTACAGCTGCATGTTCCCTCACCTCGCTCATTACAAGGTTCACTCCCTTTTGTTGGTTACAGCTTAATTTTAGTGCAAAGTAATTTGGTCTAAAGATTCAGTTTTGCCAAACCTTTGCGAGACCTAAAGCAACGATGGGATGGCGAAGATGCCACGTTACGACCGATCAGTTGATCCACGCGTACGGGAAGAACCCGTTCTTCTCCCACAGCTCGCAGCGAGCCGCCCGCAACTGACGCAGAGCTGCAGGAGATTTATGGTCTACGGAGAAGTTGCTGGAAAGCAGTGCCACTTGGGATGGGTACTGTGGCCATTCTGAGGGCATCTCCCCTGCGTGGTGGAGAAACAACACGGCAGTTGGTGGAAGAACGTGAAAATGTGACGCTGATAGCTTGGGAACAATCGAACCTGTGTTGCCCCTGCTTTTAATTGCTAGTTTATTTAAATATGAAACCAAAAAGGTAACTATACACTCACTGGCCAATTTATTAGGTATATGTGGCTGTTTACACAGACCAGGTCTAGAGGTCCAGTTAACTGTTTGAATGGCCATTAGAGGGGACAAGACGTGGTCTAAGTCACGTTGAAGACAGCAGATTGTTGGTGCCAGTTGCGCCGGTTCCAGCGTTTCAGAACCAGCCGACCTTGTGGGATTTTTACACGCTACAGTCCCACAAACGTGACAGTACTTTACCGGAATTATAGTAGCTCCTACCGTCCCACCTCTCAAACCAATAGAGCACCGTCGGGATGAGGTGCAGTATGATGTTAGCAGAACAAAGGTGCTCTCAAAACACCTGTAGAAACCGCAAAACTGACACCACCATTGGGCAAAAAACCCTGCGGAAACAAGTCCAGCACCTTCTTGCCGATTCCCTCTGGAGTCAAAAGAGGATCCTACTGAACAGGTGTGCCCAATAAAGTGGCCAGCGAGTGTACTCTGGCTTGTTATGAAGTGAGACTGTGCGCCATCATACGAGGAACTCACCTGTTTTAGCAAAGTGTACAAAGTACTTGCTAATGATCTCCTGGAAGGCTTGGTCTTCGTCGCTTATCCCCCCCAGTGCCCATTTCAGACTGTTAAAGAAGCCCAAGGCATCCAGCATGTGGTAGGAGAAGCGACTTGGAAAAGGCAGCAGCCTGGAGATCTTTGCTTCTCTCGATGGTGTGTGGGTCACAATATAGCGGTATACAGGGCTCTTCAGGGCCTCTACAAGACAAGTTGTTGGAGGGTTATGACTGATGGAAGATTTTGGCTCTGAGCCACCAGTCGGCTACATTCAAGTCTGATTTCCAGCAAATGCACCAAAAACCATCTTTGATGGACCCATTTGAAAGCCCAAGACCATGATCCAAAATGTGTTTGAGCCTCAAAAATGAGTCACGTAAAGAAGTAAATCAAGTTTGTCAAGCAAGAGAACCCCCTGTGGGGCATTACCTGCGGCTCTCCTGGCCTTGTCGTGAGCCGGGCAGGTGACTCTCATGTCCGACACCAGGGTGGTGTACAGTCTCTCCGGACAGCGGGCATCGGTGGGACAAGGGGCGGAGCTGTTGTACAGGTAAACGGCCTGTTTGGTGATCTCCACTCCAAAGGGTGTCAGTTTGTCTGTGATGGGGGGACAAAGACGAAACTGCAAAGTCAATCAGAAGGAAATGCAGAAGGTCTTATGAACTGTACTCATTGTATGTGATGGGGGGAGAACAGTGGTGGAGAGGGAAGCCCTGCTGTTTCACAACTCCTGGGCTGTGGGTTTCAGTCTCTGTGAAGTTTGCATGCTTCTCCCACAGTCCAAAGACACGTTTGAGGTGAACTGGCGACACTAAATTGCTCCCAGGATGGACTGTAGACCCCTGTGATCCTCTACTGGACACTGATGCATGGATTGGTTGGATGTTGTTTTGTTGTTTGAAGAAAGTTCATTTTGGTTTGCTTTTAATTATGATTTTAACTTTGCTTAATAAACAAAAAATAAGTATGAATGCAACCTATTTCAATAGTGACTACAACCCTGTATTTAAAGCTCCTGGAGCGAAAAACCAGAGGAAACTTACCGGTCACAAACCAGCGATAGTCTTCCCAAGTCCACAACGAAATGTTGTCATAATTTGGACTGGAAAAAAGGTGAACATACAGAGCAACTGAACATATGCTTTGGATTTGGTTCAGGGATCATCATAATGTGCTATAATATCTAGGTAACCCTTCAGGAACAAGGTAGCTCCACTTTGATCCCTGAGCAGATGTTTATTTTGCATTCAAGTGAATGAAGCTCTAAAAGGAAACGTCGGCTCTGACCACAACAGTTTCCAGAATACGTTTCCCTCCAAAACAGGAGAGAAAATGATAGTTATGATGGCCTGTCAGAGCAGAGAGCCTGTGGAGGCATGAAGACGACAGGTAGGAAGTACCTGAAGTCTGCTTCTTGTTCGGTGGTGCCAATGACAAGGGGAACGTCGTTGTAGCCACCGCCATTCTTCCAGGTCTCCAAAGGAGGGCCGGGCAGAACATGTCCATCTACGACAGCCACCGGTCCATTGAAACGCCCCTTTGCTGGTATGTCTGTTAGATCCTCCGCTGCCCAAAAAGGGTACTCCTTCCACGGTATTGCCTAAAGTGTTAGGGAAAGGATCTCTTTAACGCAAAGTAAACACAACCAAATGTAGCATCTTTGAACAAGACCCAGAAGCTCTGTTAGTGGAAACTGCAACCCGAAATATAAAGTGTGTGATTCCACTGCCGGATCTCAGGAAATTTTACCACTAACGTCTGAACAGGTGGAAGAAGGCCGTCCACAGCGGTTGGGTTTGAGCAAGAGTCACTAAAGCAGCAAGCGAGTCAATATGACAGCTTCATGGTCATTTACTCTAATTTTTTGACATTAAATCATCTGCAGCTTGAGGGCACTCGCCGGAAACCAGTTTTCCCCAGAACCGTCACCATTTCGCATCCAGGTTATTAGTCCGAGTTGTCCTTCACTTTCCTACTTCGCCGGGTATCTCTTGGACAGCGGGAACCACACAGGCACAACGCAGGCGCTCTTCCTCAGTGTCTCTTACACACACTTGTCAGCTGGACCAAGATACGTAAATTTTCACTCCCTGAACAAAAAGACTGACTTTCACTTCTCAAACATCCTGGTTCTGGGATAGTGCTCCAAGTAAGTATGATTTCAAGCGGGGGGGGGGGATCAAAAACGTTTGACCGGCAACGTGCCTGAAGAAACTGGCTCAGTTTTCTCGTGACTTACGTTACGTCTGATGACGGTGTGAAACAGACCGATGCAAGAAATAGGGGAGTTACTGATACATCGCACTTAAAGGAATGCCTATACGTGCCAGTTTCATTTATCGCAGCCAAGGAGGGGAAACAAAAAAATTATAGGTTGTAACCATCGTAAAACCATCTTAAGAAAAATGAACCACAAATCGGCACCTGGAGAACTTTGGTTTTGGAGAGTTTCTGAAGACACTCCAAGGTGCTGCATCCAGTCTTACTGAGGAACACCAAATTGTCCTTCTCCGCCTTCTCCAGAGAGCTGTTGTAAATGTATGAGCCACTCATGTCAATTGCCCTGTGGAACAGGTCCTTGGCAAGTGGTGACATCATCAACGTCCACACAGACGTCCCCCCTGCAGACAGAAAAGCCACCAGTGTGTACAGATGCAGTATACCGTCTTCGTATACATACGATAAATAGCAGCGATCATTTTCAAATACCTGAGCTTTGTCCAAATATAGTCACTTGTCCTGGGTCCCCACCAAACAGGTAGATGTTCTTCTGGACCCACTGCAGAGCTGCTATCTGGTCCATGAAGCCATAATTTCCTACAATGTGAAGGAGGCCACATATTTACAATATTAGACAGACATACATTAAATCTGTGCGCTAAAGAGGCTCCAGATTAACAAAATATTACAAGATGATAAATTGCTCCATTTACACCTTCAAAATATTGGAAGAATTTAATTTGACACCATTATTGCCTAAAATTGGTGGAAAAATGCCGCATATTATATTTACATAACTGAGAAGAGTAAGCAGTCCGTCTGGATACGATCAAAGGCATTTAAATGTCTTTTTTTTTTAACCACAGCGCTGTAAAGTACTTCACTGTGTACTGCAGTAACACTTTTATACCTTAATGTAACGTATAATGAACATGCAAGGTGAGAAATAAAATGAAACATGTACAGTCATGTGCAAAAGTGTTAGTCATGCAACTTCAGTGTCTGTTGAGAAGTACAGGTAGATTCTTATCTACCATCAGGGAGGTTTGGTCCCAAATTCATTGTGCAGCCTGAGAATGACCTCAAACACCCAATCTCAGTCATACACAACTATCTTCAGCAACAGATGCTATGGTCCCCACAGAGCCCTCATCTCAACACGACCAAGTCAGTTTGGGAGGACATGCAGAGACAGTCAAAGTCTGCAGAAGAACTGTGGCCAGTTCCTCAAAATGTTTGGAAGAACCTACCAACCTCTACCTTAAACCGCATGCAAGTTTGCATAAGAGAATCGATGGTGTTTTAAAGACAAAGGGTGGTCCCACCAAATATTGATCTGATGGAGGTTTTTTTTTGTCTACTGCACTTTTTAGAAGGTTTATTGATTAATAAGTATTCATGACATTATTTTTGGAACCATCCTCGCTTTATAGCGTTTTTCCCACAGGTGCCTAACACTTTTGCACAGTACTGTATATACACCGTGAATTATATGCAGAAAGGAGAGAATGAGGAGCTGATACGACCAGAACGAAGCTCCACAGGGACCAGGAGGCCCTGCGCTGCCGTAATTGTTTTATGCATTAATTGAGATTTTTTTTTAAAATTGAAAATTAGTTATAATATTTATGTCGTCCCTACGTGATAAAAATGCTTTTTATATTTGTACTTTTTTTTCTGACCACTTGGAAACTTTTCTCAAGCTCAACATACGACCCTCGTGTGAAAATACGCTACTCCACTACAAGGGACTTTATCTTTAAGCAAGACTTTTTGGAGTAAATAACTAAATGTCAAGGCAATAAAAGGAAAATCAGAAGACGGGCCTTGGGGCTCACCTGAGGTGTTGGTTGGCGAGGCTTGCCTGAGAAGCTCCAGGGCGAGGAACCCAAAAGCGTTGAGGCGGTAGTTAAAGCTGACGTAAACCAGCCCAGTCCGAGCAGCCAGCTCCTCTGTGGGCGAGTAGCCCTCCTCAGACCCACTGAGCATGTGCAGGTAACCCCCATGAATCCACACCATCACAGGCAGCCTGGCGTCCTTCTGCAAGGTGGGGGTCCAAACGTTCAGGTACAGGCAATCCTCTTCCCCTTGCACCGTGCCACTCTCGTTGAGGGGCTGCACCTGGGCGCACACGTTGCGGAAGTAGGTGGCATCGTAGGTGTCCTTCCAGCATAGGCCAGATGTCTGGAGGTCAACTGGGGGCTTCCACCTCCTATCCCTGACGGGAGGGGCAGCGTAAGGGATCCCCTTGAAGGAGTAGGCTCCGCTCCTCCAGTGACCGCTCACCTGACCGCAGTCAGTGAGAACGCTGGCAGAGCCGTGCAGGGGCGTGGTGGCCACGTAGGCCAGATACCCGGCCAGGACCAGGAGGGACAGTACTGTGCAGCTGACGATCAAGATGCACTTGCGAGAGGGGACCAGGAACGGGTTGACGTAGTTGCGTCTGCAGTAGCGCACCTCCTCCTCACCCTCTTCCTGAACAAGGTAGCGGTACTCGTTCCCGTCTCGCACCTCGTACACGTCTTCATTCATGATGATTCTGGGTGGGGGACGAGACATGACTATTTTTTTCCCCCCTGGGTTGTGGTTGCATCTGTTTCCCACAGGCTGACATCCAGTTGGAGCCATAATCCAAACTTTATAATCAAATTATGACACAGTAAAAGACTTTGGATAAAGGAGATGGAGGTCCTACATGCAGCCAGATGAGATCAACTGAATCTGTGGTCTATGAGGGGTTAAAGCTGAAAAAGGTCACGGGTTCATGGTACATAAATTGTTCAAAAGTTAAGACAGAGAAGACAGGAGTATCTGGGCCGCTGAGACTCAGCAGTTCAAAAGTGTCACTATTTTAACAGGTATTTTGTGTGGCTGCAAAGTTGGACGACGTGCTTGAAAATATGTACATGTGTGTATTGTTGGAACGCAGTAAAAACGAAAGAATCGTTCACCTGCAGTATGGTGTCCGTCATTGTTTGTATTCGTTGTTTTTATTTTAACACTGTATTTTGCACGCAGTATTTCAAAGGGTTAAGGGTTCAAACTAATGTCCGTGCAGACCCCTCACAGGTGTACAGTCACCACGTTCATACGTTTGTATAGGACTGTATATGGTGACAATGTGACAGTACTGCACACGTTTACCCCCCAGGGTGTTCGGACACTGCCACTGACGGAATGTCGCAGTCCTTTTTTCGCTGCTGTGAACCAATAACTCATTTACATGACTTTACCCCCTTAACCCCCCCCCGGGAGTAGCGTCAACCCCTCGAAGTAAAGCAGTGATCGTCGAAATAGGGGGTTTAATAATAACCGATTATTTTATTTCCTAAACGCGAGGATCGCGCTTCCTGCGCACTTTTGTGCGCTCAGCACCCCGCCCCTTCCCCATTTCCCCGCCCCCCTGCAGTAAGCGGACCAACGGGAGCGCGGCAAACACTGCCATTCACCACCCCGCCCCGCCCCCACGCTTCCTTCCCTCACTCGTGTGGCGTTAGAACGAAAAACGCTGCAAAAACAACAACAATAACAACATCGGTAGCCGTAACGGATGTTCCTGCCGAGCCGGAGACCTGCGCTCCTTTCGTCCGTTTTCACTTCAGTGTTACAAACGACCTCACGTGCTGGGAAAACAGCTGAGGAGAAATGATAAACAATGCAGAGCGCAGGAAATTCGCGTTTACGGTAAAACGACTTTTCCACAAACCGCCGTATTCGCTCACTTTCACAACTGGATGCGAACGTGACGTCAGAACGTGAAATAAAACGTCCGCCGTCTCCCTCCCTCAGAACATATACTTACTTAAAGGACTGGCCCGCGCTGCCATGCAGTAGGACTGGAGCTGCTGAAAATGGCCGCTCAGCTCGTCCTGTTGGAAGTTTAAGACGCCGCGGGGGGCGCGCGGGAAGGGGGGGGTCGATTGCGATCTTAAGCAGCTCCAATCGCGTCTCGCGCTGAACAGTCGCTCCGGGGGGGGTCTGATGAAACCCGCCGCGCGCGATTGTTTACACACTGTTAGGGAGAAGAAGGCGAGATCGTCTACTTTACATTCCAGATTATTTCATCTCCGCACAAACAGTTTAAAACGAAACCTCCCGCGGACCTCCGTCACGACCGTAGGAATAACAAATATACCCCTAACAAGGACTGTTAGAAAGTTACAGAATGAATCAAGTTGGAAATATACAATTTGTAAAAATTCCCGGGAAGATACTCCATAACTGGGACGCTAGAATGGTCCAAAGAACATATTAATACTAAGACTAATAACGACAAGTTCTTATCTGGATATTATTATTTTTATTATTCCTACATGGTTGACTAAATGAAGAATTACTGTTAAATACGACTCGCACTATTTAGCCACAAATTCATGAAATCACCCGAAACTCTTTATATGTTCATAGTTATATCTTGGCTGTAGTTTGACCTTTTTCCTGGAATAAAAATCATAAATCTGATGCACGTTCTTCTAACATGATCCAAGAAGGTGCCACAGTGGAGCTTTGGAACTGGGAGTAATAATAATAATAATAATAATAATAATGAGAAGAAGAAGAACTATGGATTAGCTTTTTATCTGGATTTATTTTAAAGAGAACTTCTCTTCATTCTTGATATTTTTTTTTCTATGAAAAAGACATTTTGGCAGATATGTGAGGCCATCGCTGCAGGGTGGCCCAGCACCAGCACCACCAGGGTGGGGAAAAGTGAGTTTCTTCTGGGGAGCATCCAGACTGCTGTCAGAGGTGAAGGGTTAGCAGAGCTGTGGGGCTTCCAGAAAGTTCTCCCCAGCAGCTGCTTTTGAAACAGCTCTTCCGTGTTCCACTTGACAGCTCATGGAGACTCCAGTTGTTCTCCGCTTGTGGACTCATGGCAGGAACATAAAAAAAAGGCTCTGAAAGGAGGTTTGTCTAGATTTTATTGCTGACTTAATATATTATTAATAAGTCTTATTAAAATAAATTAACAAAACATATGAATAATTTGCCACATATGTATTATGTCCTCTTCACTGAGGTGAAATTGCTGTAAAGTTTTAAAGTGTGTTTTATCGAATAAGAACAATTTGATAAGTACTGATTAATATTAGCAAAGAGCATCTTACTACATTTTTGGAAGCTTCTTTACATTTTCAGGTGTTACAAAGACTTCTACAAATTTATATATTTGATTCTTGGAATAACTTGGAATAACTTGACATTTTACTCATTCAGGCCACACAGGCCTCACCAGCTGTTTTTCTGCACGTATCACAGTGTGAAATCTTCCATATGTAAATCTGACTTTATATTCCATCTGTTGCTGTCCATTACTGAAACATGGTGAGAGCTACTTGTGAAATATTCTGAAAGAAGTAAATAAACGTGAACTGGAACGGAACTGTTGGTGTCACGCTGGCTTCTCGGTCCTCACCGACTGTTTTTCCATCATCCGTCTTCAAAGTGTCCTAGTAGAATCGCTGTAACGTCCATCAGCGGCGCAACACCGTGGGCAGAAGCATCAAACCTGTTCAGTGTGGACAGAAATGTGAATGAGTTTCCGGCAGAATGTGAAGCACACAAACGTGTGCGGTAAACATTAACTTTAACCCTTAGAAAAGTGCTGAAAATGTGACCAGTGGCGTACAGAAGGGGGGGGGGGGTCTGCTCTGGGTGCCAGGCAGAAAGGGGCTGCAGGGCTGTAAAGAAACGGCTGTTGGGAAGTAAAAAAGTGGAAATTTGGGGTGATAATTAATGCAGTCGCTAAAATTATATTAAATTGTCCTAAATGCCTTGGTTTTGCCTCAGAACACGACTTA
>UFQX01000290.1:41124-73624 GCA_900497675.1 Arapaima gigas | reverse complement strand
ATTCAGAAACATTCCTTCATTTCACATCCATGAGTTTAATTTTGCAGGTTCCACCAGGACTTGAAAGAACATTTCTGCATTGTGGATTATAGAAGGGATTTTGTTTGCTTTGGAATTATTTCACATATCATATTTCTACTACCAGCGTCTTAAAGGGGGAAGATGGATTGGAGTATTTAGGGGATTAGGGCACTTTGACATTATTATTGCGGCGCTGAGCTCATTTTTGCCGCTGTAATGCAGAAATATTATTTTGAAGCCAAGCATATGGTTCTTTGAAAACAAATGGTTTCATAAAATGGTTAAAAAGCCGTCAGTATCCTGAACCCGATTTGACCACCTCCAGGTCCCAGTTCGATTTAATGTCTAGGATCTGACTGCAGATCGGATGTGAAAGCCAGGTAGGGGGGAGGAGCATAACATGAGCAGTTGTGATCACAGGAATTCACACCACACTTCACTTGAAAAGCTACGGTGAAAATCCAGGACATCTGAAGGAGGGTACATGTGCTCTACCTGTCCATCCTTCCATCCATCCATCTATCAATCCATCTGCCCATCGATCTGTCCATCCATCTATGCTTCAATCCACCCAGCCATTGATCTCTCTGTCCATCCATCCATGAACCCATCAATCCATCTGTCCATCCATCCAGCTGTCCATTGTTTAGCTATACATTTTTTTGGCTTTATGTTTACATGTTTGATATAAAATAACTTGCGATCTATGTGTACATAACATTCAGACCATCTGGATCTTAAAAAAGCCAAAAGAAGAATGCAGAAGAAGCTTTGAAGCGCTGTGATCTAAATTGATGGCCTGAAATGCTGAGTGAAAAAATGCATTTTTGTAATACTTGTGTGCTGAAAATGGGCCACTTGGGCTCCTCCATAAAAGATGACAGATTCAGATGATCTGGAGAATGAAATTGATTTTATCACACAGACAATGTTTCTTTTCGCTCGCGTCCCAGCGGCGCGGAGCGGAGAGGTCCGTCTCCTTTGGTTCCCGGGCCTCACGTCAGGCCGCAGCGAAAAGCGGAACTCGTCTTTCGGTCCCGGATCTTTGCGGCTGCCGCTCGTCATTGACTGCGCTGACCTTTTTGATCTACAAAAACGCTCGGCTCGCCAGAAACGTTGTGGCTTCGCAGCAGCTGTGCGCTGCTGACATTTGACCGTGAAAGGTCACGTTCGTCCGCAGCTCTGCTGCTGCTGAGGAGATGAGCTTGGAATTGCTCTTCTGGCCACGCGGCACATTGTCACTGTTCGGGAACTGATTGCATCTACTGTATGCTTGATGTTGCTCTTGTCTGGTGACAAAAGAGCCCTCATTACCATAGTATTCATGGCAGAATTGCATGTATTTTTGTGCACAAGCCGTCCGCGGACTTTGCTGAGCGACTGGACCACAGCGGCATGGGCCGAGTGTTAAGTTCAAGTAGTGTTTACTGTGCAGAAGAAACAACTTGGTTCTGCAGGGTGATCTTGTATGTCGCGTAGTGATTCCAGTTATACTGAGGTGCCAGTTTATTAGCTGTTTGGCAGCGTGTTGTTCCGTCGGCCAAATGAGGAACAACACAGAGCTGGGCATGGATTTTACAAGCTGTTGTGCCAGGTGGAAATGACCAGTTCATGGCTGCTGCGTGGTGTTGCTGCAAACAGCCGCCTCATCCCAAAGACGCTCCATAGGCTTGAGATCCAAGGATTGCACAGGGCTCTGAAGCAGTGAAAACTCACTGTCGTGTTCCTGGGCCTACAGGAGATGCGCGCCGTGTGACAGGGTGGATTATCTTGCTGGAAGTGTCCGTCTGAGTGGGATTAACTGGAGCCACAAAGCGAGGAACTTGGTCAGCAGTGATGTTCAGATACATTCAGATCTTCTTCAGCGGATATCGGGGGTCCTAATGTGAGCCAGGAAAACACCCCCCCCCACCATCACACCGCCACCACCGGCCTGTACTCTTCACACAGGACCGCTCCACGAACTCATGTTGCTTCAGCCAAATTCTGATCCTTTCATCATTGTGATGCAGAAGGAACCTGGATTCATCTCACCAGGCAACTTTTTTCCACTCCTCAGCAATCCAAAATTGATGCTTCTGTGTCCACTGGACACAACCTGTTTTCCTCCACAGGATCGCAGATCACTGGCACTTCTTTTGGACAGTTCTCAGTAAACCTTTGAAGTGGTTGTGCGTGAAAAGCCCAGGGTGACAGCTGTTTGGGGGATGCTGGAATCAGCTCTCCTAACGCCAACTATCAGGCCACATCCAGAGTCATTAATGTGACCAGTTTTGCCTGTTCCAACACTTAGCTGAACGCTGATGGTAGAAACGCCGGTCTTTCTGATTTACACCACACCGCAGTCAAGTGACGTATGTCTTGTTGGAATGTGCAATTTGTGACAAGTTGGGGGTGTACCTAATAAACTGGCAACGCGGTGGGTGCTCTGTTGTGTATGTTGGTATTGCTATTCTACAGTGTTATTTTATATTCCCAAGAGCTGCAAATTATATATAACTTTTAGTCTGTTTTCCTATTGCAACATTTCATTTAGGGTTAAAGAATAAAATCTTACAACAAACTCAAAACTGTAACTTTGACCTCGATCAGCTAAATAAGGTTCACCGTCACGACGACTGGAAAATTAACCAATTAATATCTCAGTTTTTATTGTAAGGATCTGTGTTGTCAGTCTCTGCCTCGTGTGGTCCGGGTTCAAACGCAGTTCACTTCTGTTCGGCCAGTAAGTCTCTCAGTAGCAGTTCATGACAGCAGCAGCCATTTCAGTCGCTACATTTCCTTCAAATTATTTCCATTTCTTCCTTTTTCTATAAATTTTACTTTTAAATGTTCTTACTACGTATAATAATGAACGGAATGTAATACATGATAATAAATAAAAAGGTAACTGCATACAAACACGTATTAATGAGCCTTTTGACTGTTAGGCAGTTGGTTAATTGGTGTCTGAAGTGTTTCTTTATCGCACCGAAGTAGGTATTTTACAGCGTCATTTTCGGGAAAGTAATTGGAGTTTGTCAGACGAACCCGAAACGAATCACGATTTTCCTCCTAAGAAATAAGTGAAATAGCCTCTTGATATTCAAGTCTGCAGTATTTGAGCTGCTTCTAGGAACCAAGTACAGGTGTATTTTTTCTTGTGTGAGAATAACCCATGAGGAGGCGACACATCAGAGCCCCACAGTCCCTGGGTTGTAGGTTTGGATGCATGTTTGAGTCGGGCTCCGTCTGTATGGATCCTCTATGTTCTCTGCGTGTTTGTGTGAGTCCCCCCCCCCCCCCCCCCCCCCCCCCCCCCCCCCCCCCCCCCCCCCCCCCCACCCCCGCGCTTCTTACGGCAATATTGCTCCGTGCACCGCTTCACCTGTAAAAATCTCTGCTCTTCAGACACACGTCGCTTTTNTGTTGGCTGCGGTGTGTGAACGTGAGAGAGTGAGTGTGTGATTTGCCCGTGAAGGACGGTGATCCTCTCCAGGGTGCACCCTGCCTCCCCAGGGTTTGGAGCCCGGCTCTGGACCGCTGTGACCCCGCCTCGCCAAAGTGGCTCCTGATAATGGATGGATGATGGATTATAACAGGTGTCCCAAGATGTCCATTTCTGCTTTGAAGTGCTGCTCAACCATGTCCTCCTGGGATATCAGTCCCACGAGTACCTCTTCAGCTCACATAAAAAATTACGTGCCGGTTTTGGCAACAGTGTATAATGTGCTGTTAGCTGAAACGAGCACTAAAACGTGCTCTCAAATATCCAGAATTACATAACGTCACATATTCTGTAGGGCCCCGAATCACGCTCAGTCACCCTGGTAGAAACAATGTCTTATGGAACATATGAGCAGACGTTTGTAAATCTTATATACTTATGTTTTTGTATTTAGGGACACGGAAGCCATTTCTGCTTGCTGGTACAGATCTGGAACATTCCATTCGAATCCTGTAGTATTTCCCTGTATTTATTTAGTTATTTATTAATTTGTTTATTAATTTTTCACACTAATGGCGCCTGCAATTAAAACACCAGGCGATGCCGCCCGAGAAGATGTCTCTGAGCCTGCTTTAAAAAGTAGATAAAAGCTCATTTGCACCGTGTTCTGTGTTTAATTTGAATAATTTTCACACTTTGCGTCAAGAGGCCGCCCCTTCTGGCCTTGTTGTCGAGGAATTTGTCTCCACAATATAATTGTGTTGTGACATTTCCCAGGCAATGCGGAGCCAGCCCCTGAATCGGAACACAATTTCAGATTCTCGCCTGCCATAAAAAATGTCTCCCTGTCGTTCATGAAGCTAATGACTCATAAAGCTGATATTGATGTTTCCTGGTTCCCAGCCGTCTGCCGGGCATTTTTTAAAGTGGCAGAAAACACAACACAATGCTGTTTAGAGAGCTGTCCACCAGGAAGCCAGAGCATTGCTTTGTGATTAATGATGTCAGGGAATAAATCAATACACCTTCATTGTGCGTGCGCGCGCGTGTGCGTGTGTGTGTGTGTGTGTGTGTGTGTGTGTGTGTGTGTGTGTGTGTTCCTGTGTAAAACAGAGGGAAATTGGTCCCGACTGAACCTTTTGACAGCGCTCGCCCAGATCGATGGCAATAACCTTTTCCCTCCTTTAGTCAGTATTTATTCTCCATTACTCTCATGTAATTGTCTAAATGACACATTTCCGAAGCAATGTCTTCACTGTGGGGGCCCGGACCTCACAACGCGCTGAGTCCGAAAAGGTTCGGCGGCATACGGGGCGGTAAAGGCTCATTATCTGCACGACAGCCGAGCGCGGGAACATTGCACTGGCGTTCAAGGGAGGAACAAGTACAGTAATTATGCCCGGTGTACAAGAGGATGCTTCACATCACAGGCCGATTATATGAAGCGCTCTGTTCTTGGGGCGTTGTGGGAAATGGAGTAGTCACTCCCTGAATGAAACACCTTGTGCATGTCAGTCTAGTCTGGTCTGAAATCGCATTGCCATTGTAGATGGGAATATGTACCCCTTAGAAAGTGTGTAGGAAGGGGTCTAGCAGGTTCTCCAGGTGGTTCCTGGCAGGTCTGATGGGACCTCAGTCGGGTGCAGGGCAGTCAAACTCTCGCTCACATATTTACATTTCGCACAAAACAATAAACGTTGACATATATTCTAGTAGTTGGCGTCTTAAACAAATGTATTGGTTCCACAACTGCCGTAAGTTGGGATCTGTTGGCTAATTCACTTTTCTGGGAGCTGTTATATCTGATGTAGATACGTAACCCGAATTTCTTTGATTTAGAAAATAACGACGGGTACATTTGTACAGTTGAATTCCGAGCGAGTCGGTACGGCTCAAATCTGCCTGGCAAATAAACAAACAAAGTGGAAGTGGAAGCAACCTGGACTGAGGCTGGTGGTACAACCAAAAAGTAAGATCTCACCATCTTTGGTGAAGATCAGTCTGAATGGAGGGAAGCAACACGGTTCTACCTCACGCCTCACTGCACCTGCTCGTGGGGGTGAAGGTTTGAATCTGCTGTGAGTTTGCAATTTGCCTCTGGGTTTTTAATCCAAGACCCAGGATGAAGAAGGTAAAGGTGGACTGTGTGCCACCACGAAAGCCGTGTGAGTGGTGGCCATAAGTTGACCTTGACTCGAAGGTGCTTATCGAAACACAATTGTGAATGTCACTTCAAAGGCCGAGTCGCTCGATTTCACGCAGCATTACCAAACTGAATAGGTTACAAAAACGAGCGATTTACGGATTTTAGGGATGCGCACGCGTGTCTGTTATATCTGGCGCCGCCGCAAGCTGGAAGGTTGTTTACCTTCACGTCGCCCATAATGAAAGCCGGATGACAAACACACGTCCGGCACAGTGGCGCTTCGTGTTTTGTTGAGCTTGTCTGAAATTACCAGACGAAAGCAAGGCGCCCTTCCGATGAAGACGCGCACGATGCAGCACCTTGCGGGGAGGCAGAGGGTCGAGATACACGCTCCCGCGCACGTTTCCATGTCTAAATGAACTGTGCATTTTAATTGAGAGACTTTCATAATTGGCTGAAGGACTTTTTAAATTACCCCCCCTCCCTTTTCTCCTAGGAGTGAATGTAAGTGGAACAGACATTAAAAAGCTTCCCTGGGTGCGCGTGCCAAACAGAATGTTGCTAAGTATGATATGTAACACTCATTAGCCGCGAGTGTCATCTGAGAGAAGGATTATTTCCCCATTACCAGATGGATAAATGCAAAATAAGAGGTGACCACCTGAAGTCGAGACCCACAGTCAGGGCAGCTGAAAGCCACAAGTTCTTGTATCCTGTAGGGTAGATATGACCAGGGCCTAAATGCCTTGTTTATAGAGTGTAGAAATTCATTATATGAATGAATTTCTTCTTAAACCAAATTGAGTTTCGTCGTTTTCAAGCATCTCTTACACGTGTTCAGACTGTTGTTACTTAGAGTAAATCTGAGGGGAAGCAGATGAAACTCCTGTTCATTTGAACACTCAAAAGTAGAATTTGATACGACATAACATTTAATATTATTAGTTAATTATAGTTAATGTTATAATTATAATAATATAAATATAATAATCCTATAATAAATGCTGGGTCCAGGTATTCACACGCAGGCTCTGCGGGAGGCTGCCGTCAGCACCTGCACTCAGGTGAGGTAGCTCCAGGACAGGCTCTTCGAGAGCCTGGATTCAGGCTTCACATGTTTGAGAGCTGGAGGTGGCTCTGAAAGGGGGGATGGAAACAGTACAGGACGCAGGTGGTCTGGGTCAGCACTGTGTTGAGGCGGAAACGGTGAACAGGTGAAGTACAAACACCTGCAGGTGAGCGATACAGTGAAGGGGCGAAAGGTCGAAATGTTTAATAAGGCCACTTCTGCATCAGTAGCTAACAAGATCCGGAACGGTGAGCAGGTCCTCCGCAGGAGGAGCAACGTGGTAAATGCAAGTAAGTGACACGCTTCCCGCACGTTCCGCTGTGGTTTCTGTCAAACGGTGAACGAACCGCGTTCAGGCGAGGCCGCTCGGGTGCGAAACACGGCCGACGTGTTCGAATAAAGTCGCTTCTGTGAAACTGAAGGAAATGGATGAATAAAGTGGCAGTGGTGCGTTTCTTATTCTTAACCTTATTTATTTGTTATTCCCTGTATTTATGAGCCTGTCCTTCTTTCTGTTATTATTTTTTTAATGTATTTCTATTTATGTACCCGTTCGTCCGCTCATCTGTGTCGTCGCACTGTGTGTTCAGTTGCTGTGCAGGCGAAACTGTTTCCTCTCTCGCATCCCCGAATAGCGCGATAATGTGGCCCTCGAACCTGCGTGCAACTTCATCCTGGAGATAAAATCCGTGACATTAACAAAAAAGTCAAGCAGAAAGCAGTGACCCGGCGAAGGAGAAAGCGGGAAGAAAAGCGTCTGGCCAGTTTGTGGTCTGTTGTCGCTGTGTGAGATTTCAGGAGCTCCGTTTAGGCCCAGTGGAGGCACCTGGTGATTTTATTAAAAAGTCTGTCTTTTAATGGAAAAGTGGAGCTTCTGCCAGTCTGTCTGAAGTGAGAATCTGTAATGTCCGTAATTGAGTTCCCCGAGAAGGTTGTTGGTCAGTCTCGCCCCCCTTGATGCTGGACATCTCGCTGAAATGCGGAGAATAAATAAATCTCAGCCAACCATCTGTGGATTTTGCTGTTCCAGTCAGTTGCCCGTAATGAGGGAATGAGAGCATCTCGCACAGTTGCTGCTGTTCCTTTGTTGTACATCTCCACATAAACGCATTCATTTTACCACAAAGGGCATATAAGCTGGTTAAGAAAAGAAAACTGGTTAGAGCTGCTTTTAGCACTTATGAAAGTATGTAAAATTGTATTGTGCAAATGGAAATTTATTCTTAGGAACAAACAAATTAAAAAAAAATCCACCATCACATTCCTCTTATCCTCCACAAAGGTGGTTTTTGTTTTTTCCTTATTTTTTAGTCATCGTGAGCGAGACGCTGTCTCCACCTCGCCAGCCAAGACCCTTTTCAGCGGGAGAACAATTTATTGGTGCGACCGGATCCGTAGACCTTCCTTCTCAAAGCGGTTATTATGAACTATATCCGAGCCGCTTGGAACGTGTGACCGTTTTACACAGCAGTAGCAGCGAACGGAACGTGAACCGGCAACCTTCAGGTTTCGTGTTTGAAAACAGTGTACGGATATAACACACTACCTGACACCAGCGGCCCCAAACGATAATAAATCAACGTTGCTTTAAGATCAGCACAGAAATACATGTAATTTATTACAGCTGAAGAGCATTTAAATATACACACCGGGGAAACGGTGGCAGTAGTGTCAGTGTGGGGCCTGTATGAGCCTCCCTGGACAAACCGTGTGTGATGTTTATTGATTTTACGCTCTTTTTTTCTCTGTACGGCTCGATGCTGGAATTGAAAATAACCACATACAGCATATAGCTGTGTTTATATTACAGAACTTCTCAGCTCTGAAGTGCAGTAGGTGTCAGAAATACTGTATTGGCAGGAGTTGCAGCATCCAGCCGGCTGGGAATAACTGTTCAGCGCCTGGAAAGCTGGGCGAGAAGGTGCGGCAGGTCCTGCAGAATGATACCCGATTGCTGACATGTGCCATTCTGAACCTCGGGTTTTTCTTTTTCTTTTTTTTTTATAAATACATACTCTGTTTAAAAATGTATCAAGTCTGCTGTGTTTGCTTTGTACTTTGGGAGCAGACCAGTGCAGGTTTGTGTAACTCTGCAAAGTGTTTGCTCACAAATTTCAGCCACAGGCTTGTTAGAATTTTAGGTAGAAGAAGGGTGGTGAAGCATTGCAGAGTATTAAGGTTCTTTCTGCTGTGATCGAAGTTTGGGATCTGCTTGGGTAGGTGGGTGGGTGGCGGGGGGGGGGGCTTGCAGGCAGATGACTTGGCGTCTTTCACCGTTTGCCCCAATTTACTAATGGATACGTGAGGTGTTTGCCCTTGATCCTTGACCGCTTTGCGGATAGAAGGGCACCCCGCCTATTTGCCATGAGGTGGAAATAAATAAATAATAATGTGATTGAATTTGGTTGTGTGATGCAGCAGAAAAGCGCCCCCCCACAAGGTCAGCCTTTCTCGGACAGAAAAGAGCGATTAGGAGATGCTGTACAGGAGCCTCGATTCGTATGACGTGGGGAGATGCACTTGAAAATGCTTTTTTGAGCAGGTTGGTTGCCGCGGTTGTGCTGGCAGGTCGAGAACGTGCTGTTTGGGCGGCCGTGTGCAGCGTCTCTCTGCTCGGCCAGGAGGCATCTCAGGCGAATCACTGGAAATGGCTGCACGTGCAAAGCGACTTTGATGGACGGAGCAGCCAGTGTCTGGAAGGCGGTCGGCCTTAGAAATGAATCCTGTCCTCTGAAAAGCGCATACAGAATATATAAACGTGATATATTTAAAGATCGGTCTGTTTGCTACTGTTAAAGATTCCGGTCAGGGTGGCGAAGGGCTTGAAATCACATCCACGGGCTGTGGGCAGTTCAGAGAGACCAACTGAAACCCACAACACCCCTGGGGAAAATGCAAACCCCACGCAGACTGAGCCAGTTTGGAGCACAGACCCAACACAGTCGGGATGCTGCAGGACAGCAGCACTGCTGTGCCGCCCCCGTATTTCGATCCGCTTCAATACCAATGCTAAATAGATCAATAACTTTCCTCTCACCTTGCTTTACAAGTCCACTGTGGAGACACTGGTTTAGGTTATTGCAGGAGTTCTTTAGAACTTTATCCATTGTTATCCATTGTTATCCAGCTGATGTCTGAGGCCGTTTACCTGTAATAATGATTGCAGTAATTATATAGGAAATAATTGCAATATTTCTTCATTAATGCAGCCTGGAAATTTGTACCTCACTCCCAACCCAGCACTACTGTTCACCAAACTCAAACTGCTACTCCCCTAAGTGGCCTCACATCAATTTTTTAACGCCTTGTAATGCATCTGATTTATTCTGTACACTTGGAGGCCTCCGATTTGCTAACTTAGACATTTTCGGGCCTATTTTTCATAAATCAAGTCTCCTGGCGGGTATCCTGACGCGAGGGCCAAAATGGGAAGACAATTGCCTTTCTCTGCATTATTTCTGTAATCCATACACTTGATATTTAATTTCCAAAAACATAAAGTCACATTCTTACACTTGTACACTTTTCTAAGGGCAGACGATAATTTCAACAGAAATAGCTCTACTGTCCCCTCATTACCAGATGCAAATAAGGCTTGGGCTTGTCGGCAATGTTTAATTTTGCTAAGGAAACTGTACTACCTGACTGCTTCGGATTCAATTTCAGATTATGTCAGTCAGACTGGATTTTCCCCAGTTCACAACAGAGGCTACATTGACTGACTAGACAACAGTGGAGAAGAAGTGGCTTGTTGTCCAGACCTGTCGCAGTTAAGCTTAAGAAATTTAACACCCCTCTTGTAGGTTTTTTACGTAAGACATTGTGTTTAGGGTGACAAAATGGGGAGTTACCTGGTCTGTCCGGGTCAGGTAAAGGTGTGGAGGTGGGAAGGTGACATGTAGTGATTTATTACACCACCGAGCTGTATTACCATTGAAGTGGTTGCATTCAGTACATAAGTATTGTTAGTGCTGTTGAACAGGCGGCGGCTGCAGCGAGTGACATGGTGGTCAGTCAAGTGGAAAAATGGAGAGAAAACAAAATATCAAAATATGTCACCAAAATTTATTACCCTTATGTTAATAAAGTGTCCACTGCTGTGTGTGAACAACTTCTTTTCGCTAATCTGGGTCCTTCCTCCAGCACCTTGTTTGTCTTCCCTTTCCGGTGTGTGTGTGTGTGTGTGTGTGTGTGTGTGTGGTTGACTATGCAAAACCTCACTTACGATGAGTAGCACCACTGGGCCAGATTTCAGGTCTGTGGCCTGAAAATCAAAGCTGTGCATAAAGAACAAACAAACAGACATACAAACAAACAGAGTGAACTTTATAGAGATGAACTGTAATGCCGCAGACTTTGAAAATTCCCCCTACACTTTGCTCTTGTTACTCAGAAACGTGAAACATCGGCCTCGTATTTGGTCACAACTCTGTAAAGGGTATGAAATAATTTCAGTCGTATTCGCAAAAAATCGTAAGTCCAACATTCCTATCTGGACGGACACCGGTGCTCGTTTTTTTTTTTTTTTTTTAAGGTTTGGCAAAATTCGAAAAAGAAATTTTAGTTTCACGGTCACTTATCAGCGTAATCGCTGTATGACATTTGATTATATGAGGAATACGATACGAAATAAAATCCAAAGCTACTTAATGGATTAATAAGGGAGCCCAGCAAAGTTTATTTTATGCTTGACTTTTCAAGGCTGCTGTGGGACGAGACACCGGCAAAAACCACCGTTTTGAGAAACGGGGAAATTGAAAGGAAAGGTCAGTGCGGAAAAACCAACAAGAAAGGGAAGGATTTGTAATTAAAAGCACTGGAGTCAGATGCTCCCCGGTGTTCTTCTCCACCTGGGTTCCAGCGCCAGCTTCCGTCGTCATGCAGTAAAACCTTAACCTCTATCAGCCATTATCAATGCCTGGTTTTCCAGCTTACAGTCATGATGCTCAAGAGAAAGTCCCAGAAGCTGAGGCCATGAGGCTGGGAGCACCAGCCCACTGTAGGGGGCTGAAATGACATTGGCTCCCATCCCCTACATGAAGCGATCACCACGAGCTCCTTTAGATACCGGGTTCTTCATCTTAAGCACACGAAGAAGCACCCCTGGGGGGTCCTTCTCCCCGGCGGCCACCCGCCTCCATAACAACACAGAGGGAACCGTAAACAACCTTTATCACCGTAATTCATCGCTTATCTTATTACTGAAAATTATTGGCTATTTATTTATTACATTTTTTTTGCTCTGCTTTTTTATTTATTTCACAGTGACTCCTGAGACCGAGAAGAATTTAAATCACTACTATTAAAAGTAAGAACTCTTGTTAGTGAAATAAGAGTACAATTAAAATATTGCGTCGAATTGATAATGTGTCACAGCAGTAATCGCACACAGTAATTTACCGCGGTGAGTATTTGGTGTTGGGCGGTAAACTCCGGCTGTTACGTAAAGCTACAATTAAATGATTATAATGGCCGACTGGGGGGGAGACTTGGTGCCGTGCAGTACGAAATAAACCTGTCAGAAGGTAGAGTGGAACCTGAATGTTTAAATATCCAGCAAAATGTTTTTTTTCCCGGGCAGGAAAGGTCAAGAGCACTAGTGAAAGTGGAGATTTTCTCTACGCCGTGTAATTACTGCGTTGCTTCAATTTTCCACACAAGCTGTTGCTGGTTCGGGTTGTTATCCCATTTGCTTAATGTGTTTGAGGGGAAATATTTAACACGGCGCAAAGGGCATCGCAATAAAAGGAATACGTGGTCTTCCTAATGGAAATGCGCAGTTAAAGGCGAACGCCCAATAGATGGAGCCGACGGCGGGACAAAAATGCAGACGAATGAAAACGTTTCGAGGAAGAGAAACACTGTAAACACATTAAGGGTGTGGAAAAGCACACAGGGAGGGAACTACATCTTTTTTGTTTGGCAGTTTCTTCGGTGGTCTGTAAGATGTAAAGAATGGTGCATTGTGGGATTTTTAAGGCAAATTAAATATTCTGAGCTGCAAAATTGGTTGAGACATGAGTACCATGGAGGGGGGTGACAGGTGTGACCAGGTGAAGGACAGTGACCAATTTGGGGTCAGTGACCAGTTGGGGGTCAGTGACAGGCAGGCGACAGTGACAGGTGGGGACAGTGACCAGGTGAGAGTCAGTGACAGGTGGGGGACAGTGACCAATTTGGGGTCAGTGACAGGTGGGAGACAGTGATAGGCACATTTGCAGGGAATTTTTTATTTTTCCTTCACCTCTTTACACGGTGAACAAAAGAAACTGAACTAACTGCCTTTCTGGCCTCATTACAGAAGAAGCTGAAGAGACTCATGTAAATTACAGTGACATGAAGAAAGGAAAACAAAAAGGCCAACAAGCAGCAACAGCACAACACTGTCCAACTCAAACCACAGTTACGTCTTGCCATTGATATTTAAACATTCCTTTGTTTTAATTGTGAAGCTCCCCTTGATCTTTCCAAGCTGGCCACACCTGGTTCCTCCCTAAGGAGCCCACAGCAGGTGCAGGTGGGGACAACACCTGACTGGTGATGGTTTCTAAAACACCCAAACCTCCCGTCTGGCACCAACAACCACGTCATGGTCAGAGTCACTTAGAGCCCGTCCCCCCGTTCTGATGTTTGACGTGAACATCCAATGAAGCTCATGACTGCCTGATCAGATAATTGTGCAGACGAGCAGGTGTTCCTAATAAAGTGGCCAGAAAGTGTATGTTCCAAGTCTGTTTTATATGTTTTTTTAAGTTAGGGAATGAAATTTCAGAACAAAATATATTTGTTCTTTCTCTTGCCGTGCTGTAGCCTCTTCAAAAGTGAGTGAGAAAACAATCGGATGCACATTTAAAAAAAATGTCCTACACAGAATCAAAGTTTTAGGAAGAGTGAGGAAAGTTGGGGAGAAGCTGATGCCTGGAGAGACCAAGGTGAAGGGAAACAGTAGCGCGCCTGATGGGAAATGGCGAGAGCTCATTTGTGGAACAATGCTGACTTGTAGTGTGCAGGACACCCACCATCCACCTCACACTGGCAACACGGCCTGGGGGTGAAGAACCCAGCAGACCGGGTCTCTACACCTTCTGAGCCGAGATCAGCGTGCTCCTCCGCCTGCTCACATCTTACTTTGCTCTTCCTGCGCTTCCTGTCCTCGTGACTTTGGCAGGATGTACAAAACCAGCATCGGCTCAATTTCAACTGGCAAAATACTGTCGTACATCAACCTCAACCAGGGATTTCAAGCTCCATTTTTATTCATCTGTTCATCCATCACCAACAACCACCTGAGGCTACTTGCAAGTGCACGGAGGTCCAGAGACGACCCTGGAAAGCAGAAAAATCTGGGACAGGGAACATTGCGGACATTACGGCCAATTTGGAGCCACCAGTTTGTGTGAAACATATATCTGGAGTGTGGGAGGAAACCAGAGCCCTCTAAACACGGAGAACATGTAAGCTCTACAGAAGACTGAGCAGGATTCAAACTCATGTCCAAATACACAGCCCAGAACAGTGAGTCACAAGTGCTGAGGTTTTTCTGGGTCCCAGAACTTCTTTCTCAGCAGTTCCACATATCTTTACTTCTTCTGCTTACAATTCACTGTAGGTTCCTTTCATTACCCACATTACACCAGGGTATCAAAGCGTTATCGTCGTACCCAGTGCACAGTACTATGCAGCACCGCTGTAGAAAAATATTACACTTAAATGACACTTTCTAGGTTTTTCTGGACGCCTCCTTCCCTCACGTAGTCCGGAAAAGTCGAGAATAAACTGTGGATCCCTTGTGGGTCGGAAGGTGCTTGGAAACTGAGAGAAGGCGGCATGAAGAAATGAGGAAGGGTGGACAGCAGATACTTCTGTCAGTTTCAGCTTTTTCCACACAAAACTGGGAGAGATTTGGAGAAAGTGAGTGGGCACCGACATTCTTGCCCCCCTGCATCTGTCGGAGGCCAGCGTTGGCGGAACGGGACAGACGGCAACGGCGTGAAAGTGCAGCTGAGACGTTCCAGCCTCGCGGGGAACAAAGTGACCGACCAGACTTGTCATTTTCTACCTCCGACTTGAGCGAACTCACAAACGAATGGCGCTTTATTAATCCCGGCGGGAAACTCAGTCGATGACTTAATGATAAAGAATTATTCCGTTAATGAAGAAGGCGGTTCTAATAATTGTTTGATACGCCTGGGCCTCCCAGGAGTTCCTCTCCTCTCCAGGTCGGTTGTTTTATGTTTACCCACCGCAGCCCAACCTTCAGTGCCGACTTGTTTGATGAGGTGTCACCACTGCCTATGGTCCCCCCCCCTGGCCGTCTGTTTCCCTGCGTATAAATCACCGCAGTAAGACGCGGTAATGTGTGCCGGGGGTTGAAGTTATCAGTGTCCGTAATGACACACAGGTGTGTGACAAATGGGTCGGCGTCACAGGTGTCCCTCAAGGCGAACGTCCGCCCGCCGCCGCGATCGACGGCCTTCTCTGTCGCAAACCCTAACGCCGCGGCCGCCGTCACCTTTGCCCTCCGAGGGTGCGTTAAGCTACGCCGACGCTCTTCTTCGGAGGACACGCCCCCTTTTCCGGAGAAATAACTCCCCGCGGCCTCCGAAGCGGGCGTTTTGTCACGGCGGAAGCGCTGTCGTGACATTTGTTTTGTATGCGGTGGCACGGAGCCGCAGAGGAAATTATCGAGGCAGCCGGTTGCGGAAACGAAGGCCGTCCCGGAGCCCCTGCCGCGTACGGCGCCGTCGCGCCGCCGTGGGAAAAAGGGTCGGCGACCTGACATACACGCAATTAATGTTATTCTGGAGGCGGATTAGACGCACATTACAGGGTGAGGCCAGAGGAGCAGCGCTGCCGTGTTCGCAGGGATTCCAATATCAGCACCGCGAGTTCCGTCGGCGTTTCTTGCAGCTATTTTTGCAACTGCTGTTTTGAGCCCGGTGGGACGGGCTTTTCTCGACGTTCCGACCGGGCGGTCGAGAAGTCGGGATCCGCTGCGGAACGGAGGAGTTCGGCAGGGCCGGTGTGTTTTCTAGGGGCGCGGCTGCGTCCCGTGCAGAAGTCCTCACAGGTTCTGTTGGTTGAACAGGCGAGAAAAGGAAAAGCGGATCAGTTGCAGTTGTTGTACCGAGAGGGAGGGAAATAAGTTGCCCCGACGAATCCGAAATTATTTATTTATTTATTTATTTATTTATTTATTTATTTTCTTCGAGCTGCACGATTTGTTAGGTAATTAATTGGTTGTAATTAATGAGGTGTTTTCTGCTGTCATATCCCACCGCTGACGGGGCCGATGAAGCAATCGACTGTATTACTCATTATTCATTATATCAGCCATCGCTTCTTCTCCTGCGGGTTCCTTCCGAGAAGCAACGCGCCGGCCAACGTCTCCGCCGGCACTTTCCCTCGCGCTTCGGTCGTGCGGCTGCGTCAAAGTTAACGCTAGAAGTCGGTGACGTGTCCGGCGGGGGCGGAGTGGGGGTTGTGCCCGCGTCCGCCTGTGTGATCCGGGAAAAAATGTTGAATTTCCGCGGTAAACCTGAAAGGGAAAAAGGTGAAGGATCTGACTGACTTATGCAGACCCCTCCCCCCCCAGATACACGTGGAAAGTTCTAGTTCTCCTCTTAGAGGGGTGTCGTCTCAATTTCTGAGGGGAAATAAGAGGAACTTAGATACTGCTGATGTTCACGATGTCTGTTTAATCACGGGGAAACAAATTTCGAACGAACGCTAGTAAATCGGTGCGTGAGGCGACCTGCAGGGTAACTTAGTGCATCCTGGGTAATGAAGTGTAGCTGTGGGGCTGAATAACGTCCATGCACTACAGTTACAGTGTTTTACCGGGAAAATCTGCTCAACAGGGGGCGGAAAAGAGCACCGGGGGATCATGGGAAATGCCGGCACACGGGAAAACATCCCCTGACCAGCAAAATCAAAACCCAGATATGACCCCCAGGAGCCTTTAGCACTCGCTGGCGGGAAGAATAAAAATACTTGTCTAGTTGTTTGAAAGGAATTGAAACTGTTTTCGGAGTGGAATTTGAAAAAAAAAAAACCACACCGATGACGTTCACTTAATCAATAGCCGCTTTTTTAGCGTCACGTTGTGTTTACGGACGTGACGCTGCTACTTATCATTTACTTCACGATCACCCCGTTTCACGGTCACTTCACAGTCGGTTCCGTCTACCTGCCGTCCGCCGCAATCTATATATATCTGCTGTGTTTCAGGCGCATATTTTGATTTATACGTTTAGATATTCAGCGAAGCAGACTAGACAAAGTACGTTACTCCGAGGCAGGGCTCCTCGCGGGACTGGAATCCATAACCTTCTAGCCTGTGGTCTGGTTCCTTAATCGCGTTGTTGTCTGCTGTCCCATCCATCGCCGAGAGCCACCGCAGCCGCTTGAACCGAGGGACTCGGGAGATAATTGTAGGACGCGGCTCCTGAGAGGAGAGCCACCTGTGTGTTGGCTCCCGACCCCGGAGGAAAACAGTCATCCAGGCTGTTGCGGCAGTAAAAACAGGAATTATGTTTGCACCAGAAAGGACCCGGCAGAAGCGGGAGGCCCTCAGCTGCCCGGCCGAGTGTGATTGACATTTCTCACCTCCTCTCCTCATTTCGCGGCAGCTGGGCTCTGTTGTCCTTCGGCTGCTCTGTGTCCTTTGTATTTCATAAGTGTTTTTCTCTGTACATATAAAAGTAAAACTTCTCTGCTGTTCTCTGCTGCCTTGCCCTCAGGTACCTGAAATCACGGCCAGGGGCTGCCGAGTCTCGAGCATACTTTTTGGGGAGCTTAACAACGTGCCATAAAGCAGGTCGGTGTTCAGATTGCGGCCGCCGAGATCGTGCCGCAGACGTCACGTCTGAGACGTCGAGGGGCCGTAAAGAGGGGGCAGCCGGGAAGAAGGAGACCGTTAAACTGTTCTGTCGCTTCGTAAAGCGGCCGTTTAAAGTCGAAATTGGTTATTGTGACACTTCCCAGCCCCCCCCCCCCCCCCCCCCCCCCCCCCCCCCCCCCCCCCCCCCCCCCCCCCCCCCCCCCCCCCNTTGTGACACTTCCCAGCCCCCCCCCCCCTCCCCCACTTGTTCACCAGCTGTGCACCACTCACTTGCTGCGGGCTCCTCCGCACTGACTAGACTGCCCCATGCGTCACCGTGGTTACAGCATCTTTACGCCACAGCTTTCTAGCATCAGCCGCCGGTTCCCCGTCTCCACATCGCAGTGGGGACTTTGGCGGTCGCCAGCGTTTGGACCCCCCGAGTCTTATCCGTCTCTCCCTCTCTGTAGTTTTTTTTTTTTCCTCTCCTCAGCTGCCCGCTGGTTCACGGCGCGGTGGCTACACTCGCCGTCCAGCGTGTGTGTCGCAAAAGCGCTCTGCAGAGATAAACATCTTTAACGGAATCTTCGCCGCCGTCGTCCTCCTGGCGTCCGGAGCACCCCCGCCCCACCCCGCTGTCACGAGCGTGAGATTGTAGAAGGCAGGAATTTGTCATTAATGTGCACCGACTTGCGCCCGTTACTCCGTGACCTTTGTCGCCTTCCCAGAGTTAATGTCGGAAACACCTGCGTAGGTGCAGGGGGGAGGCCGGCGTTCTATTTGTTTTCTCGGCATCGGCGCGACGCGTCTCCTCCACCTCCCTGACCTGCTCTCCGCTCAAATAGCCGTGAGACGTAATGAAGCGCAAGTGTGTAATGAGACGTCGCATAATGAGGTGATTAATAAACAGCCGCATAAAAACCACTCGCTCACCCCGTTCGCGGGGTTTAGCTTAACTTTTGAGCAACGGACAGTTTAAATAAAGGTTTCCTCGCGTCCGCTAGCTGGTACGCCTGCGTGAGGTGGCCGCGGTTCAAGGTTCGGAGGTGAAGGTTCATGTTAAGGTTGTTTTATCCAGAGGGCTGTCAAGGGGGGTGGTGGGATGTTTGCGTTTGACAGAGACGCTTTTCAAGACTCGTTGACCTGGAGTTACGATTAACATCTGGGGACGTGCGTCGAACATTTTGTCACCGTGTCCTCAAAGACGCCTCCGATACCTGAATACACCAGTACCTGCATCAAAGGTACCTCAGCAGGAGGTGGAATTCGACCCCCCGGCCCTTCGAGTAGAAGGCAGAAGCTCGAATTTTAATGAGGAACCGGAGGCGAGACGGCGGGTTGTGCGAGTCAAGCTCCTCTTCACGTCCCCTCTGCTCGTCGAGGGGACAGAGGTGGAGGTGGTCCTAACTGAAGACCAGCTCCACCCCCCGAGAGCTGGTTACAGTCCACACCCCTCCCTGTGGGGTCAAATGTATTCGTACCGTTTAAATCCTCCTCTCCCTCGTGAGCTGCTCCATAGTCATCTCTGCACCTTACATTCGTACATCCAGAGTGACTCTCTGCTCAGAACCTGTCCAACGCGGTAAAAGGAGCTGCGCGACTCGCTCTGAAGTAAAGAATTTCACCGCATGATCTTTTCATTCAATTCTTGGACGGGTAGCGTTTGTCTTCCAGCCCGCGTTATCGGACATCTTTCTAGAAGTTTACACGTCCCCTTCGCCGGGCACATAAAGGGCCATCACGTCGTGCACCCGAGTCACTCGAAGAACCGGGTTTTTCTTTTCAAAGTTGGACAGCTTTGCCTGTGAGCTCAAATGTGCTTATCGACAGCATCTCGTTCGTCTTTGTCCAGTTAACAACGTGGAGAGGCGGTTTTATTAGCTTGCTGCTGAGTACAGTACAACCGTAGCGTGATTCCGCTCGGGTGAACCCCCCGCCCCCCCGTACTACCCCGTGGTTCATTATCCGGTTTTCATACGGTCCCTCGGACATTTGCTTTGCTAATTGTCTTTTCCTCCCGCAACATCAAAAAGGCTTTGAGTGTTTCTCTCCCTGCCGAACCAGAACGCCCCATTAAGCGAGGGCGTTATAATGGCTGCCACCTGGTTCTGTTCTCTGCTGGTGTCCCGCCAGCCGGTCGCACCGTCACTCCGACGCTCCGCCGTTCCGAATGACCATAAATAGCGTCAGCGATTGCGGTGTCACTGCAGCAGAAAGAGCCTCGCAGTGTTACGAGGCCTGATCGTAAGAACGGTGCCTTAATTCGGTCCGGGGCTTTGGAAGCATCACAGCTGCTGCTGACTTTGACTGTATTCATCTCCAGCTCATAAAATCGACTGGGTTTTCTTGCTGTCAGCCGATCTTCACTGTCGACGGTGTGAAAAAGCAGCCGTTGTTGTTGGGAGCAGTTGTTTGAATTATTGCATCGGTGCCGGTGACTGCAACCTACAGGACTTTACTGCTTGAGGGAGGTTTATACTGGGGGGTGGGGTGGTGAAGTCTTCCCATCATCCCTTGCTACTTGTGTTTTGCTGTTTTATGGATGTGTGGTAGTCTGAATGTGTCTGGTTGATGTTTGTGGGTTTACTGGGTCACGATTTGAGTTGGGGTTGGGATTAGGGTGAGGTGGTGCGGTTTGGTTTAAGGCTTAACGTTGGGGTTATGTTATGGGTAAGGAAAAATTGCAGTGGCACTGGCTGTCTAGTAGGCATCCCCAGGTAGTGTTAGGGTTCAAGTTGGGGTTGGGGTTGGGGTTGAGGTTGATGTTGAGGATGGGGGTTGAGGTTGAAGTTGAGGATGGGGGTTGAGGTTGGGGTTGGGGTTGAGGTTGAGGTTGGGGTTGGGGTTGAGGATGGGGGTTGAGGATGGGGGTTGAAGTTGCGGTTGGGGTTGAGGTTGGGGTTGGGGTTGAGGATGGGGGTTGGGGTTGAGGTTGATGTTGATGATGGGGGTTGAGGTTGAAGTTGAGGATGGGGGTTGAGGTTGTGGTTGGGCTTGAGGTTGATGTTGAGGATGGGGGTTGAGGTTGAAGTTGGGGATGGGGGTTGAGGTTGTGGTTGGGGTTGAGGTTGATGTTGAGGATGGGGGTTGGGGTTGAAGTTGGGGATGGGGGTTGAGGTTGTGGTTGGGGTTGAGGTTGATGTTGAGGATGGGGGTTGGGGTTGAAGTTGGGGATGGGGGTTGAGGTTGGGGTTGGGGTTGAGGTTGATGTTGAGGATGGGGGTTGAGATTGGGGTTGGGGTTAGGAAACTGGAGTGCGTTGAAGTGTGCTCTCCTACTGTTGCTGGTGATGTGTTTGTGCAGAAGCCATGGATAGATGTTACGATCCAGGTTCCATTCTGCTCCACTATCACAGTATGCCTATGATGTGCTGTAATTTCTGTGAAGCAGTAGACGTCTCAGGATTACAGTGAGCGACGTCTGAAACAAGTCGACAAATGGCAGCACCGAGCACGTTTGAAGACGACAGCGTTTGAAACAACTTAATTCCCACAAGCGTTACCTCCACGGTTTTAGAAATGCGGTGGTGTTTGCAAATAATAATTCTCACCTCTGGATGCAGAGGCTACAGCAGGCAGTGGTAACTGCTCAGGCTGAAAGGTGTGAGTGAGTCACCGCAGCCCGTAGCTAATATTATCTCTAAATAGTTATAAAGAGACGACGGCTTAAAGAAAACGCCGAGCTCTGTTGTTTCAACATGAAAGCAATCCCCGACCGTGAAAAGATTTACGTTTGTTGTATTAAACACCGTACAGATACACGTTAGTGATTTTTGTCAGCCGAATAGCTAGACAGGTAGTGTTTATCTTTCCGAACACTCCTCTGGGAGTTTGGTTGGGTTTTTTCTTTTCAAAAGTATGGAAGTAATTTAAGACAAATTTAGGCCCAAGATAGGTTTAAGGCACAAACAGAGGCTCTTGAAACGATTCCTAAATTCATCTCATCATATTTTCCCCTGGATATGTTTGACTTGCTAATCGTAATGTGTTGACGTGTCATAACAACCAGCTGCTGCCGAATCAGCATGAAATGAGATGTTCTACCCCCCGCACAGCTGCCTGTTCACAAAAGGGTTCAGCGTTGCCCTCTTTGTTATTGTTGCTAACATGGAAGAGACTCCATTTTGCAGTTATTATCTAAATATTGTTTTCTGCGGCCGCTCTGCGCTTTGCTTTGATATGACAAACAATGAGGTGCGGTGATGGATTGTGGTGCATTGGGGAGAAACACAGACCTGGAGCGGATTTTGGAAATATGATCAAAGAATCTGTGCCACTGGAACTGCGTGGAGCCAGAGAGCCGGGTCACATCGATTTCTCCGTGTTTTCAGCGTCTTTACATAACCAGCATTGTTTTCACTGCCCACAAATGCTGGTTGTCATTGGTAACTAAACTAAATTTGGCCTTGGTTCCATTCATAGAAAGGAACAAAAAGGAGGAAGGAGCAGCAAAACCACTTGGAACTACTGGACTTTGTCCCAAATATATGCATTTTCAGCCAGAACAAACACATGTAATTGTGGCAAAAATGGAAACGGCATTTTTTCTTTTGTTTGCATCTCTCTCCCTCGCGTTCGCTCTTCTCTTTTCTTTTGTCTCCGAGGGCCACGAGGGAACGCAGATTTTACTGTGTTTTCTACATCGCAGTTACAGCGTCAGAAAGGAAAATCTCATTGTGCAAACTGTCTGCTACTCCTTCCGTGGAAATGTGTTATTAGGTTGTTGCGTCAGAAAAGTACCGCCTCACATCTTGTGAAATGAGCTCTGTGGATCGAAATGCTCTACTCTTTGTTCCTCGCCGTCCACTGATAAACTAGCGTTTCAGTTGTTGTGTTGTTCTGAGGGTCCCGTGGTTTTTAAAAACCCCACACAGCTCACAGAAGTAATGACAAAGGCCGGTTCCTCAATTCAGTCCCGCGATGGCGTAAATACGCCGATACTCGCAGTATTCGAGCTTCCGGCGCATCTGTGTTTTCGGTCTCGGCCTCGTGTGGCCCGGGTTCAAACGCACTTTTGTCATTTCGCTCACTTCTGTTTAGGCAGTAAGTCCCCCAGTAACAGCTCATTACAGTAACACCCATTACAGTCAGTACATTTTATTGTTTTTCTATACTATATTTTTTAATTTCTTTGTTTTTTACATAAATTTGACGATCAAACGTTTGTCGCTGTTACTACTTGTCGTAAGGAACGAAACGTAATGTAAGATACTAAATTAAAAAAGTAAATGCATATAAATGCACAAATACATATTAGTTACCCTGTCGGTTAAGGGATGTTTAGATTGTTCTTTACTGCACTGAAATAAGGACATTTTGCCAAAATAAATCTGGGTTTTTTTTTTGGATGAACCTGGAAAGAATTATAACTTACCTCAGAAGAAATAATGGGAATAGCTGGCCAGTATCTGAGGTTGTGGTATTTGAGTCCTTTGTGGTAACCAGTTGCATTTGGGTACCGGGGTCCAGGTGTATAGAAAATGCCTTTATTCAGTTTTTCTTCATTAATCTCTTGTTGGACATTTTTTGGTCGTGGAGTTGTCAGCTAATGATCTTGTACCCACCTATGTTTTGTACAAACCTCACAATAAGCCGCCTCGGATACAGATGTGAACTAAACAAAGAGCAAAGATGAATAAAAAATCTACTCGGCGTCGGTGTCTTAAAGCAGGTCGGCAGTCTGTAAATAGGAGGTTCACCATGAGCTTGATGGTGCTTTGTGGCCACAAGGAAAGGAAGGTTAAAGCTCAGATGAGAGCTTTTTCCTCTTTAACAGGGTTTTATTTCTTGCATTGTGTAGCTGAAATGCGATAAAGGCGTTTTAAAATCTAAGCATGCTTCTAACAACTCCTATAACTGCAGAACAAAGATTATGAAGGTTTTGAAAATATGTCTGCAGGAAGTGCCTGGATAATTTACAGACGATTTCTCAGTTCAAACCACTGGCAGAATTTTCCATGTTTCAGATCAGCTTTTTGTTTTTGATTTCATATTAGTGGCCTGAGAGGTAAATCAGTCTTCCTATGGTCACTTAGGAGAGAAAACTGCATTTTCTACATGTTAACATTACTTCTCCACTTGAGGAAAGTCTGTGCAACAAATGAGCTCTTCTGCTGAGTTACAGGTTGGACCGCTGGAGATTTGCCTCAGTTGGGCTTCCGTCGAAACGTTTAGAGAAACAAACGAATAATTGTTTCAAGTCATCTTAACAAAAAGGAAACGATACAAAGGAGGGTTCCTTCATGGAGACCTTCACAAGGCCGAAAAAAGCCAGTTTTCTCAACTGCTGAAGACCAGCTGCCTCCGGCTGAAGGAGAGTTAAGGACCTTACAAGAGCCGGCTGCACGGAAGGTTTAAAAAAGTGCAATTTAAGTTAAAAAGTTAACAAAAGTTAAAAAATGTGTGAACTCTAGTTGTTATGCTTGAAATTTGAAATCCTACCGCTTAATTTGAACTTTAAATTCCACCTGTTTCCCCAGCCAGCTGTTTCTGCTCACCTCGTCAAATGACATCTAATTTCTGTCATTGTCACTCATGTAACTATACGTTAAATTATGGCTTTAAATTAGATTTGAGTCCTTCAGCTGGTACGAATTATTGCCGGTAGGCAGCTTGTAAACACAGGTGTTGCTTTCATTTGTTGTCTGAAGACATGTTTGAAAAACTCTTAATAAATGGGCTGAGTGACATCTCTCGGATGATTGACAGCTGCAGGCTCATCTTGTCACAGCAGTATTTACAGAGGAGATGGAAACAGTGACATTCATCTAAACCTGCTTCGGTACACCTACGCGGGACAGAACTTAACTGACACGCTGCTTTTGCGCACGGACGTGCTGTGGGACTATGATTGACAGGTCAACGTGAGATCGGTGTCAGTGTGTATACAAGACAAGGGACTTTTTATTGTATTGGTGTTGATACACATGCTGGTCATTCGTGCAGTTATATGACTCCTAGTTATGGATACGTGTGCTTATGCATGAGGGGATGGAGGAAGACGAAGCGACCGGCGCGCTGTTCTGGTGCAACATGGATGCGGTTGATGGGTGGATGAGAAAGTGAAATGTTGAAGGACTAACGCTCTCTCTCAGGCCTTCTTACCTTCCACCATCTCATGCAAGATGAGATTGGAGGGACCGAGAGTTTTTGGGAAGGGTGAAGATGTGAGGCACGTGGCAGGGTGCTTTTCCCTGAAGATGCACCGGTGGGACACGAGAGTTCCTGAGGGCAAATGGAACACGTCAATCTTTATGGAGATATGAGAAATGATGCCTCACACGAGATCGTGGCCTTTCCCCTGGGCTGTCCATCTTGTACATTATTTTCACTTCATTATTTCAACAAGATCCTAGAGTTGAGGAAATTGAGGTCGTCCTTTGGAAGGAAAGATGAGTTTGGCTGAATTTCATTCTGAGCTAAAAAAGAAATGGCCCGGAGTCCAAACATTTTCCACATGTTTAAATGTTCTGAGCTGCTTCTGACGTGATGATGCTGCGTTTGTCATCTTCATGTGGTCATGTTAAGTAAAGACTCTCAAATGTCTTCAAATATAAAACTGGTTCCAGATGGTGCATCACTTCTTAATGGTGCCACATCCTATTTAATGGTAACCTTTTCTCATACTGACATGTTCCTTTGGTGGGAAATGAGATTGTCACACCTGTGTGGGCAGCTGATCCTCAGTAAGGGCCACACTTTGATTTGTAAACCGCTCGGCGGATGGACGGACGCTCAGATGTGTTCTTCTTTGAAAAAGTGTTGATGTAGGTGTGCGGTTCCCAGTTCAAGAATTATGCTTTTTTTTAAAAAGCTGCCTCAGACGCTGAAGCTGTTTAAATAAGTAAACCAAGGACATCTATATTATTAAGCGTCTGCTGGTTGGGTGGGTTGAAAGTTGCCAGAAGCTGATGAATTTTCGACTTGTTTTTGCAGTGAACTGGTCAGCAACTGGGTTTAAGTACCTTTCAATGAATTGCAAGTTTGAAGTTAATGAAAAGTAAGGAAAATAATGAAAATTGGTACTTTGAATTGGTCTCGCATTCTATGCTTCTGGGAAAAGCTCTGGTCCACCAAAGCCCTGCGTTCAAAAAGCAGTCATGAATACAGGATATGTGGAAATGACTATTTATTATCATTATTAATTATTATTAAGTTTTAAGTTGCGAGGAGGTCAAGTCAGCAACAGACTTCCGGCCAGTTGTGTCTGCAAGGTGTCAGTGTTTGTTTTCTCTGTTGACTGGAAAGGAGTTTCGAAGTTCACAGTTCACCATATTTTCATTGTGCTTTATACAGACGTACCAGAGGGAACGAAAAGTAGTTTCTCCTGGGTCATAGTGCACAGCACACTGAACAGACACTGGGCAACACAGACAACTTTAATAGTGGAGAAGATGAATAGAATGAAGAAATAAGAATCAATAATAGTTTATTGTCGCACTGCCTTGTACAACAGGTGTATGAAATGAAGCACCTCTGTCCACAGAGCGCAGCACATGGCTGGAAAAAGTAAATATCGATGAATAAATTTAGATATGTGAACATCGGCGCAAACATCATAATTTAAATATAATGTGCAAACCATCATGGTCAGCGGTCATGGTCACCGGTGGTGGTGGTGGTGGTGATAGGTTCTGCACTGTCAGAGATCAGAAGAATAGAAAAACAGACCAAAAAAGACATTAGATATTTTAATAAAGACATGGATAATAAATCGGAATAAAAGGGTCAGCGGAAGCGGTCAGTAGTGATGGCACAGCGGGGAGTGGAGGTCAGTGGTGGTGGTGGTGGTGATAGGTTCTGGGCTGTCGGAGTTCAGAAGAATAGATAAATAGACCAGAAAGACATGAGATATAAGAATAAAGAGACAAATAGTAGTCAAAGGGTCAGCGGAAGCAGTCAGTAGCGATGGCACAGCGAGGAGTGGAGGTCAGTGGCGGTGGTAGAGATCGGTTCTACGTTTTCCCCACTTCTGTTGTTTACCTGTCGTCCTTCTGCAACTGTGTCCGATATTTCAACTCACTCCTTTCTCAGGTGGCTCCTCTCTATAATCTATTATTGCGTTCAGTCGGCTGAGACCAAATAATCCCCGTCGCTCAGCTCGGGGGTCGAACGTTTTCCGTGCCAGAATTCCGTACAGTTTGTGGTCAAAGAAGTGAGAGCGGGGGCGTTAAACAAAATGACAACCATTTTCTCACTGTTTTCGCAAACATTTATTATAGGAATATCTGTGCGACATCTCTTGAAACACCGGAATATTGACAGTCGGTGCTCCTTAGCAGGTTTGGGGAGCGTTTTGTTGCTCCACGGAAGCAAAACAATGAATTAATACGTTAGCTACTTCTGGCCTTAGAGGTATCTGCGCAGACGTGTGTTAGCCCCCTTTTAAAACATAGTTCCGAGCCAGAGGAGCGACTGTCGAGTGACCTCGGCCGATCTCTTCCCCCATCATAAAAGTGTCTTTTTATGCTTTGCGAAATAAAAGACTGTTAACAATTCGGCGCCTGTTTGTTTCCAGGTGGATCTGTTTGTCCTCAAATGAATTGTCCATTGTTCGAGGCTGAATAGAGCGATCCGGTGCTTTTGTAGCAGGACACTAATAATATTGACCTTTGAAGTCCCGACGCGCAGCCCTCATATTGACCTTTTGAAGTTTTAGCACACAACTCAGATCACAGATGAGAGGCCGCCATGGTAATACGCTTTCATTCATGTACCTTTAGACGGGGCAAAGAGCAGCGAGGATAATAAGAGGGATGAGTCACCAGGCATTGTTTCTTCTTGAGGTGTATTAGCTTAAAAAGTGTTGTTTTCGTAATTGTCACTCCTGTAATGACCGGCTGAAAGACAGCTGGAAGGAGGGATTATATAACGTAGTAAGTGGTGAAAGTTTGAAGGGTGCGTGGAAATTAACATATATATGAGTTTGGGTCGCAGGTAGTACGGTCTGTGTACAGAAGCCGTGCTTATGTTGTAAGTTAAATTCCCGTACAAATTGGATTTTAGGCTTTTTTTGAACATGCGTCAGTTGTGTGCCGCTTCTCTGTTTACGTTCAATGAAAAGTCCCCAAAAAAAGCATTTTATGGGTTTAAAGTAGTTCCTGCTAATGTTTCAAACTTCCACATGCAGTAATGAGGCCCGGTGAGACCGTGTCCTCTTGCTGCACGGGAGGTTTCCGCGTTTGCGTTGGCTGGATTTTTGAGGCGTTCGGTGGGATGAACTTGGTGTTCAACTCAGAATTCTGTGACAGGAAATAAACTTTTTGTCCCAAGATGGGGGCTGTTAGCACAGAGCTGTAGATCAGTTTTTTCTGGGGCGAGATCAACTAGGTTGCCGGATGACAGTTTCTCCGGGGTGGGTTTGGTTGCATGTGATCCGGATCGATGTCTTTCCGTCTTTTCGCCGTCGGGCCGTTTCCGCCGAAAGGTTTACAGATGTGGTCACGCGCGTTTCTTTATAAAAATCCTCCAGCTCGAAACTGTGGGCTAAAAGTCGACCAGCCCACAGAGTCCACAGCGCGGAAATTCAATATTTATTGAGTGATAATAAAATTAGCGGATGTAAATATTACACATTCAGTAAATAGCAGCACCAGATGCAGTAACAGCTGGACATGATGACATGAAAAGTGTCTGTTGTAAAGGATGGAGTTCAAACAGCATCAAGTTCTCATCATACAGGATATTCTGATGTGCAGAAGTTGGGATTCCTGCATCTGGCTATTTTCTCAAGTCAAGCAGCCATATTTGAGGCCGCGTTTGGGTGCCTTTGGGTGTTCGGCTCCATCATACAAAATCGCCTGGCCTACTTGCGACCAGGTTCCTCCATCTCAGTTCATGTGACGTCCTGGGAGACACAGTGAAGTGGCACAGTGGTACAGTAATACCCGGATTAGGGCTCCAGATATGATGTTTATAAGAGGTCACTCATAATGGAGCTTGAAAGCAACATGAGACACAATGGATTAGATACACCTTCAATAAATACAGCAAATAAATGCAGAAAATGGCCTGTTGTATGAATCAAATGTTATTCGGCAAGAAGTAGATTTTAATTTAAAAGTTGAGCATTAAATGACTCCAAGAGCTAAAATATCTGCTGCAAAGGTACCGCAAATCGTGGTATAACTGCGCTACACTCAGTTTCCATCACACTTCTATGATCCTAATGCTATTCATAGGAACGGCTGTAAAAGCAGCACCAGTTAAACACAATGATGTTAGACAGGGGGCCGTTGTGTGGCTCCTGACTCAGCACCATCCGTGTGGAGCGACATCCCTGAGATGAGATGCTGGTTCCCTTGTTTCGTTGCTACCGCTAACCGGGGGGGAGGTGATTCTGCCTGTCCGGATGAGCCGGCAGCTGCAGGTAATACAGAAGATGCCAGACTTGTGATAATATGGCCACGCCGGTATATATAGGACTGCAGAGCGAAGTTAGGAGCTGTAACACGGTATAAACAAAAATGCTGTCCAAGTCACGTAAGAAGAAACTGCTGCCAGATGCTGGAGCCGTCCCACAGTCCATATTATTCCCAAGTGGAAAGAGGCGGAGTTCTGCATTAACTAGACAGTAATTCTAATTCATTCTAATGTCATTGTTCACCGGCTGCTTTAACCGTTATCCGAATGACTCAGTAATACCGGAGAACGAAGTCGGCGAGGGAACACGAGTACTTAAGAAGGACCGTAAAGTGCTCTTGAAGATTCACCCCATCGAGCAGAAAAGAGTTTTTGACCTTTTCGAGCTTATGTGCGGATTTCGCTTGCCCTCGGAATCAATTCAAGTGTCAGATTCGTGACCTCATGAGTTTGCAGAAGACGCTTTCATAAAGTTATAATTACACTCTCCGCTGCGTTGGGTAGAAGCGGGGAGATTGTCGAACAGCGATGCATAGCATGCGCTAGTTAGCGCGTTACGCATTTGCCACGGTTTGGCCTAATATGATACCCCCCGACGTGGGCGATTCGTTGAATTCCGCGATCGAAAAACGCCTGTTTCTCTGAAACTCATGAATTTAGGCTGTCTTTGATATGTTGGGAGAAACATCACCACGAAACTATATCTGCAGTAGAATGAAGACAGAGATGACTTTTCTGTTCTAATTCAGAAGTTGTTTGTTTAGTCAAATGGAGCATAGTCTGACATAATTGGTTTTTAAATAGAAAGTAGCCGAGTTTCCTGGTGCTGCCCAGCCCAGAAAGCGGAAAAGTAAAAAGTAACAATACATTATGCTTCACCGGATTGCTTTACCCTTGAAGTGTTGGTATTGAGTAAATAAGTATTGTTAGTGCTGTCAAAGGGGCGGACGCCACAGAGAGCGACACGCCGGTCGTAGTCAAGTGGAAAAGTGGAAAGGAAAAAGTTCTCGCAAGATATGTATCACCAAACTGTATTACCCTTAAGTTAGTAATGTGTGGAGCGTATAATTTCTTCCCCTTCTCTGTTGTCAGTTTGGATCCCTCCCTCCAGCACTCCTGCCATCACCTCTTCCTGGTGTGTGGGCCCTTTGTCCTCATCCAGACAAATTAGCTCAGAACTGCCTCTAGGCACGTGTCGCCGATGGGTTTATCTGTGTGTGTTGGTGTGTATGCATGTGAAGTGTCCGGGTTGTCTTCATCTTGACAAGTTAGCTAGGGACTTGTTCCTTTTTTTATGTTTCTGATGCTCAAGCTGAAGTTAAATCTTAGACAGCTGTGCTCATCCAGCAACCGGCATGTAAGAAATAATGCACGATGCATGGTGTCGGTGGAAAATACACCGTCAAAAATATTTATATTTGAATAATAGTTATATTTGAGGAATTGGCTTTGTAGGTTCCACAGAGGTGTGCTGACTACATGTTTACAATACTGGGATTAAGAATTCATTTGCACTACAGGAGCAAAAGTTCATGGAAACCCCTTCTGACTAATGACTTTGGTTGTTTTAGCCACACCCATTACTACCTGTATATATAATGGGGTGTGTGTATAAATGCAGGCGCTATGTTTTCACACCCCTTTAAATCCCAGTTAATGAATATGTTACAGTGGAAATTGTTGCAGATGTTTAAACGCCCTGCAACTTTTTCAGCAACGCCACCGGGAGTTAAACTGCTACTAGTTCTACTGCAGCTTCACCTTTGACACCAATCTGGTGAATCTGTGTGTGGAGATAGTTTGACATTTTCAGAGCAGGATCAAAAAAAAAAAAAAAAAAACCTACATGCTAATTACTGTCGCATTGGTTGGTTACGTTTGCATTTTGCAAATTTTTTTTAGATCCCACTGAGGTTCCCAAAAACCACCTGTTCTCTCACTCGACCTCCTGAAGTTCTGAGCTTCCTGCCTCGCTGGCACATATGCTTGTTTGCATGTTCCAGCTCAGCTATGTTGGCTAGCCGGGGGGATGACGGGTAGTCGGACCAAAGAGGCAGACTGCATGCATAGCCCAGGTAAATAGTTTTTTTTTAATCACGATGATCGTCATTATTTTGTTGCTTTTTCAGCATTTCCAAAGCTTCCTGTTCCTCTGGTATAATTCAGGTCTAGTATCTTGCCCGGGGGAACGACTGCAGGGACCTTCGTCGAATTTCAGCCCTTCAGTAGTGTGTCCCTACCCACAATGCATCCTACCCTCCGGTTTTTCGTTACATTTTACGGACGGATCGCTTGGGATCCTAACAGTGCCTCTAGTCCCCATCCTCTCCTTAATATCTGATGCGATGCAGAAATTCCATCCCTGTTTATACACTTAAATTATTTATAGGCTTCATCTGATAAAAAAATATATATTCTTGGTAGCTGCTTGACCGTTGTCCTACATTCTTTCCGGTTGTGACATTTTTTACTTTAATTTACCGTCCAGTCGGTGGGGCGGTGTTCTCCTACAGCCTCAGATCACCGTCACACCAGCAGGAACCGCAGCGTTTTATTCGCCTAAGTCATAAATCTCACTATTAAATGTCTCACGTGGCTGAAGAGAACATGACAACCTATTGCAACATCCTAGTCTTCCAAAAAAAAAAAAAAAAAACAGAATAAGGAACAAACTGCTTTGTCTGTTGTCATTCTTTAAGAAGCAACTAAGAAATTATCTGACCCTAAGCTTCTTCAGATGTGTTTAAGCGCTTTATTCGACGCTTCAAAGGAAGGCGTGTCCCTTTCCAGCTCCATTGTTGCAGTTTCCGTCGGCTACGAGGCAGCGTGTCGTATCAGAGAGGTATTAATCTGTGGAGGCGCTCAACCGCCGCCACCGAATCCAGGGTGCGGCCGCACGGCTCGGCCAGGTTCAGATATCCACGCTTTTTAGCAGTTGTTATAGGAACGCTCTCTCCATCACCTGCTCGCTCCCTCTCTCCCTCCGCTGTGGATTTGTCTTGCCTGGCTGGGCTTCCGCTCTCCGTGCTGGGATTGTTCCGCTGAAAGGTCTCGCCGCTTCCGACTCGTCTCTTTCGTCCCACAATGTCGGCAAAAAGCTCAGGGCGCCTCTGATGAACAAACAGTCCCCTCGTCATTTTCAGGCGCCTCGTTTTTTGATTTTATTTCCAAAACACGTGGCATTTTTAACCTTATTGTTCTATTTGATCACGTGGCCCACGATGAAATTCACAAAAGCTGTACATTCCATTCATTTGTATTCTTCATATACAGTCTCTCAGTATCTGAACTCTCTATATCCAAATTTTCGCTCTTAATGCCTATATATCGGTTTCCACACGGACACTTGGCTATAATGTATTTTTCTCCAAAGCTTTTTTATCCGGAATAAAAGAAACAAAGTGTGAATTAGCAATTTTTAAAAAAATGTAATGAATTTTTTAAAATAAAAACCTATTTATCGAAATTCTGGTGAAATGTGCTGTCCTGCACCACGGTATAAAAACACAGATTAATGACAACATTAAATCTTTACTAAAGATGGCAATTGCTGTTTACAGTGTTTATCCTGCTCAAGTCGTGGCTTCATAGTTGTACCGGTGTTTCCGGTGGGCTGGCAGCTCATTATTTATTTATTTACCCCCCCCCCCCCCCC
>UFQX01000290.1:0-41071 GCA_900497675.1 Arapaima gigas | reverse complement strand
TTTTTTTTTTTTCCCCCCCCCCCCCCCATTTAAAATAAGGGGAAACAGGTGCTCCGGAAAATTCGGTATGTGACGGAACGAATTAGATTCGGATACTGAGGAATGACTTTATTGGTCTCCTTTCTTAATACGGGGTGAGTCGAAAAGGATCAAACACTTTCATAAACGTGTATCATGCAGAGCTTCTGTAAGAGTGAGCGAAACCTGTCCGTTGTGTTACGAAGTGGTTTACGCTACAGGCCCACGTGATGCTTAGCTATCGAGTGATGAAGTCATCTGTTTCGCGTCTCTCTGTATTACAGGTGGGAAGGAGGCAGCAGGTAGCAGATTAGAAACAGAAGGTTGGACTCAGAGGACCCAGGTTCCAGTCTCACCTAGACCAGAGCTGTCGTACCCTTGAGGGAGGCACTCAACCTGAACTGAGTGAAATTTAAAAGGGTAAACAACTGCAAGCTGCAGCTTAGCTTTGAAAAAGGTCTCAGATAAATAAAATATCAGCGTTACTTTCACAGCCACAGCTGACCAAAGTGCTTCGTTGACTCTTGTTTTCACTCATTGAGTCAATAATGAAGCTGAAGTTGGAAACCGGTGGAGTAACACAGTCAGACAGGTCGAATACAACCGTCCATAGTTCCTTCTCCGTTTTACTCCACAGCAAAGCCGTGTTTTACTTGCTCTGGTCTCTGTGATAAGTGCTCAGCAGTTTAGTTCTATGTGAGGGAGGCGGGGATTCTGTCCCTCAACCGCTTTATAAACAGGACACCATATGCTTGAGGGACTGATTTTAATCTTGAATCACTGCTAGAGAGGAGAGTAAATAGGAGCGACGTCTCCTTGGGGACTAACAGCTGGTACGTAGACGGAACCTTATAATAACGCTCATGGCAGCATGTGAAGACTGCAAGTGCGGAGAGACTGAAAACGTGGGATTTTCAGAAAACTGCTAATTTTGACCGTGTCTAAACTTGCTGAGTCGGTACGAATGAGTTGGGTTGCGGTCCTTTTTGAAGGAAACATTTGATTCAGACGGAAAGGAAGTTGGACCTTCTGGAGGTTTATGTGCATCATAGAGCTGGAATGACCTTATACACCAGAAACTATAGTCGGAAATAGAGTTTTGACCCCAAAATCCTGTCAAATCCTGGTGTCGAATTTATGCAAATAACATAGTAGTAATACCATTAATAACAGCGTTTTGGTAGATCCTTGTCTGTGTGTGGCTTTGCGAACTGCTCTGGCGTATATTGTGGAAATAAAACGTTGTCTGGTGTCTACTGAGTTAATGTACTAGTTCATTGTGGAGACGCTGAGCGTTGCGGGGAATCCAAGCAGAGGAGGTGCATTAGCAACGTGAAACCATTACTGCGAACAAACAAACAGACAAAAAAAGCGAACGTGTAATTGCCCGGCGTGCAGCGACGTTCCCGCACGGAATTTGAGGGCCGAGGTCAAAAGTGCTCGCTAACACATAGGTGGAGACAAGGCCCCTCGGCGAGGTTAGTTATTCCGCTCGTGCCCCGAGACGAGGCGGTCGGAGGGAGGGGGTCCTGCCGCGAATTCAGATTCAGGACGTGAGCCGGTCCCTCCTCCCCGGCGCTTCATTTATCAGCGATGACAAAGTCGTTGCAGACGTGAGTCCACATGATCATTAGCAGGAAACCAATCCCATCTGACGTGTTCTGCTGCGCTATTGATTTCCCGTCTCCCCCCACCGCCCCCCGGCTCCCCTTCTTGGCGTCAACGTCATTACACACCGCGGAGATTTTGCCACTATTTTCGGTTTATTTTTACACTCGCCGCGGCCATAAATTATTGACCAGAAGCGGTGAATTAGAAGCGCGTTCTAACAAACTTTGCAGCAGGAGGGGAAAATTAGGGTTTATTCCGAATGTATTTATTCAACGGTTTTGTGCAGAGGAACGAAATACCGAGCGAGAGAGTCGCTGCTGGTGCCTGAATCGCAATGACACTTCACTCGGAATTCATGAAAGCTCGGAGCAAAACAAAAAAAAATACTCTAATGACCGGGAGGTATTCGAGTGTTATTTTTGGAGGAGCGAAGGTTTCAGGCGGGCCGCTGGAGAAACTGCGAAGATGCAGCTCGCACGGAAAGGTAAAGAGAGCCGTGTTTCGACAGTTGTAGCCGCGTGTTGCGTGGCGGCCGGAATTTGATATGCCCTCCGTTCGCCTCTGGGCCTCATTTCTGAGCATCCTTCGTCCTCTGCTTCGCGTTAGAAGTCGGTCTAATCTCAGACAGCTGATGCTTTTCTCCAGAAGCTGCCCACACCATAAGCGCCACGGTGAAGGACTGGGGATTAGAACCAAGTGCAGACGTGGCTGAAATGACCGGTGGCCTTCCACTCTTTCCAAAAAATTCACAATTTCCTCCGAAATAAGGGGTCAGTTGTCGTCCACTCTTCTCTATTTCACATTTAATAGAAGTTAAATGTTCCTTTTGAATTCTGACTTAACATATTATTTTAGAAAATAAAATAAATGAAAATGGAACGGAGCCAGTAACTACAATGGAGTGCTTTCTGTAGCTCTGATTTCTTCACGTCTTCACTGGTAATTTGGCCCCCTCTTCTTGAGCAAACTGCTCCAGTTCGCTCAGGTTTGATGGGTACTTCTCCCACCTGAGAGTTTCAGCTCTTTCCATAGATGTTCTATGGGATTCACACCAGGACCCATATCAGGGCACTTCAGCCCAGTTCAGTGTTTTCTTCTCCTCCGTTCTGGGTGCTTTTTGAAGTGTTTCAGATCATTATCCTGCTGGAGGACCATAGCCTGTGACTGAGACACAGCTTTCTGACACTGGGCTGTGCGCTTTTCTCCAGAACGCCTTGATAGTCGTCTGATTTCATTGTGTCCGGCACAGGTTCAAGGCACTCGGTGCCAGAGGCGGCAGAGCAACCCCAAATCATCAACCGAGCTCCTCCATGGTTCACAGTAGAGATGGTGTCGTTTTCTCTGAAAGCTTCACTTTGTTTTCTGTGAATATAGAGTTTGGATTGATTTACCAAAAAGCTCTGATTTTGTTTTGTCTGCCCAGAGGGAATTCTCCCAGAAGACAAACTCCAGACAGGCTTTTTTGTGTTTCTGGGTCTTCCTGGATCTTCTGCCATGGAGCCCATTTTTATTCAAACAGTGGCACATGGTGCCACTCGACACTGCTGCACCTTGAGCTTGAAGGTCAACTTGGATCTGTTTTGATGTTTCCTCCTGCAGCCACATTCAGGGACTTGTGGACCTTAAATATCTGCATAATAATGGCAACAGTGGACACAGGAACTTCAAGTTGTTTGGAGATGGTCTTGTAGACTTTACTCTGACCGCATTTGGCTATTACCCTCTTTCTAAGCTCCTCAGACATCTTTCTGCTTCTTCTTCTCTTTTCCATGTTTAGTGTGAAGCACACAGTGATGCATTATTTGAATAAAATGCACAGGTACCAGTAATTTCAGCTCCATCTGTTCCTTGAGGTTCTAAATCGGTAAGTCTGACACATGCTGCCCAGAGACATATTTCAGTTAGTGATCGGTCTTGATATTAGTGCCTAAATTTGAAACTTTGTGCCAGAACTAACATATTCATATTAATGATGTATGAAAAATTCAATGTTAAATACTTTGGTCTCACTTTGATCTGATTTACACTGTTTGACATCTGTAATTTTTCGGTTTTAAAACTAACATTAATACTAAGACAATCCAGGGATAAAAATAGACCCCATAAGGTGTCAGGGAAGTCCGTCACGGACAAAAACCTCCGCGGTGGGTCAGTAACAGACTTTTGACAGAGCAGAGTGGGAAATCCCACCGGAGGCCCCAAATAGCTAAAAATAATAGCAGGAAGAAATGAATGTGACCAGATCCTTTAGTATGTCCCCAGCGCTGCCACACATTGCTATTTTTCAGTATTTTTCACGAAACCAGTTTTATTAAGTATTACAGCGTATATTTATTGATGAAAATGGTACGGATTTTGACAGTGATTATTGAACTTAAACGGTATTTAAATCGCAGAGGCAGTTTTTGTAGTTTTTCCACGGCTGAGACGTACAGGGGGTCCCCCCTACAACAGATTATGATATACTGCAGTATTGCAGCGAATAGGCCGCCTGCCAAATTCTATTTCTATTATCATCTGCAAACAAAATAAAGCCCTGGATCGGGAGAAGTGAACTGTGCCACTTTAAAAGGAATTCTAGCTCTTTACACAAACGTTCAGAGATCGCCACGGCAAACAAATAGGACATAACGCAGGAATTAAATTTATATGACTTCAGTGTCAGCAGGCTGCGAATTTGATGGGACATATATGAAAAACAGAAAGAGCACTGAGCTTGAATGCCTATAAAAACGTTACAAAAGGGGACGACTTGGGAAGAGCAGCACTTTAAAATGAATAGTCTGCCAGTTCATTACAATAAAAAGTGCAGGTTGGTACTAAAGAAGCCGCTAGATTCCCCACTTTTTCGGGTAGTCGAGAGCGACTCGCATTTGTATGTAGGGTTTATTTACAGAAAATGACTAGAGTTACGACGATTTATGACATATTATTCCTATTATTCATATTCATATGATTTATGACTATATTTTCAGAAATAGCGCAGAAATTAGTGACTCATGAAATAGCATACGCTGTAAAGGGATGCGTCTTTTGTTCAGCCAACAGCGGCGTGGAGTAAAGCAATATGTTTAGTCTGTATTCTGTGAACCAGTTTTGCTTCCTAGAATCTGTGTGACAACAGTATCACGGTATTGTATTGTACTCGAGCCTGTCCCTGCGTGAAGCTGCACAGCAGTGCCCTTAAATGACCTCCGCTTTAAAGCACCCAGCAAAGAAACTCAAGACGGGCACCTTGATTCGAGACTGAATGGATATTTATTTCTGAACGTCGTCCAGATGGCAAAATAGGCGCAGTTTCCTCTTTTTTTCTGCTTTTCCTGTTACGTTATTCCGATACCTGGAAACTGAAGATCAACTCGAGGAAACTGTGCGGTAAACAGTAAGAAAGACAAAGACCTACGAACTCTGACTTGCACTTTCACTTTCTTGATATGCGCAAAAAAAATGGGCATTAACATGTGATATTTTTAGTTTTTCACTATTACTGAATAGCTTTGTAGTTTAAGAAAAAAAATGAGCAAATTTTTCATTATGAAGTCACGTTCTTTTGTGAGACATTATTTATTAAAACTTTTGAAGAGTCTGCTAATTTGATAGGTAGGGGAGAACTTCGCCGTGAGATAAGGTGTCCAGACCTCTGTTTTACTTACGTATAAATGTCCGCAGCTGCTAAGCGAATTGAAGCCCGCTGCTTATATGAGAGGGATTCTCAGGTTCTTCTTGTTCGTTTTTGTTCCTGAATTACTGTTATTTTTATACCCTTGCTCAGTGGAGACTTTTATGCTGAAGAGCTTTGACAGTTTTCACCCATTGAGTCAGCAGGATGTCACCGGAGCTGTTTAGGTTAAATTCAAAAGGTTGTTTAAGGTGACATCTGCTGCCAGTTCAGGACTCCTGACTTTCCACAAAGAAGCAAACGTTTTTACCATTACATGTACTGATCATACACTGGGTATCGTCATCCTTGTGTTTTTGACAGTTTCAGTTTGTAGTAATACCATTCGGTTTTTGCCCCTTATCTTGCAAACGCTTTGTGCTGGCGGTGTACGTGTGCATACATAAATAATCCTACGGTAAATCAACTTCTGCTATAAAGAGTTAATGTAAAACTGACTCCCACAGCGTCAAAGCAGTGCAGTTGTACAGTGTATAATATGCGTTTCTGAAATCCTAATCCTTTTTATTTGCGCAAGACAATTTTTAAAAAATCTGGTTATGTATGATTGTAGTGCTTTAACCAAAAGTTTTTGTTTTACCCTCTGACATTGAGTTACACAGGGTGACTGTTAGTCTTCAGCTGTGTCATTTTCCCCGCTGTTTTGTACTGACAGATCATCTCCGAAATGGGGGGAACCGTGTTGGCTGTACGTCTGCATTTTCTCTGCTGTTTTGAAGTGTACTGTTACATTTTTAAACGTTATTTACCCTGCTATCCAAGTGTAATTTGGAACGGAAACTTTAATATCGAGAAGCAGTTTCCATTATTTCCTAGGAGGGAAATTATGATTAGTTCTGGGTTCATCTGAGAAACTGCAGTTAGTTTCCCCAAAATGTCCCTAACGCTGTACAACACCTATTTCAGTTTGATAAAGAAACACTTTTAACACCAGTTAACCAATTACCTAACAGTTAATCTGCTCATTAATATGCATTTCTGCTTGTATAGTTACTTTTTACTTAGTGTCGCACGTTACGTTTCATTCCTTATTATATGTAGTAGCAACAGTGGACATTTCATAGTCAAACTGATATGAAAACTGAAGGAATGAAAACAGTATAAAATAGAAAAACAACCAAATGTAGGGACTGTAATGTCTGTTACTGTAATGAACTGCTACTGGGGACTTGCTGGCTGAATAGAAGTGACCGGATTGAAGAAGTGAAACCGCGTTTGACCCCAGGCCACACGGGACAAAGACTGAACGCAGATGCAGTGTTGCCACAGAGTCACATTGGTACTTCCACCATTTTCCAATATTCTCTAATACGCTTCGGCTTTGCGCCACTGGAATTTCTTAGGCCAGAACGTCTCGCCTCGGCTGTGTTGGGATTTCGGAAACTGGGGGCTTGAACCCTGGGGCATCGTTTGTATGCGGCGCAGGAAGGATTATTATATATATTATTTATGATTTAATTCCATCTAAAGGTTTGCGTAAAGTCCATTTCGTACAACGGTGGGGTCCTTTCTTTGACGTTCACCCCGTAGTTTTCACGTTGCTAAGCTGACCAGTTAACACTGTGCGGCGTCTGTCGACACCAGAATAAATGTGCAGGCAGATCAGTGAAACTCCGAGTTAAGACGCGCTGCTTTGAATATTGCTGGATGCTAAGCAAGTAAGTGACGTAATGAAAAACCTCAGTAGTGGGAAAGCCAGCATTCTAAAAGGTACCGTTACAACGATCCTTTTCCCAGGAATAAAGTTATGTCCTGTCTCGCCCTTTTCCACTCTGATATCTTAATGCATCTGTTTTAGTTTTTATTGAAATGAGGTTACATTTTGTGAGCTGGTAAAGTGATACCACTTTGTGAGCAAAGATAAATCGCCATCTGCCTCTCTCTCCACCCCCATCTGCTCCATTATTTCTGCGTAGTGGCGTATCAGGTCACAAAAGCTGTTTTTATGTGTAACTTTGTGGGCCCAGCGAGAACCGTGAAAACGCAGCGCTGCTTTGGGGGAACGAGCTGAATGCAGATATAGCAGAAGTTCGCTAACCTGACAGATCCAACAGAAGGACGCCTTAGAGAAAGCAGCGAAGCTGGAAGAACGACGCCTCTGGGCGGCGGGCGTCGTGCCCACGGAGAAGGAGACGTCAGCATTCGTCGTGTCGAGGTTCACGAGGTCGCCCACACTTGAGAACCAACGGGGCCGTCTCTCCTGCAGCGTGAAAGTCAGCGAGATGTCAATGGGAGCCCACCACGCAACATTGCTGGAGATTCAGTCCTGCTCTCCAGTTCTGTGAATCGGTGGTTTATGCTACAATCTTAGCAATAAAACATTAAAATACTTAACAATAGTTTATCCATTAACATTCAGACCATCATCACGATCACCACTGACTGTGTGCACATCTACCGTGTGTGTGTTTGTATATTTTATATATATATATATATATATATATATATATATATATACATATGTGCATTTGTATGTATCTTTTATATGTATATATTTTAAATCTTGCATTTATTCCTCTTTAATTTCTCTATATGGTCTTTTGTTAATTTATTCTCTGCATTTTCTTTCTCCCTGTTCTGTGCCCAGTGGGCCTGAGGAACTTGGTTTGTTTGGCTCCCTTGTACACCTGCTGTATGTGGATATCGACAATAAATGAGTCTGGATTCTTGACGGTTGGGTATTTTTTCACTCCATCAATCTCGATTAAGTACTTTTCTCCGGCAGCAGGAGCGGGGATTTGCATCACAAGGCCGTGACCATTTTGCCGCCTCCTTTCCCCTGTTTACGTGAATAATTGAATTTATTCTTGAATGTTCCCTTTAATGAGCGAGACACGTCGCTCTTTGCGGACACGTGTTTACGTTGTTATCACACCAGGATTTGTTCGGAGCCCTCGGTTCCGCCCCGCCGCTGTGTGAAGGGGGTGGGGCGGCACTAGACTGAGCTTTGCCGAGCCGCTAAGTAGTAGCTACTGCCGAGTGTGGGTGGGTCTTAATACGTCTGTTCGATGGGAGCGTGTTCGGGCTCGTCGAGCTCTTCCTTCGGACACAGAGGGAATCCTCCTTCTCCTTCTCGCCTGGTTGTCTGCAGTTCAGCCCCCGCACAGGTAATCCAACATATACCATCCAGCGGTCACTTCTCCCTCCCTAACCTTTCTTGCTTTTTGCCTCAGCTCGTGAACTCTGGAAGCGTATCGTCCACCCCCCGTCGCTTCCGGAGGGTTTTGTTCTTCTCCCTCCGATCTGCATGGATCAGCCGTTTTCCCACTGGAATTTTGAACTTGTCTGGATATGAAAGAGGGCTTGCTGGGTGACGACCGCAGAACCTGTGCGTCAAACTTCAAGAGGCACTTTGACCGCGTCGGTAAGTTGGGTTCTTCTCATTGCTGTTGTTCTTACTTCTACTATCAATTGTTTATGTGCTACAGTTTGTCTGATGAAATTTTCATAGCCAAGTTAGGGGGACAGCAATACCTCAGTTTTATTCAGTTAATATTTTGCAACTGTTTAACTTGCTCATGTTATCCTCCCTCATATAACCGGTCCAAACATCTCTATGTTTGTGTGTGAACTTATGCTGGAAGCATTGAGACTAGTAAATTACACAGCAAGTTACTCAATGAAAACAAGTCCAGTAGCTAAAGTGAAGATGCAGGGTGAGGAAATGAGATCTTAGCCAAGCAGAACTTCCGTGACGTAAAAAAACACCCCCCCCCGCGTAGCGTACTGTGGGCATTTTATCGCCCGGGACCACGTGCCATTCGGCGCAGAAGCAGAACGGAAACGTGCGGCAACTTTTAATCCAAAAAAATTATTCGCCACTTGTGTCGCAACTATTTATGCGTAAAACGTTAATGTAACGGCCGCTTAGATTACGCTGAAATTGTAGTGCACTTAAGTCGTTTGTGACGGTTGCCCGTAGTAACGAAGTTTCAAGCTCCTTTTTCTTTAGCTATGTTGAGGCTCAGAGTTGAATCTGTAAATAAGGCCTTTGGAAAGTAATAAAGGGCCGCAGACTCATTGAAGGAATGCGAAGCTGAGCTTGGGAAGACGTTTAATACTTCACAGGGAGGTTAGAGAGAGCAGCTGTTTGCAACAAATGATCTGTCATAAACTCGTGTTCCGCGTTCCATTATTTACATCACTGTCGCTGGCGTGTCGGAGCGACCCCCCCCGGGGAGTTCATTTGCCTCCGTAAGACCACTTCCCCCCCCCCCCCCGAATATATCGAGGAGCTGAAAACAAAGCCACCACCCCCCCCCGATAAGAAGGGTAATTTTTTTTTTTTTTGCTGAGCTAAGTGGATCCAACAAGATCAGCCACAGAGTACAAGCTAAATGGAGCACCTTCACTAAAATAATCCTTCTCGCCGCCGCGTTTTCTTCTCCAGCCACCGCTGTGATTGCGCATCAGCGCAAAACCAATAACCGTACAGAGTAATATTGCTTTCTTTATGAGGACATTTATTTTCTCTAATGCTTGTGGCTTTGATATTCTATGAGCCTTTCATGTGTGTGGCGCTCCAGTCTAATTGGTATTCGGAACAGAACGGAAAAAAAAAACGAAGACCCAAAATCCTTGAAGGTTCGGAACTGGGGGTTTTTTTTTTTTGCTTTCTTTCTTTCTTTTCTAAATGCAAAATAATATTTTCACTGTCCTTGGAAGCCCTTCAGAACGAGTGTTGCGCTTTAAAAGGTCTTGGAATACGAATCAACAGTGGGAGCGAGTTTTAAAAAAATACATAAAACTGGAAGTTTTGTGTCTGATGTGTGGCTCCCTTGTGTTTTGTGTTGGCCAGCATGATGAAACCAACACAAACCCCCTGTCGTATCAATATTTCAGCGCAACTTCGTTTCTTTTTCCAAAATAAATGTAGGGTTTCTGCAGTACGTGTAGTAGTGATATGAGTTTCCGTAGCTGGTAAGATACTGTGGCGCAAACACAACCTTAACACAATCCTGCACATTGCAATATATTTATATTTGATGTATACGTGATCCTACATTATTCTCAAATTATTAAGTTTAATTAATAAAATGAAAAACTTTCCCACGGTCTAACTTGAAACGGTTTCATCCCGACGTCAAGGACAAAAGTCTATCTGGGTCCGGACCAGCATAACGTTTCGCTCTTGTTGCACCGCAGTGGTTTATATTACATATTAATGTGATGGGGAAAAAAAGGCCAAGAATTCAAACTAAATTGTTTCCTTCCTTGTTAAATTCTAAAAAAATCGGTCAAAACTATGGGAAAAAAACGAAAGAGCCGTAAATGCCTCTCGCATCGTGCGAAACGCTGCAAACTTGGGGTCCGTCGCAGTTTGCGGACGTTTACGTTTTAAGACGCGCGTCTGTAGCCGGGCTCTTCCACACGAAGAGGGGCTTTGTTTTATTGCGCAGGAATTTCTCCCCCTGGTTCCAGAGAGTATCTGGTTACAAGTTTCCTCCGAGCATCAACTGGAGGCCTCGCTCAACACGGGACTGTTTATCATGCGCTTCCTCGCTGCTGGACCTTTAATGGTGTTAAGGAGAGGGCTGTTTCTTACAAAACGTGGCAATAAAGCTCAATAAGTGCCCAGTCTTGCCACATCATAGCTTCTGACTGCAGGGAGGGAGGTGTCATAATTTACTTCAACCAGTAGTTATTGTTGCATATATCTTTTTAAATGGAGCTGGTAATGGATAATGGGGCTTTTTGTGTGCTGATCCTGTTTAGCTATTGGAGTCGGATGCAATTACCTTCTGGAGCCGGTCGGCCGCCGGGAGGGGGGGGTGCCTTGCTTGAGAAGGGAGATTAGCGCAAGGGTATTCAAGGAGGAGAAATTGTTTTACAGTGCAGACATAAAGATAAGTAACCCGCACGCCGTTTCGGCCGGGAACCTGTTTTGCATGAAAATGCAATTTCCCGCACGGTTTCTTAATCACACCTAATTGTTCTGCTTTCCTCCACCGCTTTTCTGCAGCTCAATTCCGTCCACCTTGTCCCCGCAAAGCCATTCAGCCGCCTTCATGAATAAACATACGTGGCCTGGCATTTTACAGCTATAAGGCACAAACAATGCGATAGCTCTATAAATTGCAAAGACAATAAAGCCCATAAACTGTAAAAAAAAATAAATAAAAATAATCCCGGGCCCCATTACATCCATAATCACAACAAGTGTAAGCTGGCGCGAAGTGTCGCTCCCACGTTGAATCTATGACGGGAAATTTGCGTATTGTAGCGCAGCTGTGATTTAACCACGTGGAAACCAGTGCCGCCGCGCAGGACCGCGGGGCGAGGAGCTTCTTGCTCCATCGACACAGGCAGCGGAGGAGGATTTAATAATGCTTGTGCGTATGAAACTCGCGGAAGCGTCCAAGTATCGATCTTCTGTGTTTTAATTCATTAGTAGCTGGTAGCCGTGCCTCCTTGGGATGACGGATTGCGGGAAGCTGGCATTCGGGGAGATTCGCAGACTCATGAGGTGCCGACAGGAGGCCACGTTGCCGCGGTCCAGAGTTCTAAGAAGATGAATTTGTGTTCTGCTTTGGCCTTTGTTGGAAACTCGGTTGTTAGTGATGTCGTGGCAGGTGAAATCGGCAGAAGGAGGCTGGGCAAACAGTGGAGTTCTTGAATTCTTGCTTCCCAACTCTGCGCGTTCACCCCATGTTGGAGTTTCTTCTGGATTCTTCTCTGCTACTCTGGTTTCCTCCTTCATTCCTGCAGACATGCAGCTTGGGGGATGCAGTGAAATCGATCTGAGAGTGTGTGTGTGTGTGTGTGTGTGTGTGCGCACAAGCAAAGAACAGCATCCCCAACTGGTTCAGCGTTTCAGAGGTGGACAGATGGATGGATGGATGGATGGAAGAAAAAAGGATCAGTGTCAAATAAACATAAAAAATGTTTAGGCCTGAAAATGAATTACTTGGTGGACCTGGTAAATAACCTTTAAATGTGAAATTTCACTGCCAGTAACTCGGTCCAAACCATAATTGAGGATATATTGGAATATTCCACTGTGGCACCATAACTTGCTCAAAACCTTCAGTAAGCAGAATTCAGGCTTATGGCACGAGGAAGATTAACTTCACTGCCGTCCTGCTGCTCACAGTCCTGTCAGTCAGAACGGTGACAGCAACCTGGCCCTGTTCACGATTCCATCTAAACAGACCTTACCGAGCGTCCGCAGCTGATACGAATGTGTCGGAAAGCGCCGTGTTGAAGGAGTAAGTTTAACTGAGTTAGTGGAGCGTCGTAAACTTACCTCACGTGACCTCCCGGCCACGGAGGAAATACCCAGGAACTGCTTGCAGATTTTGCAGAAACAATTCAGCATTCGGCATCGAAAAGGATGCTCTGCTCAGACAGCTGTGGGTTCTACAACCATTGATTTTATATGCTAGGTTGGTAAGTCAATAAATGCACAAATTATGGTTCAATGGGCATTTATTTATGATTCTGCAGTGATGTTTAGCACTTGTTTTGTGAGGGAAAACACGATGGGAAGCATCAGCTCGACGCCGTCAATGTTTCACTTTCTTAATCTGATGTAGTTGTTTTCGAACGCAGGGATCCGACCTGTGACTCCAGGTTTGTGGTTCGCAGAACTCTGCTGCCAATTTGCTTGTCATTTGTTTGGCTCGTGACCTCGTGCCGTCAGTCTGCTCCTCGCTCATGTGTTTCCACTCGTATTTCCAGGATCCAACTGAGAGGAGATCGCCTATAATTTTGCTGGAAAACAGTCATTATGATCATCATTTCCTGACCGCAGTTGTTTTTTCACAATTTGCATGTATTTTTAACATTTCATCAGACTTTTAACGGGCCCAGAAGCTTCTTTTCCAGAAAGCAACTACGTTTTTGCACGCAAGAGCAGCAGAAATATTATAGCTTATGTTCCGGAGTGACAGAAGCTCAGCCGTGTCAGTTGGAGATCATCTGTGCTTCCAGGCACCCTAAACAACAGGCTTTTTGATGGGAACTGAGCACAATGACTCACATGCAAAACATGGTCCTCCTCCTCAGCGGCGATATGACAGCTTCTGCTGCAGCGGAACGAAGACTCCGAGACCCTGCTGTTGAACCTGACCTGCCAAAGAGTTGAGCTACGAGGCACATGGTATTTAGTCCACTCCAGTGCTGTTTTACATCTAAACCATCCCTTTCCTCCCTACAGCTGCTTATGAAATTATAAGGGGAAAAAAGCGGATGAAGAGAGGGAATTCACAGGGCCTCACAAAAGTATTCAGACCCATTGAAAGTTATCAACAATGCCTGGATCACATATTATACAGTCATATTTTCCCAGTCATTTTTATTGTGAACTCATGCTGTAACGCTAAACTGTCAGAGCCGAAATAAGTTAGCAGATGTTTTACAGAAAATGAAAAGAAATTAAACGTGCTGGTTGCATAAGTATTCAAACCCCACCCATTGATATTTGGTTGAGCCGCCTTTGGCTGCAGTAACAGCTGTAGGTGTTTGGGGGTAAATCTGTAGCAGCTTTGTACACCGTTTGAGAGGTATTTTTTCCCCCATTCATCTTGGCAAATCGGCACCAGGTTCTTCAGGCTGGTTGGGTGACGCTTGCGGACGGCAGTTTTCAGATGGTTCCGCAGATTCTCAGTGGGATGGAGGTCAGGACTTTGATGGAGCTGCTGTAGAACGTTTGCCTTTGTGTGGTTGAAAAATACTGATCGAAAATGATCGTATATACAGTACTGTGCAAAAGTCTTAGGCACCTGTGGGAAAGATGCTATAAAGCGAGGACGGTTCCAAAACTAATGCCATGAACACTTATTAATCAATAAACCTTCTAAAAAGTGCAGTAGACAAAAAAACCTCTATCAGATCAATATTTGGTGGGACCACCCTTTGCCTTTAAAACACCATCAATTCTCTTATGCAAACTTGCATGCAGTTTAAGGTAGTTTGAGGAACTGGCCACAGTTCTTCTGCAGACTTTGACTGTCTCTGCATGTCCTCCCAGACTGACTCGGTCATGTTGAGATGAGGGCTCTGTGGGGACCAGACCATGTGTTGCTGAAGATAGTTGTGTATGACTGAGATTGGGTGTTTGAGGTCATTCTCAGGCTGCACAATGAATTTGGGACCAACCAGAAACCTCCCTGATGGTGGATAAGAATCTACCTGTACTTCTCAACACACATTCAAGTTGCATGACTAAGACTTTTGCATAGTACTGTATAAGAATAATTTGGGGTCCAGGCTTTGCTGATAACTTTCAAGGGGTCAAGCTGCGGCACGAGCTCTGGACAAGTGTTCTAAGCTCTTCGACAAAGATGGAGGCGAGAAGGAATCGTTTTTTTTTGTGCTCTATTGTCTCGAGCCGTGCAGACTGCCAAAAAACGAAGCAGAGAAGAGGAGTGATCTTCCAGGAAGCTGCCAGTGTACTTGGGTGCTTTTCAGACCCACTTAACTGGAAATCCGTTTCCAGAGTCTTTCCAGAGTTAAACATCAGTACGGCACATTTGTCATGTGCGTAATGCGGTGATACTACATATATGTATAAGGACAGCGGGTGGCGCAGTGGTTAAGGGTGTCGACCTGTACCGACACTGAACTGATGCAGCAAAAGTTACCGAGCTGGAAAAATTGATACACAAGCTGCTATAAGTTGCTTTGGATGAAGCCATTAGCCAAATCAATAAATGTAAATTTAATGAATGTCGGAAACAGCTTCTGATAGACGGTCCACCTCATGTTAGAGCAGAGACCTTTTCCAAACATGAAACGTAGGGGTTAAATGACATTGTCTACGTTGAAATGCGGCCCCGAAAATAGCAACACTGGTCTGTTTCTTGAGCGCGAGTGTGTTACTGTCCCAGAGATTAGTGAGTTGTTGCGTCCGGACCCCCGGGGCAGAGGGAGAACAAATCTCGCTGAACGAGGATTTAGTTTTATGACTGAAGCTGCTGGTTTGACATGCGTTGAGCTGTAAGATCAGTGCAGCTGTGGAAACCGGACCAGTAAGCAGGTGCATTAAAAAGAGTTTGTTACGTCGACAGGAGATTGAACGATATTTCCAGCCACGTCGGAGACTTCGGTGTCGACGTCCTGCCATATTTGGGTTAATGTGATAGTTCTTCCATGTGATTTCCTTCAGTTTTAATGGAACAGAGAAGCAAAATCACAACCTGGCTCAGTTGTGCAAGAGGAATATCTGCCTGTCGAACCCAGATCAGTTCAGGTTCACGGTGATGTTCTGAAAACGACCCTCAGTCGACTTCAGCCAGGACGGCATCGACGGCCTTGTCTGTCTCACCGTGTTTTTCCAAGGGATTTATTATCGGTGGTAAAATAATGTGTATTAGGCTTCTGATTTTGGCGCTGAAAACACAGATGGAAACACGGCGGATGCGAACATCAGCGCTTTGAAGTGAAATCGGGCAGTTTAGTGGAGCAGCAGGTGGTGTGGAGGTTGGATCCGTCACCTTTTGGTTGAAGGAGCCAGGTTTGAACTTCTGCTCAACCACAGGACCCTTGAGGAAGGTACGTATCCTGAATTCTTACGGGAAAAACCGAGCAGCTCCGTAAATCGCTCAATGATCGTAAGCGGCTTTGTGTAAAAACCTGTTGTTTTGGATGAAGGTGTCAAAAAAAAAAGACACGTTGAAGCCATGCTATCGCGGGAGGTCTTCGATCAGAAGCGGGACGCAGCCGCTGCTCCTCGGAGGCCCTTTATCTCGGAGGTGTGTGCCGGGATGGAGTTTGGACCCCAAGGAAGACGCTTTTACACGGCAGCTTCTACACGACAAAATGTCTCTGCAGATGAGAATGTGAGATGGCCGCCAGACTCCCTTTACGACAGTATTAGCTTCAGTTTGTCTTTCAGCGTGTGTGTTTGTGTGTTTTCGCACGTATGCAGGCGCACGCTTTCCCGTACAGGTGCCCTCATGCCTGCATTTACTTCTCGAGGTGTTTTAATATGGAGAAACAGCTCACCTTGCAAGAGGAATAATAAATTGGGTTGAGTCGCGTTTGATCGCGGCGCTTTGTTTGTTCGCTTCTTTTCTTCGGGGCCGTAACTCCCTTCAGGTAACTGTGATCACAGGTACTTCATTACCTCAGTCCCCTGTTAATCATTACTAGATGGAGCTGAAGTTTCCGGTAATGAGGACGGCCAAGGTCTCGCCGTGCGGCACGGAAAGCCGCTTTCCCAAGTTTGCCGCCTGCCTTTTTGCAGCAGGTGGTTAATAATTTGTGACGCCCCCCCCTCCCCCCGTCCCCGTCCCCGTCCCCGTCCCGCCCTCCCTCCTGCTTTCTGTTCTTCAGTAACTGGTAGTTGAGGGATCAGGAGGAAGGACAGGAAGGGTCACAGCAGAGGTCAGCGACGGGGTGCGAGCGCCACGGGCGGAGGTGTTGACTGAAAAGGAGTTGGTCTTGGGTCCGGAAGGCGCAGTTGTTGGCCGACTTAATCTCCCGGCGCTCAAGGTTAAGACTCGAACGGCTTCCTTAGAAGAAAAGATTACGACGACAAGCCCAGGGGAGCTGAAGCTGGACGTCAGGCGCGATGGCGGCCAGACGGATGTTTCTCAAGTCTGGCTGCGGGAACAGAAAGAGGAAGAATTAGGAAGTGGGATCTGAACGTACTGGAAGCGAGGGGTTCGTGTCGGGCGAGTCGAACCCTTGCTTTCGCTCACCTGCGGCTCAGACGCCACCGGCACGTTCGGCTTCGGCTTTTTTTATCACGCGGACGCACCTGCGAGAGACGGACGACGACCGCGTTCGGTAAAACGCCTGCCGCTGTCACGCCGTTTCGCTTCTCTTCTCAGCCCTTTGAGCAGTTTATCAGAACAGCCCCATTTTTAAAACGGGCCAGAAACTGGAAACAAACTTTGCGGAACTTTTGTGTTTCAGACAATTCCCTGTGTTTATTAGCTATTATTAGCCGGTATATTTAATCTATTCTACTGTGCAGTTTCCGCAGTCTGTTTATACAACGTTCTGTATTAATGCCCTCCTACGCCGCTGTTTCATTTGGGTCCATTTCTCAGCAACACGTATAGCGCTTTTATCCCAGACTCCACTCCAGTTATCGATCGGACATATTTTTGATTTCCGTTAATATCTGTGCGATGAAATTCCCTCTTTGTCTGTTTGCCCATATTCTGTACTGGTGAAAGGTGGGAGCTGGTAAAAGGCTAATCGTGTGAAACCAGTTATATGGGGGCAGCTGGCGGTGCAGAGCCTGTTGTGGGTTTGAATCCCACCCCTGCTGTAATACCCACCACCGGGAAACCTGCCCCGGTTTTTCACATTAATAACACCCCGCTGTATCCACAGGCCCATCGTTGCACAGTTTATTGGCCCAATATATTAATTCACCTTGAACAAAGGTTTCTGCCAGAAAAAGATTAATAAGTAAAAATAATAAAACGGACGAAGCCAGTAGCCGGAGAGTCCCAAGCGAACGTTTTACTCGCAACATGACAGGGAAATTATTTCTGTCACGCAGGTTTTGTCACATCAGTGTCAAGCTGAAGGTTGGACTACTTTTATATGTCTTATTTTTAACAGAACTTATTGCAGCGTTTTTTTTTTTTTTCGATTTTGAATGTTTCTGCAAACCCTTTGTGCTCAAATTCGTGGTTAGGCAGTGAAAGCATCCTCACTGTGGCAGCAGGTGGCGTTGTGGTTGAAGACATGGACTTGTGGCGGGATGGTCTGTGGTCATAGCCTCAGTTTCCGAAACAGGACAGCAGGTTGCTTGGATAGAAGGCAGCGATGCATTAATTAATAATAATAATTTAATAAATAATAATAAGTAATAATTTCACGGAGCCCCCCCCCCCCCCCCCCCAAAGNTAATTAATAATAATAATTTAATAAATAATAATAAGTAATAATTTCACGGAGCCCCCCCCCCCCCCGTCACTAAGGCCTTTTTTTGCTGTGCCCAGTTCTGCCGGACGCTACGACCGGGGAGGTGACACTTCTGTGACGCGACCGAAACGCCGCCGCGCAATTTGAGAACGGGGATATCGGGTTTCGGATGAGCTTAAACGTTCGCCGTTTGCTCTTAAATAAAATCTGCATTCCAGGCACTTCCGGCGTTTTCCGCTGCCGACCCGCAGCGCTTGCGCGTTTGCATCGCGAGATGGGGCCTTTTTGTGTTCGGACGCGGGTTTCTTCCGGGAAACCGAGCGGCTTTTCAGCCCCTTTGGACCCTCGGCACACGCGGCCGAGAGACACCCTACTGCCGAGCCTTAATGTCTTCCGTCTCCTTCCATTATGTCTGTTTTTTTTACGTCGACCAAAAAGGCTGTAATCGGGCCTGGAAAAGATTACAAGGAAATATAATTCCTCACCAACTCTGTCACGCTCCATAAATCGGACCTGAAATAACAGCTCCGAGAGGTCAAACGGGCAGAAAGGTCATTATCGCACCTTTCTGATCGGCGGCTATAAAAGCCCGAGATGTTCAGGGTTGATTATTTTTTAATCGGTAAAATCCCGGCGTGGGCGAGGGGAGCGAAGCCGTTATTCAATGGCCGATATACCGATAAGACTCGGGAAGGTCTGTTTCATGGTACTTATCTTCTGGGGAACTTTACAAATCTTAGACTGCATGCGTAATTGTGTCAAATCGAACGGCCCTATAGCGAAGGTGTCAGAAAAGGTAAGATGGCCTTGTATCCAGATCATCCGAGCGGGAGCTGGAATGGCGCGGAGAGACTTGGCTCCGGATGGGCGGCTAATGGCAAATTATACAAGTGGAAACGACGGAACTATGATTTATCCTCAGATCGATGTTAGAAAGGAAGCCTGTGTTTATTAGCAAAGTTTAATGGAACTTTGATGGAAGGAGCATCAACCGACATCGATCAGCAACAGGCTGCTCTGCTCCGCCGTCACTTAGCGTTTTCCACAGAGCTGCCACGTTCACCGTTGCATCAGAAGAAAGGATCCTTTACCGTGGCGGTTTCGGTCGTGCCGTCGCTTCCCGAAATCCCGCGCCGTGTTTTTAAAAACCGACCATTGTTCCCGCTGGCCGGAAATGACCCACGGCCGTGTCGCGTGTGGACGAGGAACGTGTGACACAGGAGATTGTTTTGCAGAAGTTTGGCGGCGTTTTGGAAGACTTTCCAAAATTTTCACCTCGTAGCTGGTTTCATCTCCGGATTAAACGGAAGGGTTTTCTTAAGGGACGCGGGGATCTTCATATTCCTTAGTTCCTCGTCCCGGGAGTTTCTACGCACCTCCGAGTCAGACCGTCTCTATTTGAGTCGGTGTCTTTACCGGGATTGTGAAAGTTATTGTGCTCATATGCTGTCTGACATCCAAGTCTGACAAACGCATCTGCTGAATGCATAAAAATCCAACAAATATCCAATAAATCAAAGTGCAACAGTGAAAGTTAGAAAGGCAGCTCAGTGGAGCAAATCCAGATGAACTCCAGGCCTCGGTCTGTTCACCGAAGTTTCTGGAACAGGAACATGGGGCAGAGGAGTGTGTGTTGAATTGTGTCTTTCTCAGCGAGCCATCATCGTACTCTGACCTCCAGGCTGCTGCTGCTGCCCCTGGCCTCTCCACCAAGAGGCCCTTTAACTGGGAACCGTCTTCCAGCCTGTGGCCCCTTTCGGAGCCGGGGGTCACGGGGCTGAGCTCCGCCGCTATTCAGGGAAACCGTTTACAGCATTTGGAAGGTCTTGGGCTGACAGGTTTCCTCCTACAGACAGACTCAGCTGAGGGAAGTGGAAGGCAGTGAGCAAATGCTCTTTTGGACTCTTGCGGAAGAGTTTTTTGTTGTTTTTTAAAGGAAAGAAATGCGAGGAGTGGAACGTAATGGAGAGCATAGAAATGAAAGAATATACAGCAAGATGTCTTATTTTGGGTCAGGTTGCTGTCATAAAATACGTTAGATACATCCCATCAGTGGATCGGGATTCAAATCCGCACCGTTTGCTCTAGTAAATGTTACCCACCTGCATTAATAGGTAGTGTCTTGCTGACCAGTATAAATTGAGGTATAAATTGAAGTCTTTTTATTTGTTTTTTGCAGAAGTTCTCCCGAAGGTTCGGATTTGTTTCAGATATATGGACAATGTACTAATCTGCATCTCTTTGTCTCCTGCCCACAGATGGTATGATGTCGCTGGCAGCCAGTGTGGGACTCAGCCCCACTTGAACACGTTTCTACCCTCTCGCTGTCACCTTCCCACAATGCCCTGCCCTTTCCGTGGGAAGCTCAAGCTTTTGGTGGCAACTTTGGCTTTTATAGTGCTTCTCACATGGCTGTACATCATCGTTTGGAACTTGGAAAGTGAGTATCATATTAATCCATAACATCATAGTATACCACTACATTCCCTTCCCTTCCCTTCCCTTCCCTTCCCTTCCCTTCCCTTCCCTTCCCTTCCCTTCTCTTCCCTTCCCTTTCCTTCCCTTCCATTCCATTCCATTCTGCTCTATTCCCTTCCCTTCCCTTCCCTTCCCTTCCCTTCCCTTCCCTTCCCTTCCCTTCTCTTCCCTTCTCTTCCCTTCCCTTCCATTCTACTCTATTCCCTTCCCTTCCCTTCCCTTCCCTTCCCTTCCCTTCCCTTCCCTTCCCTTCCCTTCCCTTCCCTTCCCTTCCCTTCCCTTCCCTTCCCTTCCATTCCATTCCATTCCATTTCTTTAGTAATAAAGTACTTTGTAAACAAGCAGAATAATGTTGAGATTTATAATAGAGGTATTTAGTCTCCCACTGAAAACTTGAAAGATTAATATTATTCTGACTTATTATTATTCGCTTTTTTATATGGTTTTGGTTGTTCAAAAGTAGCCAGTTAACAACAAAAATTGGACTACTTTGCTATGCTTGTTGCAATGCAGCAAAGAACATTATTTTAATGTTTTGATACATCTGTCACTCTTGCAGCTCATTTTATTGTCACCTTTTACTGCAAGGTTTGACAAAGTGTCGAAACTCGTAATTCTGGCAAAGAAAGAAAAACCTTATTCTGGTGGTCATGGCTGTTTCTTCATGCAAGAGATGGGAGGGTTAAAGAGGAACAAAACTCAGTAAAACGCTTGGAACAAATAAAACAGAAAAGCTGCAGCTAGATCTGGTGTATATTGTTTTATTAGTTTTATTGTTATAGAGGAATTAATAACAAATATTATCGCCCAAACATGGCAGCAGTTCACTTCCACCTAAACATGCTGTACTCTGCTGCAAATGCAGAACATCTACAGAGCTTCAGGCGGAAGAGTCCTCTAGAACAGCGTGGGCGTAGGTATGCTTTCTCTCGCAGGCCTCGGTGTCTTCAGCGGCATATGTTACAGAATCGGAGCTTGTGAATCAGTACAAACCCTGGCAGTTCAGCAAGGGGTCTAAGGAAGGATATGAAGGATTGAATAACTGGTGACTGCACTCCCAAGGAGAGTTGTCCACCAAGGTTTGAAAGCTGAGTAACTCTATCTGAGTATCTGCTCCCAGGGCAGGGTGGCATTGAAGAGGGAGGGCGTTACGACCATGTTTCGGGCCACCGGAGGACACGGGTTCCCCTCTAGCCCTGAAAGTGTTGCTCTGGCAGACTGTGCTCTGCAAACACTGGCACACAGGACACAATGATGGGGAAGTAATGGGGTGGAACTTCATTGTCGGTGGTGGCGAAAACCCTTCCGTTGATGCAGAAGACGCTTGTGGAACTGATCTCATTTTCTCCTCATAATACAATTTAAGCTACAATTTAAGTTTTGCTTTCCGTATCTGCAGTGTCATCACAAATGCTCAGGAGAGGGTAGGCGTCTGCCGGTCCAAGCTCTCAAACCTGCTGAACAGAGCAGAGGTCAGTTATGCCCACGTAATTCCCCCCAAGCGGTTAGTGCAGCCATATGTACGACCACAGTGTGGCAATGCATCACGGCGGAGCCACCAGTCCATCGCCACCGTCAAACTAATTCGTCTGTAAGGTTAATGAGGTGGGTTTCGGACAACGAGTCTCGGAGGAGGTACACAGTCCTTACTGGAAAAGTTCACGTATCGGTGGAGGGATGAACTGAAAACAATGAGCACCATCGATCCTGTGCTTTATTGTGGCATTCTGGGAAAGTTCTGGAATTATTCCATCAACAAACGCGAGAAATTAAGTTCACAACTCACATCTGGATTTGTGGCTGTAGGGCAGGATGTTTGCAGAAAAAAAAAAAGTTGATATTTGTCACCTTCTGTCCAGGTGGACGGTCCCTACTGCTCTCCCCCTGCCTTGTTGACCAGTCAGAGCTCGGCTACCTGGAGCGAGGCGTCCTCACGTCCAGGATGCAGAAGGTGGAAAAGGAGAACGAGCAGCTGCGGGTGCAGCTCGGCCAATCGCAGGGCGTGGCACGGATGCAGGAGGGGAACTACGGCAACCAGCAATGGGTAGCGTCGGCAGACAGAGGTCCAGAGGATGCGGAAAACACAGCCGAGGACAGGGGCAACGGTTCTGACTGCGGCCGCCGACCAATGGTTGAGAAGTGTGAGGTGAGTTCCTCCTGGGGGGCGGGGGGGGGGGGGGATATCAGGTAAATTATGCATAGTAATCTGGCACTGCAAGGCTGCTTAAGTGTGCTCAATAGTTTTTTAATGCTCTTAAAAGTTTGTTGTGCCTGTACTTCCGCACCCATCGGACACTGTTGATCTGCTGCTGAGACGGATTTCTGCTGAATCATTAATAAATGAAAGGCATTTCCGCCATGTTAATGTTTTCCTGGAATGCTCCGTGTCCCGAATGTGGATTTCTCAGAAGCAGATACAAAATCAATAAGTCGCCAGAGTCAGGCGTGTCCCCCCCAACTTGCCCAGCTCCCAGCTGTCCTCTCGGGCCCTGTGAGGACCGGTGCCGAAGGACTGGCGTGGCGAACTGCAGTCACCAGAGGGGAAAACTCACACCGACACCCACAGTTCTGGAAAGAAATATATATGCTTTTGAGAACCTTGAACCAGAAGGGATGAGGATGAGGTTGCTCTCCCTACCGCTACCTTTAGCAACCTGCTGGATAAATTCCAGCTTCTCTTGCAGAACCCAAGGTTAATAATTCTCCCCAAACTAATTTTACTGCTGTGGTCTTGCCGCCAGTTTCATGGCTCATGTGCTCACATTAAATTCGCAATTGTTGAATGCATCTGGGGAGGTGTTGGGGCAGTAGATGTAAGGCAGTTCGGGGGGCTATTCGGGGTTATTGGACAGATGTGGTTGACTTTCACTCTTAGCTGCACCGTGCGGCTGTCGGCTGTTTGAACCTCGGCCTTGGATTGACTGGAAGTGAAGAACACGAAAGTCCAGAAGCAGAGGTTTGCAAAAATCATACGTGGTTCCACGGAAAGATGGGTGGGGTGGTGGGGGGGGGAACACGGGAAAAATGAATGTATGCCTCTCCCTCGGGTGTCGCGACCCTGTTTAAAGCATCGCCGGACCATTTGGCCCAACTGCAGCTCATTTAAAAAACATTACAGAGTTCCCTGCAAACCGAGAAAAAAAAAATATTTCACTTTGAAAAATAAATACCGTCATTTGACCTGGTCAAAGGCATTTTCAGCAATGACTGAGACGACCGCCTTAGGGAAATTAATTTAGCGCACGGACCGCGCTGCATTGGTGAGACGTCTTTCGCTATCTGAGGAACTCCTGCTCAGTGTAAATCCATTCCAGTTTGGGTGAACAAAAGTAATTACTTTATCTAACCTGTTGGCGAGACTTTAAGATAAGACCACGAGCTCAAGTGGAAACCGAGAAAGGAGGGCAGAATCTTTTTGGATCTTTGTTTTTCTGTAATACCGGAGAACTTCTGATAAAGGAGAAGGTTTATTATAGGGCTTCCCGTGTGCGTGTGCTTCGTTCACACCGAGTACAGAACCACTGACTCCGTTGTAAAAGTGTCCTGATAGGCGGATTTAACTGCAGATTTAATTGCTTTTTTGTCTGCTATGGAAGCAGCTCTTTCAAATCTGAAGCTTTGTCTTTTCAGGACGGCTGTCGATCCGCTCGTATCAGCAGGGTTCCTTTTCCCGCGTTATCGACGCCCTGCAATTCCGCTGTACTGCGTATAGATGAGGACCCCCTTGAACACTGGATGGGCTCTTTAACTGCCCATAAATATATCTCCTTGATAAAGCCCATTGTGATCTTTGAGGCCTGGAGCTGCTAAAGGCAATGCTGAAATATCTCTTCTCTTGCTCTGGTAGCCTTCAACACGTCTGAAGAAATCAATAGGTGGTTACTGTCGCATTTGAAGAGCCGCTGTACTTTGGCTGTGTCCGCTATAAATTTCCTCTGCAGGTAACTCTCTAGATTGTGGCCCGCACCTGGGCATTGAGGTTATATACATCCAGCTGCCCACTCCCTTGCTTTGCTTTTGGACTTTGTGGCAAGGGCATGTGGTGTTTCATTTTGTGCCACTGTACCATCATTTTACCCAGGAAAGCGGCGGTGCTTCTTGCCTCACTGCTTCTAGGAAGGTGCTCCTGGAACTCAACGTCCTGCTATTTATCACGAACGATTTCAATTTCTGTCCTTTTCACCACGGTGTCACCGGATTCCAAGAGCGTCATTTGTTTCTCTGTCTCGTTCCTGACAGGACACCTAGCGGCAACTTCGGCAGCGGCTCTCTGAACGTCTCAGACGGTACACACCTGTAGCTCCCCGGAAATGTGCTTCTCTGCCCTGTTTGTGACAGAGATTTCCTTTCATATCTGTGGCATGTATATAACTCCAGGTGAGGCGAGGAATGCTAGGCAACCAGTGACCTCATATATCACACTGGGACCTTTTCCTCAAGAACCCCAGAAGCAACTGCATTTGTTTCCCAAGCAGAATGGACTCTGAGGATGGAAATCCATTTATTTCACCGCACAAAGCAGAAATACATGAAAATAAAAATTCAAAATTTAGATACATGATGCTGTGACAGACCAGCGTTCCATCCAGGGCGTTCCATCTAGGGCGGAAGATAGGCGGATAATGATAGTGAGGGTTTCAGCGGGAATAAAACACATCTTTTCCTCCAAATCCGACAACCCGGACCTTCGGTGGACATTAACCTCATCGTATTATTTCCAAATGCCGACGTTTGGTCATAACAAGCCGTCTAGCAGCCATATTTGTACCTCAGTCGCTGTTTTTGTGCCTCTGGCTCCCTTTTGCGTCTTATTTAATGAAACATTATTTTATTTTATCTATTTTTGTTTGTGGTTCCATTCGAGTCACAATAGCTACCCAGCTATTCTGGTGGTGCCAAAAAGAAAGAGCTAAATAAAATAGATTAAGAAGTGAACGTGAATATGATTTTACCGGGTGAAAATGTAATATTGCACCGTATTTACTTATGATTTCACAACAGTATTATTTTAACATAAACAGTTTGTTAAGTAAGTGAAAAAATGCAACAAAACCCTTTTATTCAACGTAGCATTCATGCACGTTTACTGTTTATAGACACTTAGGGTTTGTATAACAGACTATAAAAGTGTTTGTGAGATGAAGCTGAGTGACGAGAAGGTCGGTGGAACGAAATCCTGCCGTAAGGTGAGGGCTACTTGGTATATTCGCTTCCATAAAAAAAGTAAATTGCAGCTCAGGTGAGGATTTCTTCGGAAAACGTCGTCCTGCTTCTTAAGTCTGAGTTTACGTTGATTTGTGCCGACTGTGACGGTGAGACGCACAACAACGGATCGACGGCCTACGCTTGTGCTCCTTTTACTGCAACCGAACGGGATCTCGATCACTTTGCCCCCTCTTTCCCCAGCTCATCCACGTGGCGTGCGTGTGCGCGGGTCACAATGCCAGTCGCGACGTGGTCACCCTGGTCAAGTCCATCCTGTTCCACAGGTGAGGGTTTCTGAGGAACTGGTAGCTGAACGTCCGGAAAAAAAAAAAAACTGCAGTTAAACATCTGGTCTTCCTCCTCTTACCACCCTCCCCCAGGAGGAACCCCCTCCACTTCCACTTCATCACGGATGCGGTGGCCCACCAGATCCTCGGCTCCCTCTTCCAGTCCTGGATGGTGCCGTCTCTGCAGGTCAGCTTCTACGACGCGGATGAGCTGAAGGTACCCGATGCCTTTGCTGTTTACCAGCCTGCAGCGATGTGCAATGTTAGAACGCAGGATCTGTAGACCAGAAGCCATCAGAGGGACTCAGTCCACATATTTCCGTAAAATCCAAATTAAGGCTAATTATTTTTTTAACTTGGGGTGAATATTAAAATCACCCATTATATGTATAGAGCTTTGTCTAATATAGTGCATGTAAAACTTTAATATTTATGAATGAGATAAAATCCCCCAAACTACTGCACCGTCTAACAAGCTATGAAGGCCTCTCTGGTCCCACAAGTCAGTTCCGTTTCTTTCATGCTTTGACTGCGTCGTCCCATTTCAAATGTTCCTCCTTTGAACCTAGCCGGAGGTGGCTTGGATCCCCAACAAGCACTACTCAGGGATATACGGCCTGATGAAGTTGACTCTGACCAAAGCGCTGCCCACGGACCTCACCAAGGTCATCGTCCTGGACACGGACATCACCTTCGCCACTGATATTGCCGAGCTGTGGGCTGTTTTCAGGAAGTTCTCAGGTCCGGTAAGAGTGGTGGTGTGGACTAAAAAAATTTTCAGTCATCTCCACCATGCTGGGGCTGCCAGACAAATGAGGGCTTTGATAGTTAAGGAGAAGTGAGCTTCATCAGTGAGGTTGGATTCAACATGTATTCTGCAGTATTAAGGTAAAAAAATTCTGAAATTTGTAAAAAAAAAAAAAAGCTCTCTTCTTAAGCGAGACTCTGCTAATCTTAAATTTGGGTTTAAAATATGCAGGTTCAAGCAGTTATTTGAGTTGTTGGTGACTTACACTTTGGTGATGTTCTGTTTGTAGACAAGCAGGTGATTGGTCTGGTGGAAAACCAGAGTGACTGGTACCTGGGAAACCTGTGGAAGAACCACAAGCCTTGGCCAGCCCTGGGACGCGGGTTCAACACAGGTCTGTCGGCAGCGGAAGATCTGTCAGCTCCTCACTCGGCTCTCAGATAGTTTATTGACTATGAGGCCTGCACTGTGTGTGTGAAATGGGCACCTCCGAAAGTCCCGCTTGAATGTATTTCTGCTGCACTGCTGTGAGCACTTAGGGTTTTCAGTGTAACATTTGAGGTTGTCGCAGGGGTCATCCTACTGCTGCTGGATCGACTGCGCAGGATCGGCTGGGAGCAGATGTGGAGGCTGACTGCCGAGAGGGAGCTCATGAGCATGTTGTCCACATCGCTGGCCGACCAGGTCAGTTACAGCACGGCGCCACGGTTGGGAGTCATTGTCTGTCACCATCATCCAATTAATCCACGACTGAGCTACATGGCTAACAGCTCTCTCACCTGTCCGTCGGCGTACCTGTATGCTGTATGTGAGACGGAATGAAAAATGGCGGTGAGTGTGAAGGATTAAACTTCTCACCAGGACAGTGTGACAGTGACTGTCAACATGCTTTCATATTGCTCAGAAGGTTTGAGAGAAGCCAAAACTGAAAATGAAATGTGCTAAAAAATATTTGTCAATACTATCACGGATTTTGAAGAAAACCAAAAATAACCTCGAAGCTGGCAGGCAATACAGAAAATACTCGATATCTGAACCCTGTATATCTGAGTTTTTGCTATAATGGATCTGGAAAATGAATGCCTATATATCAAACTTTTGCTAAAGTGAATTTTTATCAAAGTGTATGCACATTAAAAAAATCAAAATGCAAATAAAAATGAAAATATGGAAAAAATGCTTATTAAATAACATGCAGTGCCATGCAGTGTACCGTAATAAAATAATATTCTATGTATTGTAAGAAACGCTATTAGTAGGACATGCTACACAGGCATTATCAGCCATTTCCACCTGTTTTGCGTTGTTTGAACAAGTTTGCACCACGTCACCACATTTACTGGGCATTTCATTTTTTTAAATGAACATAGTAAATTTAATGCTGGTTGTTGTGTGAAACAAAGAGGTGGACAGCGGGTCACTTTGACGCACGTTTATATTCCCTTTTAACGTGTCGTAAGACCAAAGTCGGGCTGCAAACCTCTCCCCTCCCGTGTGTAACGCAGTGACTAACGTGAAATGTCTTGTACTGGACACTGGTATAAACACCACATTCATGACAACATTAAGTGTTTTCTAATGAGGTAACCGGTGTTTACAGTGGATAGGATAAATCAGGATAGGTTAAAACAGGATAAATCTTGTTCAAGTCATGGATTCTTTGTTGTGTACGTATTTTCCAGTGGGCTGGGAGCTCATTATTTATATATTTTCCCCCAGTTAAAATAATGGGAAACAGGTGCTCGGTATCCAGAAAATTCGGCATCTGATGCGTTTTCAGGGACAAATTAGTTTCGGATACCGGAGAATTACTGTATGCTGTTAGTCACAGTTTTCTGGTTCCAATCTTAGAAAAGGGTCTGCTATAGCTGAATATCCAGCAGTGTTAGTGTTAAGTGCTTAACAGTGCAGGTTCCTTTGTACAACAGAATTTGAAGATCAAAGAAATAATATTAAAAAAACCATTTAAACAAGCATGAGTCTAATTCTTGTGATGTGTGTGTGAAGGACATATTCAACGCAGTGATAAAGCAGAACCCCTTCCTGGTGCACCAGCTGCCCTGCTTCTGGAACGTGCAGCTGTCTGACCACACGCGCTCGGAGCAGTGCTACACCGAGGTGTCCGACCTCAAGGTACAGCCAGAAACGGCTGCGCATTTTCATTGGGTTCAACCACAGTAGCGAAATCTTCTGGAAAATGAAAAGAAAATTGAGATGCACTTTGAAAGATCATTGCAATGAATTCTATAAAGCACCCCCTGACTCAGAGTTTTCATGTGTAGTGGTTCTCGTTGGCCAGGTGATCCACTGGAACTCCCCCAAGAAGCTGCGGGTGAAGAACAAACATGTGGAGTTCTTCCGGAACCTGTACCTGACCTTCCTGGAGTACGACGGCAATCTGTTGCGCAGGGAGCTCTTCGGCTGCCCCAGCCAGCCCAGTTCCGAGAGCCTCCGGGTGGGCAGCCTCACCGCCCACCGCTCCCACCCCCATCTCACAACATCCACGTGAAACAGCAAAGCAGGATTTGGTTCCACTCTCTGTTACTGTGGAATAACAGCGACTATTTGAAACGCACGACATCAGTGCCCATTCTGGGATTTAAATGTACACCTTTTTGCTCCTAAACCGTATACTTTGCGTCCCTGTAAGATTTTCCTTTTCAGGATCTGATTTCTTGTTCCATTTCAGCGGAACTGGAAACGATGCCGTTTTTTTTCTAGCGGCACGTGTAACTATTAATAGTTTCCTTGTCTCAGCTGCAGGCGGCCCTCGAGGAGCTGGACGAGGATGACCAGTGTTACGAGTTCCGTCGGGAGAGAATTGCGGTACACCGGGTGCACCTGTACTTCCTGCAGTACGAGTACACGCCCACTGAGGACGGCGCTGATGTCACTCTGGTCGCCCAGCTCTCCATGGACAGGTAAGGGAAGGCAAGGACTTCAGTTGAGAAGCAAACCGAGCGGTAACTGAGAACAAGAAGGGCCATTTTCATCTCGATCGAAATTTTGATCTCGGATACAACTTAGAATTGAGCTGTAGGATCTAAGCATGTGCGAGCAAGTTGTTATCAAACCATGACAACCCAGCATCTTATCCTTCCGTTCGGTGTTGGTAACCACTGGTCCAATGTACGGTCACGCTAGTCCAGTGGCTGAGCCTTTGAGTCATGGGGCTTGAAGCAACTTGAAGCAAGAAGTCCCACAGATGGGATTACGGCCCAGTGCAAGGCAATCTCTCTCTCACACACACACACACACACACGCATGCACACATATGATTTACAATGAATAGCTGCCGTAATACACACATTTCTGGACCGTAGGAGGAAATCGATACACGAGGAGAACATGTAAAACACACAAAGCGGACTGGGTTCAAACCCACATCCAAACAGCCCAGGCACTGCGAAGGAACCACCACTACCTGCTCCTCCACTATGCCACCGTCTTGTACATATTATCCGGTTTACGATCGCTTTCGCGTCTTTAAAGAAGTCGTACGTTAATTTTGCTCGACGAATTCGGGACAAATTTGCTACGTTGTTTAATCGTGTAATGAAATAATAACGGCGCAAATAACTTATTCTACAGAGATAAAATTTAATTGCTCCGTCATTACCTATAGGTGATCATTTGAAAATGAAAACTGGTTTTCATTATTATATGTAAATGTGTTTTTTAAAAAATATCTGCAGTAATGAGGTCTGGTGTTCGATATCCCATCGCTTTATGCGATAATTTGCCTGAAATGTAAGACTTAAACCCGCAGTCAGCGAAGCATTAATCGCATTTTAATTGCGGCGTAGGACTTTGGTTATCAAATGGGATAATCTCTCAATAAAATTATACACTGGCGCTTTCATCAAGGAAAGTATTGAAATACGGGAAAAGAATTAAACATATTCATCATAAACTTATCCTCTGTCAGTAGGAAGGTTAATTCCTCGAAAATGAGCAATTTCCTGACCAATAAGGGCAAAGTTCGTTAATATATCAACTTCGGCAGAAATTACTCCGGTCGAGCTCATCGGCCGGCTTTGTCTTCCTGACACGAACGCCATTAAAGCCACCGCGTTAAATCTGCTGCGAATCAGGTGTTGCGGGGAAGTTTCTCATCGGTGACAACAGGTGCTGTGACCTTCCGAGGGCCCGAACGCAACCGTCGTCTTGGACTGAGCCGCAGGTTCAGCGGAACGATGCTCGGGGTTCTCAATCATCGGGCCGAACATCGCAAACTCTCTCAGTCCAACTGGACAGAAGGTAGAGCCATCGGTCATCAAACTCCAACACGAACATATCATGTTAAGAGATCTTCGTCTGTAGACGTCCATGCATTCGGCCATTTTTGTTGACCCGGAACTATTCGGCACCCAACTGCCCCTGGATGGGATGCCAGTCCACTGCAAGGTGGATTATCTGTGAACATAGTAAATTTTATTAGCAAAAGTACTTTTGGATGTGCTGAAGTACAAAAAAACAAATATATTACGAATGTCACATCTAGCTTGATCCTGAAGGGGGAACTTGCCTCCTTCAGGGTTTGTCTGTGACGGTTGGGAAGCTGCTACAGCCGTTGACCAACAACTTGTGCTGAAGGTGTTTATTAAAGCACTGAGACAAGCGAAAGGAAAGGAACAGATACTACAGGGCGATTTTTTCCTAAATGTATTGCTCAGAAAGTATCATATGAATATGGGCTCTAAATCGATTCGTAGAGTAACTCTCACACATTCTTCGTAATCTTACGTTCTACCCGTAGACATTGTGAGGAGCCATGGAGCGCGCCTCAGAAGCACTGGGAGGAGATGAAAGGCTGCGTCCAGAAGCGCATGGTCTTTACTGAATGCTTCTTTGGCCTCAGTCTGACAAGGGAAAACCACTTTGGGGACCCCCACGATTGGCTTTGCGTTGCCTTGTTCGGCGTCGGCTTTCTTTAAACACACCTGAGCAGTTCTTTCCCTCGAGTCCTCTTATCTGGGCGTCCCCAGGTGGTCCCGCATCTGCTGTCTGTGGTGCTGTCCAGCTGCCAGCGTCACAATACGATACTTAGCTACCGAGCTGTACAGTTATGAACCTGTTTGGTTCTTTTCAAATCACCCTGCATGTACAGCATTGACAAATGGAGTCACTGCTTCACATGAATAATCTACAAATACCATCACTGGGCACCTAAAGCGGCCTCCAGAAGAGCAAATGAGGCCTTTTATTACGCTCCCTTCTGCCTTTTGGAAGGACTGAACCACTTTACACAGTAGGGGAGGTCACAATAATAATGAATAGTAGTAAGTAAGCGTGGACCACAGTATAACATGTGGCAAGTTAACGTATAAAAATATTTTAGCTGCCTTGGGCGTGGACATCTTCTACCAGTATGGTCAAACCTCACTTATGGAATGCAATGGTTAATCCTGGTCACAAACATCCCCGACATTGAGTTGTCCCACTAGGCTCCAACTGAGCACGTGCACCAGAGACAGGCAGCACATAAGGCCACTTAGACGCTTATATAGGTTTTCGTTCAGACCCAAAAGTGAGCGCCGATTATAGTTAAGTGAGGCACATGTGAAGCAGAGTGGTTCGGATATCACGCTTAAGCGGATACGCAGTGTTTGAAAGTTTCGACCGTACGTGTTCCGTGTTTGCGTGTGACGCGCAAGTGTGAGCACCCACTAAGTTAGCCGCGCTGCCAGGAACGAATGAGTGTGTTTTCCACCCAGAAAATAACAACATCTTGCTGTGCGCCGCCACACGATAGGAAACCCAAATGGTGAAATCGGGATAAGGCGGGAAAGATGGAAGACGTGCTCGACTCTGAAGCCGAGGTAAACAAGCTAGAACCCCCAAGAATATCCGCAGAGGCGAGAAAGATCAGCGACGAGCGTCGCGAAACAAGCCGTATTTTAGCTATCGATCCGCGTACGTCACACTTCAGGTGACGTAAAGAGTCTCACGGGTTATGGCGTCGGCGCACAGCTGTCGATAGTCATAAGAATGGAGGTGTAAACGCAGAATTATGGAATGACATTTTGTTAAGCTTCGTTTCTCAAGAAGACATCTAATCGAAGTATAACCGTGTTTGTTTGAATAAAAGGCATTTATTTTCAGCCATTAAACTGATTGTTTTGGTGAAGAAGTCGGTTTGTTAAAGACGTGGTGGTTTGGTTAGGCTGTGCATCTATGTGTTGCTCTTATGCCGTTACTACGGTAAATTGGCAGGACAGGGAAATCCTGGAGGTTTACTCAGCAAGCTTAAGGAACTCTTTTCCACGTGAATTTTAGCACCGGAAACAGTAACTGTTGTTTTGCCTTTCCGCTGATATGTGATCCTCGCTGCGAGCGATACCCGAGAAGTTCCATCGTGTCAGACTGACTCTCAACTTGCTTTCCAGGCTGCAGATGCTGGAGGCCATCTGCAAACACTGGGAAGGTCCCATCAGCCTGGCCCTCTACATGTCCGACGCCGAGGCCCAGCAGTTCCTGCGCTACGCCCAGGCCTCGGAGGTGCTCAAGAACCGCAAGAACGTCGGCTACCACGTCGTCTACAAGGAGGGCCAGTTCTACCCCGTGAACCTGCTGCGCAACGTTGCCCTCAGGCACTCCGGCACCCCGTACGTCTTTCTGGCGGACGTGGACTTCTTGCCCATGTACGGCCTGTACGGTTACCTCAGGTGAGCGAGGGAACATTAGCGCGGGTACGGGAGCAGGGCTAACTAACATAGTCTGCGCTTAATGCATCGTGTTCAGAAAGATCAAAGGAAACATTTGCTCTAATGCACATGCAGCAATATTAGCGCCCGATGGAGAAACGCTGAGCCGATAAGGTCCTTTTGCACAGCAGGGTGTTATTTTATTTGTTGCCGAATAAGAGCCGATTTTTGCGTATACGTTTTGTCATTAACGGTAATTTTCGGTATGAATATTTAAAGAATTGCCTTTAGTTTAGTATGAAGTGTAAGTTATTTTTTCTTTTACTTCGGCAGCCTAGCAACTGATTCCAATACGGTGGGGAAAAAGGGGATGTAATTGCCTATTGTATGCAGCGAAGAAGGATGCGAAGGGAAGAGTTATTGTTCTGCGTGAGCGATTCCTTTCACGTTTTCTCCCTGCGTCTGAAAGGGGACTAGAAAAGTGGGGATTTTATCGTCACGGGAAGTTTTTAGTGTTTATTTTTATTTGTCATCCTAACAACAGAAGTGGAACGGTCTAGTCTGGACCAGACCCGGCCGACGTTTCGCTCCTCGTCCTGTTTTAATTCGTCGCGTTTCGGGGTGCAGCGACTCCGGTGAACGGAACGATAAAACTCCCAAAAACGACCTCGGACACACAAACGGTTTGAGGTCTCGGGGATCTCTTTCCGAACTTAACCCGACTACCTTCGCGACAACGTGCTTTACCTTGTTTTACCAGCACGTCACACCAGCACCTCCAACCCGTAGGACATGAGTTCATTTTTTTGTTCATTCTTATTTTCCCCTTTAGGAGTAACACGAATCAGAAGGGTTACAAAATTAAAAGGAATAGGAATATAGCGAGTGTTCTTTGTCGTAGTGTTTCAGTTCCTTTTAGCGCTTTCGTAAGATGACCAGGGAAGGGCAGCGGGTGGCAGAGTGAGGAGGCCCCCGATGCTGTTGAATGACCCAGGTTTGAATCCCACCTCCTGCTGTAGAACCCTTGACCGTGGTAGTTACTGTAAAATCGTTCCAGGAAAAACCACCCAACTGTATAAAGGGGTGAATCACTGTAAGTAGCTTAACACAGCATGTTGCTTTGGAGAAGCAACAGCTAAATTAAAAAAAAAATGTAAATGAAAGGATTTTCATGTTTTAATCCAAATTATGGTTATTCTTTTTGTATTTTTTACAAAATGACCTGCAGTCCGTGACGCGGAGCGTAAGGTTTATGTGAACGAACGGCTGTCTTTAAATATGTTTTGTGTCTCCCCCCCCCCACTCATTTGTGTTAATGTTGTTTAAGTAAAATGATCTTTCTCAATGTCTTACACCTCAGAAAATCCATCATACAGCTGGACATGGGTCACACCAAGAAGGCTCTGGTGGTTCCTGCCTTTGAGACCCTGAGGTATCGCCTCTCCTTTCCCAAATCCAAAGCTGAACTGCTCTCCATGCTGGACGTGGGGACCCTCTATACCTTCAGGTAGATGTTGCTTGAGACAAAATGCTCCCTGTGACGTCTCTCTTGTCAAAATCCCGATTTCTCCATCCACCAGCTTATCGTGGTGCCCCATTTTTTAGACCTCTTATATCCCCAGGTTGCCCAGGGATAAAGGGTTGTAACACTGGGCCTATTTGGCCACTGGAGAGATTTGAAAGGAGTCAGAAATATCGAGGAAACAATGATGAACTGGATGCAGACACAATTTACTACGTAATACACGGAATATGGCGCTTTATACGGTAGCTTCTCGCACTGTCACCCAGGGAATGGAACATGAGCAGAGCCAAAAAAAATAATACATATGGAAACCAAAGAAATGTAGCTAATACAACACAATCTAACTTAACTAACCAAACAAAACTCAGACAGTAAAGCGCATCTTCAGGTGCTCTAGCTAACTTACTCTAAATACCAAAGGGTGGTACTCGCTCTGAACATAGGGGGTGTAAACAGTGGAAAACAGACCCACGTGTGTCTAAGGCGAATGCCACGTGCCATTCTTACTTATTCGCTTTGCTCTCAGTCAACAACAAAAGCAAACGGGTGCTAAGCCAGGTGACTAATACCCTAAATGGCCAAAAGTATGTGACACCCCTTCTGACTAAGAAGTTTGGCTATTTCCGCCTCTCCCGTTACTAACAGGTGTGTGAAATCCAGCAAACAGCCACGCGTCTCTTTAGACCGACATTTGCAGTAGAATAAGAGCTCCGTGAGTTTCACCGTGGCTGTCATCGGAGGCCACCTTCTAACAAATCAGTTCTTCAAATTTCTGCCCTGCCAGAACTGCCCCGGTCAACTGTTAGTTCTGTTATAGTGAAGTGGAAGCGCCTGGGAGCAACAACAGCTCAGCCAGGAAGCGACAGGCCACACAAGCTCACAGATCGGGGCCACTGTCTGTTCCAGGTACCACGTGTGGACCAAGGGCCACGCGCCCACCAACTATGCCAAGTGGCGGACGGCCACTACGCCCTACAAGGTGGAGTGGGAGTGCGACTTTGAGCCCTACGTGGTGGTGCGGCGGGACTGCCCCGAGTACGACCAGAGGTTCGTGGGCTTTGGCTGGAACAAGGTCTCACACATCATGGAGCTCGACGCCCAGGTAAAACGACTGGACGAGTCCAAATTTTTCAGAGCAATAATTATCGAAGGCAATAAGACTTAAGTTTCTGGCTAACAACATTCGAGCCTTTATGAATAAGCGGGTTGAATCTGATCAGGATGACTAACCCAGTAAATTGCAACGGCCCTTTACTACTTCTCCGATGTATGAAGAAAACCTCTGACTAGCTGCCACCTTCATCAGTTTGATCACCTGGTGAGAAACGTCGGCTGATTGTTAGTTGAAAGCTCGAGTCGGAACTGTATTCGTGGATATTTCAGTTGAGGGGGCATCATAAGCGCACTGAAAGTAAAGGGGGGGCAGTGCAAACAGTGTGTTTATGCAGGTGGCTTCAATCGGGGGAAGCTGTGATCGATCTGTTTCCGCTCACCGTGACCCGTCACCGTTGACGTTAGATGTTTTGAAACCATCTGCCCCACATGTGCAGGCACCTTCCTCCTTAGCCTTAGACGATCATGACTGTCCACTTACTGGGGGTCACAACGTTCACACAAACCCCCCCCAGTTAATAACCTTGACCACACCGGCCGCAGACCATCCTGGTTCAGCGTCAAAAGAACCACTGTACACCTAAGTGTTCTGATGTTCTCTGTCTCTCCCTAAAGGAATACGACCTGGTGGTCCTACCGAATGCCTTCATGATCCACATGCCCCACGCCCCCAGCTTCGACATCTCCAAGTTCCGCTCGAGTTCCAGCTACAGGTACTGTCTGAGCACGCTCAAGGAGGAGTTCCACCAGGACCTGTCGCGGAAGTACGGCGCCGCAGCTTTGAAGTATCTTACTGCTGAGAGGAACATGTAAGCTAGAGGCGGACGGCACCGGTCCTCACCGGAAACAGGGTCTGCTTGTTGTCCTTCCAGGTTGACTCGTCCATGAATCGACCTTATGTGGGATTCGAACTGAATGCATTGCAGGATTCGATTTTAACCCGGATGTGCAAACGGAGAAACCCGCAGTCGACCGGGATCGAACAACCATGGTCTGAAACAGACAGCGCTGGTCCGTGGGCTGACTTCCTCCGGTATAAGACATTCCCAAATACACCGCTGTTCCGCATCGCAATGACTGCCAGCTGTCTCCCATCCTTCAAATGCGAAGTGTGCTCTCCTGGAAGTCAACCGTCACCATTTTGACAAAAAAAAAAAAAAAAACCCAGAGTGCTTGATCTCCCAGGGAGAATCCTACCGTCGCCTTGAATGAATGGGCGAAGCTACAAAACAAGTGCAAGCTGTGTCGCCGAACAGGGACAATACAAGCATTGCTGACCAAACATGTCCCGTACGGATTTTTCCGCACGTGTAGGAATGTGAAAACACCCCTTCAAAGTCCCCTCGGATCGCGTGTCAAATGGGCGTGAAATGTACAATTCACAGCTAAAATAACTCAAACACGTTTTGTATGCCATTTATTTAAAAGAAATCATTTATACGAAAGTGACGATGATTTTTATATTTTCATTATGCTGTTTGATTATGCCGAATACGTTCATTTCTTCCTATATTTTGCTGCTAAGAGAACACGTTTTACTTCAAACGCGAGTCGCGTCCGGAGGCGTCGAAGTGCATGCGGATCAGTCGCCGGCGCGTCGCGTCGCGCTTTTGATCCGACGTCTATCCTGGACTCTTGTACGTACCTGTAGTCGCCTGTTCACAGTCCCACCCTTGCTGGCTTGCGCTGCTCAAGTCAAGGCTACTCCGGCAGAGGCCGTGTTAACATGTAGGAGACAAGACGACGGTTAGCAGAAGCCCACAACGCCGCTGCCACCCGGTCCCCCCTCCCTTTTACGCGCCATCATTAGCAGGACCGTAATATATTTATAAGAAACACGGGCGTAATAAGCGCACAGCCCGATGATCCGGACGAGAACCTAACAGGGCGAGAAAATGCCGAACGGAAAGGCCGACAAGGCAGCAGCGGGAGAGATTCTCCAGGACACGTGCCGTACGGTACGTATAGAGCGGACCACCGATCGCAGTCACGACCGCCTTAGAATCGCACCACACACCCCCAGACGCCGCAGTCCACCAAGTGCCAGTGCCTTTGCTCCAATGCAAAAGTGGGTATCGATTGTATAAATGTTCTGCCGAAGCAGGTGCACGTATCTATAGGCTGTGTATTTATTGCCGTTGACTTTGGTCACTCTTATTTTTGTATACGAGGACTATAAAAAAGTACTTTGAATAAATTTTATTCTTTTTGTACACAATGGCCTCAGGTTCTGTCTGTTTCTACGAATACGGATACATTTATACGCATGTATAAAATCAGCTGCGGTTCTCCACCCCCCCCCCCCATCATGCACTTCATTTAATTGACTCAGAATGAAGTCCCCCCCCCCCCAGCCGCCAAAGTCCATCAATTTGTTTCTTTTAAAGAAATTGCAATATTTTAACTTAATGTCACGGTTTCCCTGCTCACAAACCTGGTCCCCAGACAATAAAGAAGTAATTGCTGTGCTGAAATTGTCTTTNAATATTTTAACTTAATGTCACGGTTTCCCTGCTCACAAACCTGGTCCCCAGACAATAAAGAAGTAATTGCTGTGCTGAAATTGTCTTTTCCTCTGGCAAAACAATTCCCACATGTAGGGTGACATTTGCTGGGTACAATTTCACAGCTTGTTTTCTCTGTCCGTCACCTGCAAATCAGCCTTGGCACGCGTGATACATAATTCAATTATATAAATACTCGGTGGTTAATTTTATTTTCAGCTGAAAATAGCACGAAAAGGAAAACGCCACTTTGCTTTCGCCGCCGCGTCGCTGTACATCAGCGTGGCAGCGCCAGCCGTACAGATTTTTAAAGAGGGTTTTTTTTTATTTTTACTATTTTTTGCATTTTAAAATGGCGGTGAAGGCATTCGAACGAAGAAATAATACGTCTGGAATTATCCAGTGACCAAATTCAAGTTTTGTGAAAAACGAATTTCGGGAGGGAAGTCTGGCCGCACCTAGCTGTCAATCGCACTCATACACATGAAAACACACTCTGCCGCCCCCCCCAGTTTTCCTACACCCACCGCCACCCCACCTTCACCTCTACCTTGGTCAAGGAGTCCCTATAGGGGGCTCAACAACCTCGCTGGACACCAGGTGAGAAGCATTGAGCCTCCGGCCGACTCCGAGCCCCAGTCACATCACACCAAGCATTAATCCAAACACCAGACCAGTGTTATACCTCCGACTCCTGAGATAACCGTTCTAGTCTTATATTTTATATTCTTCAAAGTAACCACCCTTTGTTTGATCACTCTTTGTACACTCTTCTCATTCTCTCAGCCAGCTTCACGAAGCAGCCCAGCGCTGAAGGACTTCCTTCGCTTTCTTGTCCAATTTAGGCCACGGCATCTGATGCATGACTCCATCACTCTTCTTCTTTGTCAAATAGCTCTTACATGGCCTGCGGGTCTGTTTTGTGTCATTGTCTTGTTGAAAAACAGATGACGGCCTCAGTAAGTGCAAACCAGATGGGACGGCGTGTCACCGCAGAATGCTGCGGAAGAAGTGCTGGATAAGCGTGCCTTCAGTTCTAATTAAACGTCTGTCAGTCACCAGGGAAGTACCCCCAGGCCATCACACCTCCTCCTCCATACTTCACAGGGACCCACCCAGGCCAGCATCATCCATTCACCTTCTCTGCAAAGACCTTGAAGTTGGACCCAGAAAATCACTGGTCTGATTTCCACTGGTCTCTGACGTTTCTGTTCTTTATGCACAGATCTGTTTTTTTGGTGTACAGGCACTAGGTGAGATTTGTGTCACTCACTCACACACACACTCAAACGCACACCACACAAGTGATGTGCCAGCAGGCAATGCCGAGCTAATTTGTCAGCAGGATTGCAAACAAGTAACAGAAGATGATGCAAAGGAGGAGGACGACAGGAGAGAAGGAGGGGATGGAGTTTGTTTCAGAGATGAAAGAACATCGTCTTCATCATCATCAGGAAAAAAATGTGTTAAATCTTTACAAAGTGAACGTGAACAATGTATAAGAAATTCTACATAAAAAAACACACAGTGCTGCACACATTTGTGACATGGAGGTAATAAATAGTAATAAAGTTTGATTGATATATATTTTATTATTGGTTTTTACCTTCCATCTTTATTCTTTTTGACCTGGGAAGATCCAGGTAACTCAGCTAGTTTCACCATAAAGGCCTGATTCACGCTGTCCTCTGAACAGCTGATGTTGACATGTGTCAGCAGAGGTGACTCTTGGTCCTCCTTTCCGACCATATAATCAGTCACAATGTCTCCATGTATGTATGTACTCCATATTTATATATATTTATTCTTTTTTTCCTGTTGTGATCACTGTGTAACAGTTGCACAGATTTATTGAGAAAATCCATCAGCATCTTTCATAATGTATACAAAATTCCACCTATTTCCAGCTTGTATTTAGTTTACAGCTACATAGATTGTTGCATTTGTAAGTCCTTCACGAAACACCTGAAGATGAACATGGGAATTTTTTGCACTTTCTGGCGTTTAAAAAGGTGGAGATGTAACAAAAAAAGTCAGGACAGCAGCAGCAAAATGTTTTACCGCGGCTGCAAGCGAAGCCCAGAAGGAAAGTCAAAGCTGCAGTAAAACTGCATCATTACAAAGTGATACATTTATGTAACTTGGTAAAATTTTCCTCACACTGTTAAAATGCAGCAGTGGCTCAGAAAGCCGTCTTACAAACTCTGTTGATTCTTACTGACAAACAAGAACAAGAACCTTTCTAAGGGCAAGTTTAAGGATGAGTGTTTTCTTCACTGTATGTCGACCAAAGCAGGTTATTCATAAAAACGGCTGTAATGGGACATATAAATGTGAACAAAGACTCACAGTGGAGTCACCACCCACCCACCCACCCACCCATCTATCTATCTATCTATCTATCTATCTATCTATCTATCTATCTATC
>UFQX01000289.1:193625-507243 GCA_900497675.1 Arapaima gigas | reverse complement strand
TGCACTTTTTAGAAGGTTTATTGATTAATAAGTATTCATGGCATTATCTTTGGAACCATCCTTACTTTGTAGCATTTTCCCCCACAGGTGCCTAAGACTTTTGCACAGTACTGTATAACACATTGGTTTTCAGGAACGCATATAGTGTTATCACAGAAAATTCTGTAGTTTATTTTATTCATGTTCTGATATATAATTGGGTTGGAATGAGCATCCACATGAAATCCCTTGTATGTGCATACATACTTTTCCAATAAAGTGCTACATTCAAAATAATATCAAACTAAAAAGACAAAAATTAGTAAGATTCACCGACACCTTTCTGCAGGGGTCTACTGCACCCATAATTAGAACTAGGTAAAACTACACTGTCAANAAGACAAAAATTAGTAAGATTCACCGACACCTTTCTGCAGGGGTCTACTGCACCCATAATTAGAACTAGGTAAAACTACACTGTCAACTGAACTAAAAAGTTTAACCTGTTTAGTTACCTGGAACAATCCCCGTCTACATAATCCTGACTGGCAAGAAACAACATTAACATGCACCAGCAACTATAAGTAATGTTTTGTTGACTTGACACAAATCATTGTATACTACCAGGTTTCAACTGTAGCAACATTACATGCAGATACGTGGAAAGGCAAACATAATGCACATAAAAACAGACCGAGATATACATGAATGCAAAAAAGCTCAAAGGCGTACAAACAGACTGTACAGGATAAATGGTGCACATTGGCCTCTGATTATAGATTGTAAACCATGGAAAAGCCACACTTCTGCTCATCCTGAATGCTTTAAATGCATATTTCACAGGAGGAACACAACAATAGAATGTACAGTGACAAATTAGAGTCGCACTGCAACTAAAGAAAGGTCACGTTCCTTCCACTGAAAAAGCTCATTTTAATACCGGGCTTCCAGCATGGTCTCCTCTCTATTAACTTATTCTTTAGCTCCTTCTTTTATTTCATTGTTTACTCACTACATTTATTGAGTGATTTACAAATTTTACCCATCTATGCAGCTGGATATTTTACTTTTTATAGATAGAACTCTTGCTGCCATAGAGGATGAATTTGAGGAATTGTAAGGAATGTAAACACACAAGACTTAGGAAGAAAAGCATTATCAAATAATCTTACCCCACCCTATGAAGGTAACTCAAAGACATCATTACAATTAGTTTCAATGATAATCATTTTTATGCGTTCTTGAGCCCCTAAAAGTGGCATCTGTTTTTCATAAAATACCCCCAAATATCACACAACTATTTAAGGAGTTAGCATTAGTAATTTCAACACAAGGCGGTTTCCTACATTAATTATTCTATAACATTATGTTTGCTTACATGTGCTCATTTAGCTCTTTTGCACTTGTTATTGTACACTTAAACTGTTACATTCCTCTGGGGGTCCCATTTAAACCGACAGTAGACAGAAGTGCTTCACATGAACTGGTATTTGGTGTGTTATTCTGTTCTGCTCTACAAATGTGTGTGAATCATTGTAAGGAGTTTAGTGTAAGGTAACCTTGGACAAAAGGTATCTACGTAATGCTAACACAATCATCTTACACTGCTTTGGAGGAAATGAATAATGCAAAATGAATAAATGTAAATGTGAATGTCTCACACTGCTCAGCTGTTGGGAGAGGTGTGAAATCCAGATTTGTCCTGGTAAATGTGAAGAAATGTTTTATAAATCAAAGTAGGTGTATAGAACTAGGTAAAACTACACTGTCACCTGAACTAAAAAGTTTAACCTGTTTAGTTACCTGGAACAATCCCCGTCTACATAATCCTGACTGGCAAGAAACAACATTAACATGCACCAGCAACTATAAGTAATACACCTCATACACCTCATAGAGTAGAATTCTTGAAACTCAAATAAGTATATCTTAGAGGATGCCAGTACTAATCAAAACAAAAGACTAAACAAAGCCAGCACAACATTCCTTGTCAGAGATTTCCAGAGTTGCTTGAACCCAACAGACTAATTGTGTGCCCTGCTAAATGGCACTCCACAAGTTTTGCATACTCCCCATGTACAGATAGGGCTGAATGGCCACAATGAGCTCCGGTGCAACTGCTTATTTGCGCTACGCTTCTTGACAGCACCACTGGCCAACTTGGTTACTACTAAATAGCAGTCTGAAAGGCTTTAATACACAGCTGGACTGCTGGGAATGAAATGTTTAGATACACACAACCTGTTTCACTTTTACAGGAAGACTGCCAAGAACTGCTTCAGGATCCAGGCTGGGAGAGATCCTGAAAAGGAATGGACAAAACCAGAGTGCAAATTTGTATATATTGTACATTCAAATTAAAAATGCTTACTTTTGTAGACCCACCAAATTCATATCTTTAAATCTGAATGTTTAGATCAATACTTTGCATATAGATATTTCCATTTGCTTGAAAGCAAAATTTCTCATTTAATGCATCATTCTAAATTAGGACCTGGTGGTCAATATTTGGACTGGTCAGAAGAATTCAGGTTTCTTTAGCATTATACTGATGAAAGGATCAGAACTTGGCACAAGCAACATGAGTGCATGGAGCCATCTTGTTTGTTGTCAACAGTACAGGTCGGTGATGGCAGTGTGTTGGTACAAGGACTGTTTTCCTGACACACATTAGGACCCCATACTTGCTAAAGAACTTCTGAATGGCACAGCTTATTCGGCCATCGTTGCTGATACAGTTTATCCACACTCAGGTGGACGCTTCCAGCACGATAGTACTCCATGTCACAAGAGATGCACTGTTAACAGATATTTCTAGGAAGATGACAGCTAGTTTTCATTGCTTCAATGGCCTGAACATCTCATTAGAATGAGGTGCAAAGGGCTATTCACAGTGAGATCGGGTCCGTCTAATTTGCAGCAACTTGTGCAATACAGTCATGTATGATTCCCTCTCCTAAGTATGATTCTGTCCTTCCTCCTTTTTTTAAAAGGTCACTGATCTGCTGACTATCCTAGTGAATTATCACTAGACTAATCACCTTACTGCTCAGTTTTCTTTAGCTAACTGTTGTTAGCATAGCTTCCTTCTTAATCTTTTATAGTTTTAATTTTTTGTCTAAATATTCCTTCCTTTCTTTTTACCATATGTACAATATACAAATACATACCGTACACATATGTGTGTATGTATGCATGCATGCATGTATAGTCCTTTATTTTGTTATGGGTATTTTTTAAATTTTTGCTGGGAATTTTGATAATTGTATTCTCTTGAGAGACAGGAATAACTTTTTCCTCAACTTACAAACTGAACTGGGACTGGAAGTCTGGTCATACAACGCATCAATCATTCAAAATTAATACAGCAGGATATTGGTGTTACTCCATCTTCTATCACAGGGTGTGGGACAATCTAAAGAATGCACTGGACACTAGCTAAGTTTATTGCCTTGTTAACTTGAAGAAACATTAAAGTAAGTCAATTAAGTTGCAGACAGTATTAAAAATGTTTAACCTGAAAATTCCAGCAATATTTTACTGGCACAAGGAAAGAAAGAGGCTGATTCATTGCAAATATTTAAATGGCACCAATCATACCAAACATGTGGTCACCTAACCCAAACCATCAAAAAAGATATACTCATACTGCTGGACACTTTGTCTAAAGTCTAGAATATAGCTATAATTACACACGCATAGGTTTGCTTGTTTGTCTGTCTGTTCTTTATGCATGGCTTTGTTTTTTAACTCACAGACTTAACTTTGGAAAAGTGGTGAGAATGTTAAGTTTTTGTGTAGTCGAGTTCATTAAACTCCAAAAGGGTTATTTACTATTTCGAAATTTTTCAATTTGGTCTTCGACAAAGTTTAGGGAGCCGGGAGCAATGATGTCATATGCAGAGTACATAGTCATGCTGGCAGATGTTCTCGCTGAGCACAGACACGTGTGCACATGCAAACGCGTGCGTGTGCGCACACGCGCGCACACACACACACACACAACACTTCATGCAGACAAATCCCACCCCCACACACACTTTTTCCCCCCCACACAGATACACTTTCTCACACACACACACACACACACACACACACTCTAAAAATGCACTGATGAATTTTCTTTTGTTCCATATACAGATGCACCCCCCCCCACAAACACACACACAAATGTATTGTGTACACGTCACTACAGCTAACGTGTGCATTGTTCGTTGCTGTCAGTACCATTTGTGCAATTGATCAAAAGGCACCAGTTACATGGGTACAAATGAATATATAAAAATAAGAAATTATACATGACACACAACTACACACATTAGATATTTTAAAGTACTAAAGTTTGGTGATATACATTTAGCCCCCCCCCCCATCCACTTGACTACAACTGGCACACACGTCACTCTCAGGGGCATCCACCTGTACAGCATTAAAAACACTTCTGTAATTTTAATTGTTTAATTGTTTAATTAGTTAGTTTGGTACAGGCAATAGTCAGCAAACACAGAAGTGCTTTGGTAGTGAGAAACAGGCATGGCTGCTGCTAAGACATATACCTGCATGTATACTTGGGACAATGTAAATTATACTTTCAATGTAGGAAAACTTTCAAACTACATGCTACTGAGAGCTGACCATGCATACAGTAGCTTAGGTAACTTAAGACTACCAAAAAAAATCTGAGCCTTTGTCTGGGCTTTACAGGAATTTAAAAAAAAAAAAAAAGAAACTTAAAAAGTTGATTAAAGAATTAGGCTTCATGAAAGAAGGGAGCAAAAACCTTGTAGATATGTCTATATTAAAAGGACATCTAAGAAGGTTAACAGCTTGCGGCCACCTCCTTCTCCAATTCTCTGTGGTTGGGCAAGGGTTCGAGTCTATAGACTCCATGGAGGCGTCAGCGGTCAGCTCTGTTACAGTAACTGTGCACAGAACTGTCATTAGCCACAGCAAAGTGGCACACACCCTGCACACGAAGTGGTGTTCCAACACCAGCCTCCACCCAGACAAAACACAAGCCTGGTTGACAGCCGCCTGCACTACTCTCTTCCCAGTCTTCTCTGGCCTTTTAAACACGTTGTTTCTCAAAACTAGGTAACAGAAACTGCAATTTTGTCACTCCAAAGCCGTAGGGGGGGAGAGAAAAAAAAAAAAAAAAAAAAAAAAAAAAAAAAACTTATAAATGAAAAAATACCACATACAGGGTAAAGATTTCGTGCTGGTGTAGATATGCTCCATATAGCAACTTTTAAACTGAGACATACATTTCAAAAATCCACAGTTCAACACTTCAAAGATACTCTGCACAAACTGCCATATCCTCATACAAGGGATAAGGACAACTGTGGAGCTGACTGTAGAGCCACAACAGTGTAAAACAGCACTGGGCCTGTGTTGCAGTACCGACAGTACATCTATGGTGCCATACAGGCCTGAACAAAATTACACTATATATAATAAACTATGAATTATTCAAAAGGTAACTGACAATATTTCACTAATGTATGGACATTAGTCTAAATTTCCCTCGTGCAATAACCTGCTCAACATCAGACAAATTTTCCAATTCTTCAGAACCTTTAGAGGTCGTGTTATAATAGAAGCGTGGGAACTACCGCAACTCTCCTGTGTATGGTCTTTCATCATCCACCACAAACCACTTTGCTTGACTCAAAATGCTGCATTCTCCCCCCTCCTAGAAGTGATTCTTCCACAAGACTAGAGTCCAGAAATAAAGGAGATATTCCTATTGTTTTTTATGGTACAAATTTAATTTTAAACAATTCCTAGACAAAGAATAGATCACTTAAAAAGGACGTATCCAGATAGTGAACATAATTTAAACAGAATTTCATAGGGGAAAACTGAACTGCAACAGCATGAACTGTACACTGTTAAAGGCCAAAGAGAGAATTTTACCTTCAATGTAAAGTCTAAAAAACAAAGGATTCTACAGTCCTTTGCATAGTAGATTATAGGTTTCTTTACAAATTCACTTCTCTAAATGTTTCGAGATGTCTAAATGTATATTAATGTTTATACAACTGATTCCTTTTCTAGTATAATTTACAATGTTACACCTATACTCCGTTCTTCAAGGTACTGGTTTCCGAATTCCCGGTGGAACGAATGTTATAGATAAATAGCCGGATCAGTATCCAAGTTAAGAAGTGCTGGCACACTGAGTTCTATCCAAGCACAGAGAAATATTCAAAGTTTGTAGGAGTATAAGAACAAAGTCAACTAGCAGCAGTGCTCCCAACATCCGCATTCTCAGCCTTTTCTTCGTATTGCCTGTGTTCAACCACGGGTTGTGCGGTCTTGATTTCGTTCACTTCCGTTCAGTTAGTAAGTACCCCAGTAACAATGCATTACATTAACAGCCTATTGCAGTAGGTACATTTTATTTTTCTTCTCTTTTATATTGTTTTCATTCTTCCTTTTTTTGCATACATTGATGCATAAATATACAAAATGAAATGTATGATACAAAATTTAAAAATTAACTGCATATAAACACACAAATCCATATTAATTACCTTAACTGTTTGGTAATTAGGTAATTGGTGTCACTATGAAATAGGTATATTAGACTGTTAGGATTATTCAGGGGAAATCAACTGGGGTTTCTTGGATGAACCCGGAAGAAATCATAATATTCCTCATAAGAAATGACGGAAACAGGGTTCTGTTATCTGACTTGGTGGCATTCAAGCCATTGCTAGGAACGCATTATGTTTGGATACTGGGGTATAGGTATATTTTCATACAGTAAATCACACAGTACAACTGTTTACTAGAGATGCATGATGATACTAGCATCATGTCGATATCGATCCATATTTGTCTGAATTCATTTTGTCAACATTGGACCGATGTTTAGATCTAACTAATAATTAAAACTGGTATTTGATGGCATAATCATTATGTTCTGGATGAGGAATGTTTAGGAAACTCTGGGCTACAGCATTTTTGAAAGTGTTCTGAAAATTTGGAAAGGCAACATGAAGTATACCATAACACTTGCAAAGTGCTGACAAGACAGTGAACCTAATCCTTGCACTAAAAACGAGAATGATGCACTTCCAGAAAAAATGATTTAAGTGCTGTTTAGTTCTTTATCGTTGTATCTTTTTACCCTTTTTCAATTTTCATTATTTCAGCTGGTAGTTTTTCCATAAAAAAAGTAAAAAAAAAAAAAATGTTATGTAGGATACTGTGTAGGCATTTAAGCCTCTACTACAACACCGGGCTGTTGACCGAAGACGTATACAAGTGTGACAGTGCAATCCTCAAAGAGATTGAACACAAAAATATTGGGAAATGTGAAATATGAAAGACTGATTATGATTACTAAAAATGTAAAGAAAAAACCATTAAACTTATCCAAGATAACTTTAAATGCTAAAATTCAGAAAAACTCAAATCATAACAAACGACACCAAAGATGTTGGAACAGGGAGGGGAAAAAAGAATTACAATATTTCATTTTATAGAAAAATATGGACAGTGGCACATGGACACAGTATCAGCCTTAGCAATAATGACAGGCTTATGTGATGCACGGCAGCAAAAGGTGAACCACACTTCCGAAATCTTCAAAGATTTGCATAAAAGCAATGGAGTCACACATCAAACCAGACAGCATGTGAAAAGAAAATATAGCAACCAAACAAAAGGGAGTCAGCCATCAACTGAAGGGTGACCTTGAGGATGTACATCCGACATACAGGGTAATCACCCAGCACAGCGGCAGGATGGCGGACAGAGTAGAAGGACTCAGTCACAAAACAGAATGGACATGCTCTGGTCCTAAGCTGAGCCAACACCCACCGGGCTCAGACAGAGGAACAAAGGTGCCAAACTTATATCATCCTACATAAGTTCAAATCATCACGTACCAGCAGGATGTGTTTTTGAAGCCTGACGACTCCCATACAGCCCAGTCTGGCACATGCAAGCATTTCATGAGTACACTATAGGATATTTGTGTAACTTACTCTGCCCAGGGATACTCTAAGCACTCTACTGTACTAGTGAAACAGCCAGAAAATAGTAACGTGCATTTATTTTAGTATAAATGTATTAAAAAAATTGCACAGTACACATTAAAATAAATACCTCAGTTGCAAACCACAGTACAGTATTTTAAAATGTATAGTATTTTCTTAACTTTGTTCATGTGCTACGATACAGAACATAAAGTACATTATAATGTATGTTTTAGGCCTTTATTTACAAATAATTAATTTGTATTTGTTCAATGTACTCCATTAAGCAGTACACGAGTGAAAAATGAGAATAAATAAATATATATAAATATGAGTGTAGACACATATGACATTAACAGAGCAATGACAGTATGATTAAGTCTTCAAATCCTGATCACACAACTTATATGAAGAATGAGTCTCTTAACCCTGTCTTCCTGTTATATCTCTCTCTAGGGATTACACTAGACAGCAGTATGTTACTCAGAGTAAATCTCAAGTAATAACACAACACTCACATTACACAGTGTGTAAGTAAGGTGCTGTATTTACACAGACATGTTAGTACAGTTACAGGCAGTACAGCATAGCTCAGGCCTGAACACTCATATCCACAGGTTCTGCTAAAGCATCATACTCCAGCAACAATAACTCATTTCAACCTGGTATACAGACGACACAACGTGACAGGACTAGTTCTCATTTTTTCAAATGGAAATGACCAATCCACTCCTCTGCAGTGTTTTAGAAACATAGATCAAGCTTGTTCTGCCCTGTATTAATACGGTAATTACATACTGATTTCAGTAATAAACATGCAGCATGAGAATGAGTCTTCTCTAACATACTGTTTCTGGCCAACTGTTTCCAAAGATTTGCCAGCAACACAAATGGATCTTGACATACCCATCTGAGTGCCATGCTTGGATAGACTGCTGGCTCCATACTGAGGAACAGTCATTAGGAGTGTGACTGGCACAGCATCCCACTAGAGCCTCCGGAGAACTGGACTGGAGTCCCAGGAAGCAGACATCAGCCGGTCCTGGCACTCTCTCTACACAATTCGGCACACAAACCGAACGGAGACCCTGAGTCATTCACCTTGCTTCCTGCCGCAAAAGGTTTTTTCGGTCCTGGCCAAATGGATAGAGAGAGAAGCAGCAAAAGGTCCAGGCCATACGCATTCAATTATAAGACATTTATAAACCATACAGTGCCCTCTACAGCTCTCACCAGTAACTTCAACATGGGAGATTACAACTGACTCCATACATGATAGAGGACTGAGACCAATTCAACCCTTCATAACTTATTATGCAAAAAATTCTTGGCAATTGTTTTGTTACCCTTGACAGATGTTGCATACCAATAACTCAGACATAAAGACATGAGTTTAAACATGTGACCTTCAAGTGATCTCCAGCTAACTGGAAGCAGACTTTCATAGTTGTGCTACCTGAAACCACTTACCAAAAACCTTATTAATGCGGTACATGCATTTTTGGCATTTATAGATCTTATGGACATCTTTCAGCAGGCCTTCGAGCACGAGATGCCCGTAGCTTATCAAGGTGATCAAGCAACTAAGGAACCTAGCGATGTCACTAATATATGTTTCCAACTCACACATCAATAAAGTCAGCATTTAAATGAGATAGTGCCCTTGCTTTGAAGCGCAGTTAGAGAAAAATAAAGAGAATGTTCCAGAATTGTTTTTGCCAGTGCTGCACACATAGTGTAAGCATTTTTTCCTTTTGAGGACAGTTCTGTGCACTGTGCCATCTGTTGTATGGTGCAGTCTAACTTTACAGCTAATGGACAGCATGAAACAGCACATTTGTGCTATTGTACCCTAAGCAGTCCAAAGCTCACTTTACAGCTTAAACTTTAACTTGTTGATTAAATTTTCATAAGTCTGAGATACTGAATTTTGCATATGTGCAGACATATCTCCCAACATTTAATCATGTATGACGGCACCACCAAAGTTCCGATGTCTTTAATGTGTTGTTTTGATGATTTATCTTATTACTGCCTAATTATTACACTGAATGGTTGTAGATATTTAGCCAAAGGGAGTAAACACTACAAGTTTTTACATTATTATTTAAGGAACAAAGTTATCCAACACCTATATCACCCACGTGAAAGCAATTACCCCCTTAGTTACTCAATCATTCTGGCAAATTTTAATTAATAATTAGATTCAGCTGAATGAACACAACCAGGATTGATAAGTCAGCAATGTCGAATATAAACCTCACTACAGAACACTAAGTCATGGTTAAAGAAAAGGTTTAAAAAAAAAAAAAAAACATTTATGGTTCTGGGACTCTACCAAACCACAGTGAGAGCTATTATCACCAAATAGACAAGACTTGGAAGAGCGATGAATCTTCCCAGGAAACTCATTCAATTTTCATTTGTTACATGTCAAGTACGTCATAAGTCACATTAAGAACATGACATATCAAAAATCACAATCATCACAATAAAACATGGTGGCAGTGGTGTTGGCATGCTTTAGCACCTCTGGAATAAGATGATAGGCCATTCTCGAAAGAACTATGAATTTTGCACTGTACCAGAAAAATCTGAAGGAGAATGTCTGTCATCTGCCCGTGAGCTGGACCTGAAGCGTATTTGGGTTATGTAGCAAGACAATGATGCAAAATACAAAAGCAAGTCTTCAATGGTTGAGAAGAATCTACTGAAGTTCCTGACTTGTACCCAATAGAGACGCTGTAATGGGACATGAAGCGCATAGTTCATGCTGAAAAACCTACCAATGTGTAGGAAGAGTTTGGTTGCAATTACTGCTGCTAAAGGTGATGTAACCAGTTATGTTTGAGGGGGCAATTACTTTTTCACATGGGGGATATGAGTGTTGGATAACTTTGTTCTTTAAATAAATGAAGTAATCTAAAAAGTTATGCATTTATTCAGGTTCCCTTTCTCTTACATTTTGTTTTGCCTAAAGATCTGAAACTACTGAATGTGATAAACACACAGAGGGGAAAAATCAGAAAGGGGCAAAAACTTTTTCACAGAACTGTATTAAAGGCTTGCATTTATTAGAGCCACTGTATCAGCATTAGTAAAGAAATCCAGGGATTTGTGTAAGTGTCATGAGGATTATGCCCTTCCAAGTAAAGTTTGGTTAAGCGATACCAATGGGTACCAACTTCCACAGAGCTCCATTAATACCAATCAAGTCTTTTTATGAAAATATTACAGCCCTCTTGCTCTGGAGTTGAGCAGATGGCTTGAAATGTGTAGCTTTGCTGTTCTCTCCCTGCAGCTTGAGCTAAAAGGTGAAGGTATTGCGTGGAATGACCATGTATTAGTCACTGAAAGACAAAAGCATTCTCTGTGCACATTCAAGAGCTGATAGAGAATGTTTAGACTATTCTATATTCAAGGCAGTAATCGCAGTTTTTTTCACCTATTCATTAGCCCATTAAAGTGCAGTATCACCACTTACATTGTTACAATCCTTGAAATGCATTCACCACCTAAATAACATCTGAACATCTTTTTTGCAGAACCAAAGAAACATTACTCACCAGAGTCATTGCAATGGAGAAACCAGGAGAAACTAGTCCTACTACTGGTGTATAGTCACAATGCCTTAGCCATTCTGTACAGCCACAGGACACAAGAAAAACATGTAGTACAGTCATTCTCAAAATATTTCCAATCAAACCTCACATTATATCCCCAGTCTGACAGCAGGAGAATCTATGCAGGGATAGCTGCTTTTTCTGGAAACATATCCATTAGACCCTAGGACAGAAGATATAATAGATTATTCTTTCCAAAACTAAGGAATAAAAGCCATGTATGCCTGTACTGGAGCTCAAGGTGTATTTCATGTTTAGGTATATTTAAAGTACATTTGAGCACTAGTAGCTTTGAAAAACACTGAAGAGCCAGCCTGCCATGCATACAAACAACGGTGACCTGTTGGTGAACTAGGAGATGGGTATTTCCGTGCTCATGCTGCCCTTTGGATGAAACTGACATTTATATTCTGTTTTGATATAGTTTCTACTCTGTACCATCAGATCGTGGCCTGGCAACCCTACTTACGTTTTGGTTTTCTGCTAAATGAGTCTTACACATTCTGGACAGTACCAGGCAGCAGAAAAACACTAGTGCCCCACCCATTTGACAGCAATCAGAGCTGCTTCCTTTTGTCAACAAAAAGGGCATTACATTCACAGGGCCATTCACCAGATGTCACCTCAGAACTAAATCCATCACTGCTGCTGAGGATAAGCTTCTATATGTGACATTGGTTTAAAGCTTAAACAGTCCATTGACAAGCACTCAAACTACAACTGGTCCCTCAAATGATACATCAATGCAGAAGAACATAAAAACAAACCAAGAAACTTTCATTAAGATGCAAGCACAAAATTTTGAATTTTTACCTTGCCTACACATTAGCCTCTGGTTTTCAGCCTTAGAAGATGGTAGCATTCTGCTCAGTAAAATAGAAAGGCCAAAAAACCCTCTTGCTGAAAGAGTAACCCTGGTTGTCATTCTCAGTTCTGCTCTAGTACCATTAGATCCATCATAGGTGTGGATGAATAGAGCGCTTTTTTGTCTTTTGACTTTCTATTACTGACCATCTACTAAAACACTTTTAGCCTTTGTGATTCAAGAATGACTGTTTTGCAGAGCTAAGGTGTTTTATAACAACAGCTGCCAAAGGAAAATATCGCAAATGTACTTTTTAAGTAGGCCACCTCATCTAAAAGCCCGATATTTTAAAAATAATTTTATCTTAAAGTAAATAATTTCATGTGATCTTGAGTATTCCCCTTTAGCTGGAAGGAAAAGTATTCTGACCGTATACTGCAGCACATATTCCCAAGCCTTTAACTTGAGAAACAAGGAAATCAATGATTCTAACGATCATTGTAATGTAGGTGTAAAATCTCTCAAAATATCTGTCAAAAGTTCAACAATTGGATCAACTGTGTGTTACTAACGCAAACCAAGGCCTCTGCTGGAATCTTGCAAGAGATCAGTATGCATTTCTGTGAATGGTTCTAGTCCAGATCTGGATCCAAAATGTTTGCTTTCAACTTTCATGTTTAAACCTAAATAAAGTTTATTAATTGATTGTTAATTAATAGATTTATACTATTATGCAAAAATTTAAGTCTATAATTATCATAGATTTCTTTTTGCTACCAGATAATGCCACCAATCTCAAAGGTGAGGACAGCAGAAACAATGTAAAGGAAACATTTCCAGAGCTCTATGGAAACTGGTCAGTTAACATCCACATCAGAACCTCAAAGTGCACAAAACATAACATAAACATAATTTTTAGTTTGAAAGATCTAACAATATTTCAACTCTTTTCACGTCAATGCTGCAGAACAGTTTTTGTACACCCACGGTCAATACCCAGAGGACTTGCTGTTAGACCGCTGTCTTATGCCCTCAGTGTGAATTTGTGCATTTAAGTGTCTGTGTGCCTTCTTTGTGCCATCCAAAAATGATTTTAAAATGTAATATAAGTAGTAGGGCCTTAAAGTGCATTCTCATGACACATTTCAGAAAAAAAGGAACATCAAATGCATGTAAGGATTCTCCAAGTCTGCGGATGCTTTTATGATGCGTGCCATTGTTTTCAGTCGTATGCAGACAAGATGTACAGGATGCATCATTCAAGCAGAGGTCCCAAGCCAAGACGGGGTTGGTGAGGATTAAAAATGAACATATCAGAAACGTTTCAGTTCACAGTACAGCCTATTCCTGCTTTACAAAGTTAATTTCCTGACATAAAGTGAATTTTCATAAATCAAAGACATAATTGCCATTAGATTGAAGGATAAAAATTGTGTATTCCTATTTTGTTTAACATCAAATATAACACAGAGATTATAACTGGTGAAACTAGCACAGAAGGAGGTAATGGAGGGTGAGAACTTAATGCAGCAGGAGCCAAACTCCAAATAAGGCTGCATGGTGGCTCTAGTCTGTTGTCATACAGCTGTCACAAAGCAAAAAATATAAATGTGGTCCTCATAAAAAGAAGAAATGCTTTAGAAACCTAGCTGGGATGTCAGATGACATTTATCGTAAATCTGAATTCTTGTAACCTGAATAGATATACAGGGGGGATGGCTATAAACATATAGAAATCCATAGTCCATATTTGAACAATGGCACAATTTTTCTTTTTTGACTCTACTCCAGCATACTGAATTGAAGTGAAATGACTATGGTATTAAAGTGCAAGGTATAACAATGTACAGTACGGATATATGTTTTCACTTTGACTTTTAGTCTTTCTCTGATTATGAGTATCAAAAAAGCCTAATTAAATCCACTGAGTCAATGTTATAAAACAATAAAACATGAAAAAGTCCAAGGGGGTGAATAGTTTTAGGCACTGTATTGCTCTGACAGCAGCCGAAATATGTCCACAGATATGAAGTAAAATAACAAATGTGAAATAACACGTGATACAAATTTAACAGTGCACCTACAGTTCCTGGGAGATGATGTAAATGAAGGACAACAAAAGTAAAGATTCCAGTGTTGTAGCATAATAAGTATCTCTGTATGTGGCTCTCTGTTGCTTCTGTGTAGAATTGTGTGTGCATCCACGTCCACAATTCTCACCTTGCAGACAGTGTCGATGTCCCAGGGTAAGATGGTCCTCAAGTCAATGAGCTCACAGGACACACCTAGCTTCTCTTGTGCCATGGCAGCTACTTCTCTCATCACATGAACCTGCAGGGATTGGTCATAATTCATCACAATAAATAAGATTTGTTATTACTGCCATTATAGATTTTTTTATGTTAGGCAGTTGCTTTACAATGCCACAAGTTAGGAATCCCATGAAGATTTTATTTTTATTTCAACACATCTGAATGTCGTATATTTTCATAAACTTATACACTCAAAATCCATAAGATATATACTAAACTACTGGGAAAAGGTATCTGAATAAACTAGATACTGGTAGACAACACTGACTTTCATCTAAATAACTGCAATAAATTAGTATATACAGCTATGCTCCTAAATGACTTCAAACAGCAGTTTCCTGCATCAGTACCAGTTCCAAGAACTCTGTGTGTGTGTGTGTGTGTGTGTGTGTGTGTGTGTGTGTGTGTGTGTGTCTGTATAAGAGAGAGAGAGAGAGAGAGAGAGAGAGAGAGAAACCATAAAATTAAGTACATCACTTACTTCCTATTTTGGTATTTATCTTAATGCAGTCCAGACAGAGATAAAACTTAGTCTTGGAATAATTGATGTCAATAGAGAGTTTGAAATTCTTTTTCAAATCTCTGACTATACCTTATCTGGGTCTGAAAAACCAAATCCAAACACTTCTGGAAATAAGACTACATTTTATAGCTGTTCAGAAATGAACTACAGATTTAAAGCATACAATAAGAACTCCCAAACGCTACATGGTTCTTCTGCTGAGTTTTTCTGATCAGTGTCACTAATTCAAATAAAAGTTGGTAGTTGTGAGCAGTAGGAACATAACCAGTTGTAGTTTTTGGCTGACAAAAAGTTGAAATGACTTGTGCCTGACATCAAACTCTTATACTATGATGATGATTATTATAGCAGTTTGCCTTTTTCACATTTTTGGCAGTCCAACTTACATTGCAGAGAAAATTATATTTTTACATATTCTTTCATCAAAACTACGTCGACGAATGAAAATGACTAATGCAAAGCTTGAATAAACAGAACTGTATATTTTATTTTATAATAAATTAAATAAAACAAAATTAAATAAGTCCTGTGTCCAGCTAGCAGGCTTCACTCCACTAAGGGGTAGGGCTGAGGGCCGCTGAATGAACTCAAAGACTGATTCTAAACGCAATATAATCTATAAACACCAAGGGGTTGAAAAAGAATTAGTGTTAATGGCTTACTGGCTGCTTTCCTATATTTTTCAGAAATGTTTTGTTTGTTCATTTTATTATGCAGAGTATGTGCATTTAATGTGCATTTAATGTTCTTATTTTTAAAAAATGCAGCCAGGTATTTACATGTATGAATGTCACCATTTCCTAGAGGCTTATTCCCATGCCAGAGCTGTTCCAATATTTTTTCATATTTTAAAGAGAAAAAGAAAAAAATCATCCAAATTTCTTCACGTCAAACTGTTCTGAGGATGAAAGGATGCATTTTACTTGATTCAGTAATGAACATGAGGAGCCTGTGAGGTATCAACAAGGTTTCCTGAAATTGTTTTTACTAAACAGGGTGAAAAGGGTATAAATTTGTACTGCTATAGCACATGGCCATACATATTGGATACACATTTTCTAAACTAGCACAAGATACCAAAGACTGAATTCAGAGGATAAATCCTTTAAAAATACCTACAATGCAGCTAGAAGAATAACCAGTCTGGAAATCTTGTCCTGACCAGTTAGCAGCTCTTTCAACAACCAAAAGTCAAATGAGAGACAGAGAGCAAGAAAGAGGATTGACTTCAACAGTCACCAGGCCAGAGGCCTCCACAGAACCCATCATGTGCTTCCTTCCTTTTTTGTCATAAAGACATTCTACTCAACTAATTTTAGGAGGCTGCTCATCAGAAATGCTCTGTATCAGATGAAAAAAAATACTGAACTTCCTGCTGCTCAGAGGACTCAACTTGCATTGTTCATGTTCTCACCTGGGAACTGTTTTCATGCATTCTATTTCAGTTGAGGTATTTTCAGCTAAATGGTTGGAAACAGTCTCTCCTCGCACTTTTACCTACCTGTGTGCCCCAAGCCAGCAGTGTGACGTCACTTCCTTCCTGCAGCACCTCAGCCTGGGAGAGTGAGATTTGATAGGGCTCTGTAGGGACCTGCTCCACTGTGTATAAGCAAATGACACAAAGGGTCATCTAAAATGCACCACAGGAGTCATTGCAAAATAACACTAACACTGCACATTGCCAAAATCTGATCTGAAAAAAAAAAACACCCCTTCTAAAATTTCAAAACATACACATTAAATAAACAAACACTGAGGTTTTATTTCAAAACAGTGACTTTTGAACAGGTCTTAAAGCAGTTCTGATGATGCCAGTCTTCCCAAAGGAAGTTTTGTGCATTACGTCAGGACCCAAAACAATGAACCATCATATTTACAATATCTATTCAAGAATGATAGCAATCATAAGTGATATGTGCTATAAAAAAGGACTGAGTCATATAACCCCTTCAGCTACTTTGGCCCATCAAAGTAGACAATGAGAGGTCACAGATCCAGGCCAATGACCCTAAAGGACAGCACTCAGAAACACAAACCCCTACAATTCATTTCAGTTACAGTGCTTACCCTTTAAAATTTTCTCCATTTTTGCAGCTTTCTGACATTAAATGTGATAAGATCTTTTTGTCTTTTTTAGTTTAAGACATCAAAAACTGGTGGGTCAGTGAGTAGTGTCACACTGGTCATACTTAGGTGCTTCCATATACAGGTAGAACTGACAAAAAGATCAGATCAAATTTAACATCAAATAAGAAAAATATAGAAATTTGAAAAATGGCTATACACTTTTTCCACAATACGGTATTTGCCAGGTACGCTCATGGAGTTGAGACCTGCTGGATCATTTAAGTCCAGAAAAACATATACTATGCAAATAAATGTTTTTCATTTAGCCAGTACAAACAGAAAGTATATACATAAAGCATAAAAACTGATCAGGATGTGGCAACAAGGATCACTCCCCAGAAAAGCAGCTTTCCAAGCTAATCAGTTACTGTGAGGTCTGCCAAAGCCAGAAGCCAGGACCCTTGGTTATATGTGTGTACAGCACCATAGCTTTGCCAGAAAGAACAAAATGCTTAGGAACAGACCTGCAATTCAGAGCTGGAAATAAAAAAAGACAGATTACTTGCCAAAGGAACACAGAGCATGAAGATATAATTACTGGTTACTGGCACCAGTTGGGAAGAGGGGTTGTGGATGTGTTTGGCCTCCCCCCTGCATGCACACACAACAGATTCTGCACACAAATACCAGTACATGTGCTCCATATTCATGCCAACTGAAACAATCTGTCCTCCAGGTAACATTATGTTTCTCTGTTTGAACAGTATGCACCAACACAATACTTAGCAGATTACAAACACAGAAACAGTAATATAACACAAAAAAAACATACAAAAATGTATTCCTGTCTTCTGTAAAGAAATCATAAGAAACTCTACTAGTACCTGTTTGTAGTCATGCCTATATATCCCAGCTGGGGTGATGGACAGGACTTAATTTAGTGTGAACAAAAAGTACTTTAGGATAAGTCATACTAACATGCATAATATGTATATTTTCTGGCAAAATAAATTTTACACTTGTAAATGAAGGAGCCTGTATTCAAGTTTAGTGTTCAGACTAAACAGAATCATATAAATGGCCACTGTTTAAAAACCAAGTCGGATTTCACAGGGAATCTCACTGCACCGTCTGAATAAACAGACTCAACAAATTGAGAAGTTTTGCCACAAAGAACCTCAAGCCATCAGAAAGCTGCAGAAGACCTTTTTTATGCTGAGATCAGCAGCAAGTCTGCTGTGTAAAAGCCTGCTGCTCTCAGTGTGACACCCTCAGTAGCACCACTTACCACTGGATCTATGAATGCATAACTACTGCCATAAATATCATTTGTAAATGAGTCTTTCTATTTAATCTTATTAAAAATTCTTTCATTATTGTGTTGGTAACTAACATAAAGAACACTGTTTCAATAAAATGCATCAAAATGATTGGTCATTAACACTGCATGTACCACGTACCATGTCACACTGCATGGATCACAAGGCCAGAACAATACTGTATTCAGGGTCACACAAAGTGGTAATCAGCAGTGCAGACAATGTAGGTAGAGGCAGTTCACCACACATGAGCAGGGAGAATCTAAGGCTATATACATCACTGGTGCTAAAATGTGACCTTTACACACCAATTCACACACTAACTGGAAGAACAGACTAAGCAATCAATGCCACTGTATGTCAGCTTCTTCTTACAGAGCAGGAAAAGGGTCTCAATAAATATGAGCCAGGACACTGGTGAGGGCTGTGACATCTCCATCCACCTTCCCGAGCTGCCCTGAATCTCCTGCTGGAAAGGATAGCAGCAACAATGGATACCACATTTACCACAGAAAGCACAAGACCAACTGTCACTGCAGACAGAAAAGAAAAAAGGCAACCATAAAAACTGCTGGTTCAAAAACAGAGAGAAAGAAAGGGAGAGACCAAAAATGTATCCATTATTTAATTGCACCACTCGACTACCTCTGTAAGCACAGCACCCTCTGCACTCCACAGGGGAGAAGTAGTAGTAAATGACACAAGCTAAATAAACTCACGTCTGGGATGCACTGCTAAGCACACAGCCTGGTTGTGCCCGAGCCCAGAACACAAACATCCAGACCAACAAATTTCCTAGATCCACAATACAACTCTGTGCTGAAAAAAGCACAACAGTATCTCTGCATTCTCAAGAGACTGAATGAAGCTGGACTCCATGCAACATAGAGAGCGTTGACATTTTGCATCAGTCTGGTATAGGAACTACACTGTCTCTGATTGAGGAGAACTATAGAATATAGTAACGACTGCTCAGTCCATCATTAGGCCTTCTCTGCTGACCATGTAGGTCACTTATAACAAGCGGTGTGTCAGGAGAGCTCACAACATCACCAGGGATAGTACCCTAGCTTGCAGGACAACAACACCACACTCACAAACAGCTTCTTGCCTGCAGACTGTCAGACTGGTAAATTCCGGACAGCTTAAGGACTGATCACCACGACCACCACCAATGACCCACCCATTGTATTATTACTACCACCAACTGTTTGTGTTACAATGTCACACTGCTGCATAATTCATTGTAAATACCCACTTATTTCTCTGCTTATCTGCTACCAGATGCTTCAGTTCTTCTGTATTGTGCTATGCTGTCATGTCTGTTTTGTGTATTGTCCAGGAGAAACTGTTTCATTTTCTCTTGTATTATCTGGATGAGTACAAAATGATAATAATATGAACCACGAACATTGTAAATCTCATCTAACCAGCTACTATGGCCCATGGAATTGGTACCTGCTGCATCAACAAGAGGTAGACCCATACTAGTACTGGGCCAAAGCATCCTGGTACAGTTGGCATAATGGCCTTGTCACCTTTATGAATTTTTCCTCAGACCCCATAAAACAGAAAACCGCTTGTGGAGTAAAATTTTGCATACAGAAATGAGTAAGTCTACACTATAGGCTAAATTAGGAAAGGGTTTCACAACTATCATAAAAGACACACTCAAAGCACCACCCCTTCTTTCTTGCCATTGGTAATAGGATGATATAAGAATGTTTCCAGCAATTGCTGTTTATCCTGCGAGGCTCTCTTCCAACAAACACCAGACTGTCAGAGATCAATGAAAATAAATGATAAACACCTTGAAAATTGCAGAAACAATGAATGGATGTTGTTCCCATCACCACTGTCCCCTTAGGGTCAGGCCATAACCACAGGGTATTCCAAAATAGCGCTGAAAAAAACTCATGTAAATAAGGCCTTTGACACATAGATGTAAACAACCATAAAAGACTTGCCTTGGAATTATAAAACTCAAAGTATTAAAAGTCTTCTTTTGTAATAAAGTCATCCACACAACATAAATGTATAACAATGCAGGTAATAGTTTATAAAATGTACATTTTTTTAATAAGTCACAGAAGTGTGATTCATTCAAAAGTGACACCATACTGATGTTTGTAAAAATTGAATTTTCCCAATATATGCTATTATTTGCATCTACCTCTTTGGCAAGAGTGTCTCTGTAGGCCTGCATTGCCACCATTAAAGTAGGATGCCAGGGCAACTTGTGCTTACAATGTCTTCATTACATCACTTACTGGAGCACAATGTTCTGTTCAGTTTGAGGACTTGATTATTTTATTTCTTTGGCAGACATTCAGCTACATTGTGACATGCAGGGCTGTTTCTCATTTCTAACATTCAGTTTGGTTTTACTCCAATGTTCTCACGAATAAACACAAACAAAGATGCAAAGAGCAGAAATCTGGAGAAGTAGTTAAGAGCTTAGGCATCTCTTTGTGTGAAGTTCTCAACCTGGATCTCTTTAGTAAATATCCTGCTGTAAAAGTGACTGATCTGTAAACTTTTTTTTTTTTTAATAAAGTCATTCCAATAAAGTGCTTTCCCAGGGGCTGATTCACTATTTATGCAATAACTGTGGTAGACACTTAGTCAGAGGTAAAGATTGAGAGGCTGAAGGAGAAAGTGTTGGATTTTAAAATAAATGGGTCACTTTACATCTGTTGCTTGGTCAGTTTTCTTTCTTTTGCTGGTTTCCATCTTCTGTAAAAGCTTGAGAAGAGCAAAAGATGGAGCGGATGCCACACCCATAGTAACTCGTGCTGCTATGCAGCATGGGCTGTTTACACCACAACTGGGAGGAGAACCGCACTTTTAAATGAAGAGTTACTCTTTTTAGCTCTCTTTCTGTCCAAAGTGCCTGAAATACCAACTAACTGAAAGAAAAGTGCAAAGCAAAGAAGAGCTAAACTTTTAAACAGTGCACAACAGATTTCACAGAAATGTGTGTAAAATAAACACCAAATGCATGCTTTTTTTCAAGATGCTGGTCCAAATGGCCTTGACAGAAGAATAAAAGCAGTATAGGGCAATACAGCTGAGACAAAACTGTTTATCCTGCATAACCCGATCCTGATAATCACATTCTGGATCAACAGTACAGGTTTAAAAGACTTTCAATGGTGCAAAAGAGCTAAAGGTTTGGTCTGGATTTACTCATGCACATTTAAACAGGACTGGTACTAATCTGTCAGCAAGAGTGTCATAAACACACAGACGCACATGTGCGCGTGCACACTGATTTTCAGGCTGCTATGTTGTTTGAATTAATGATTGCTAATGACGCATAGATGAAAAAACAAAAACATACGAATGCTGACTACTAATAAATGACTTTGGCAAAACTATATCCTTTGAAAAGCCAAAGCAATTAAAGCAACTTTTTACCTCGTGTTCTATTTAAGGAGTTTATATCTGAAAACATTTTCACCAAAGGTTTAATGAAGGAAAACAAGGACAGTGTTGCCCATGGACAAAGCCAGGAAAATAGTACATACACGAAGACACACATATATACATATGTAAAAACAGACCTATACAAACTACTCACCTGCAGCTCGGTAAAGAATCTTAGGTTCAAAAAAAATGCATGGATTTTTGTCTGCAATACAAGACAGTAGAAGGCCTTTAGCTTGGACTGGACTTCTTGGTATCACAACCTGAGAAGGAGAGAAATGCAAATTAAAACCTCACAACTGAAAGGGGGACTCTGGACAAGAAAGCGGTAAAAAGATAACACGTGCAAAAAAGAAATTAGCACTGGCAACATCTCACAATGTTTGAAAACACTACTGACTATGGTGGAAAGCAACAAAAAGGCAAATGATGACAGGCTTATCAGGGAACACTTGGGATTCAATCACATTGTGGACAAGATTTTTAAAAAAAGGGTGTGAATAAACAAAACACTATAAATAAGATTTATTCTGCATGCATTACATACCACTGCTAAAAAAAAACTCTAATACGAGGTACTGTAATATTCCGGAACATTTTTGCCATTGAATGCCATCTCTTCAGAGCACACCAACCCATTAAATCCTTCCTTAAAAGAGGAACTCTGAATGACTGAACAAGCAAAGGCTAGGGAGACTTTTCTTAAGGTTCTTTAGTAGATGTATTACAGGTAAACAGTACTCTTATAAGTCTCCATCCTGCAGGATCTTGTAAGGTATGTGTATAAGATGTTTACAGATATAGGTGTTGATTTATAAAAAGGAATTGTCATACAAACATTTACATATGCAAACTACTAATGCCACTGACATTAGAAAATATAAGAAGTAGTCATTAAAGTTTTTATTAAATTTTACTGTTTGCTTTTGGTAGTTTTTTGATGTATATGTCTTGCAAAATATGCAATGTATGTGATATAACCTCAGATAAAGCCTTTTGTGTCTGTCATATAAGGGAGTGGCATGTACAAATAAAATTTGCTGTAAAAGAGTGTTTAAAACTGACCCATTATTAGAGGTAGAAAAAGTTACGAGATATTACCTATATAAACATGCACAGGAAGGGTTTGTGACAAATACACTACTGGCAGGTGTACAAGTATAAAAAATTTATAAGGTTTATAGTGTTTGCAAGTGAGGACTGTGGAGTACCTTGATGCCAGGACAGTGGGCGAAGAAGGCCTCCGGGCTCTGCGAATGGTACAGTGAGCCATGGCCCACACAACCCCAAGGTGCGCGGATGGTCAGATTTCCACAGTTGAACAGGTTCCCTGATCGATACCGGTACTTTGCTGCCTCATTCACTATCTGAGGACAAACCCACAGAGTTGCATGCAGTCAAACCACAAGACAGGAGAAAGTGGCCTGAGAGGACCACTGTATGACAGGACTCTTGCCTGTAACTGTTCCTGTAGCAACATTGTTTTCCCTTTGTGTGATACTCAAGGTTGTGTTGTTGTGGTGCAGGGGGAAGCACTTTCAAGGGCAGTAGCATAAAGGCTTTGCCACAGCTGAATACAAAACAAGGCCAGGAAAATGAGAAGACGCTCTGTGTGTTGCACTGTGACCTTCCACACATTTGCAGCTTCTTAATTTACAGATTGATGTCTCATTCAGGAAATTTACTCACCCATGCTCACACTTACCTGATCAAAAGCAGGGTAGATGTAGTCAGCAAATTGAATTTCCGCAATGGCAGTGGCACCAGCCACAGCAATACCTATCCCAAATCCCACAATGCCCTGCTCACACAGCGGTGTGTTGAAGACACGATCCTTTCCTGAAGGGAAAGAGTTGCAGCATCACTCTATGGGCACTAAGTCCTCAAAAACAACAGTCAGCAATGAATACCTGGAGACACTAAAGCATACTGAAAAATGTGAGCAAGTGACAGGTTATGCTGCAAGACAATAAGGATATAAACTGGATGGAGCTGACATTAGGGAATACTGGGAAATGAGCAATACTATGCTGTCATCTAAATTGATGACATATTGTAACATTAATGCACAAAATTATCAAACTATAAGACTGTTTAAAGAACCACTGGAACATCTAATGGCCACAAAGGGAGCTAAACTTTCCATGCAACCATGGTTTATAACCCATATTAATGCAGCAATATTGACAGAAGGCATGATGCTCGCTCTTTAAAAAAAAAAAAAAAAAAAAAAGGACCATTTTGCTCTGTTACCCTTCAATTTCACAATGGGCCACAAGAGCAAGTACTAAATTTAATGTTAATTTTTCAATGATATGGAAAGGAGGTGCACAAACAAGCAGATGCTAGACAAGGCTCTGTAACATAGAGTGGCCATAAAAGGTAAACGGTGTAAGTGGACAAGCCAGGTGTATGTAAACCCATTTAAGACTTGACAAAAAAAAAATTAAAGAGAGGAAAAATACTGATGGTAAATCAGGGGAAACAAACTGGTGCAATTGTACAATTACTTTGTTTTGCTGAAAAGTGAAAGGAAAAACCTAAAATTATTAAAGGTTATAAAAAAGTATTATTTCAAAAAAGTTGAACAGAATGTCAAAAGTTTCTCTCCTTTACCATGTTTCCAGGTGGCTGCGTCAAGCAAACATACAGACTGGGAATGAAATTCCAAAAACACAGTAATGCTGCGTACTTGCATTCCCTGGGTGGAGAGAGAATACTCATAGTAACTCCCTAGACTTCAAAAAATGTGTTTTTTTTTTTTTTTACTATTTTAATTTTTTTTTTTTTTTTAACTGCTTAAAAATTGGAATAAGAAATGGAAATGACAGCTTGACATCGCTGTCAATGTTTTCATGAAAACAGTACCTAGAGAAAAGACACAGCTGACTGCCATATGGCTCAGATGTCAGTATAGCTCATCCCACAACACACAGAGCACATCCTCTGAAACTACAGACTGCAAGTGCCAAATGCCAACATGCTTTTGTACAGAATTCCACAAGGGGAGAAGAGAAGGGGGGAATCAGAAGAATTTGGATATTCTCTTCACAGGTTTGAGAGTTCAAAATTTTATTGTGAGGTCTAGCATGGGTAATGTATTCTTTTGGGTCTGTAAACCTTAGATTTCAAATTTTTAATAAAGTGTGTTTGAAGGTCTACAACTATTATTAACCTATATGAAGCTGAAGCTTTTTTTCATGGGGCTTGCGCTAAAAGATAAATAACTTTTCAGAGATTTACCCTTTTATGTAGCAAGGTCATTTTTACTGCATTAATTTAAGGCAAATACCTTAGTCAAGAGTACTATAGCAAAAGTGGGATTTGAACTAGAAACCTACAGATTATAAGGTAACAGCCCTAAATACTACAGCACATCACACTGTCAACATTTCATCATTGTACATCATCATCATATTCTTATCATTGCATTGTTCAACTATACAAGCCATAAAAAAATAAGTTTTTGATTAAAAAAGTCAATGATTAAGTTGAAGGATGAGTGTGACAGACTGTTAAATACATACTGGAAGTAAAATATAAGGCTGTTCTGCCACCTAGAGTCAAGTTTGCTGATGCAGCTGACCGACGGTGTGGTTACACTCACGGGGGTTCAGCAAAGAAAGATGATTTTATTTAAAACACAAAACACTGCACTTTCTCACACCAGTTCATCACACAAGCTAGCAAATTCATTTTAAGGGAAATTTAGAGTCAAGTTAACTGAAAATACAGGTGTTTGGAGCATTTTCATAACTGGTATTGTTTTTTTACTTAGCTTATTTTCTTATTTGAAAATATATGGCAATATACTTTGTGAATTTGTCTCACATTGTTAAGAGCACATTATAAAATTAAATTGAAATGTAAAAATCCCATACACTAAACAAAATTTTACTGAATAATTTAAAAAAAAAATCAACTGGCAAAAGGTTGGATGTTGAGCATTTTCAAACATGATTAAGTCATGTTAATATTTTGCAGTTTTTTTGCAATATTTTGAGATTTTAACCACTATTTTTATAGGTTTCATCACTATCCTTATAGATTAAAACCACTTTATATTATATAATTATACAGCTGAATACAGTGATGTGGTTATGAGCCATCAAGTAGACTCTGGATGAGTACATAAACAGTTGTATAAATTAACTGTTATGTTTATCTTATTATAGTCATGCTATGATACATTGGGCATGTAGCAACTAAGCAGCTGCTTATGTTGCACTTATGATGGCTGGCTAACCAGTGTTTTCGATATGAAGTACACACCAGGAGTACTGCAAGAAATTTGTGCTACACAAAGAGACAGACCCCAGTGCATTGTTCTACTTGCAATTTGGTGTCAGCAGTTCAGTCTTCCTGCCCTTGTACCAGTGAACTATGTTCACAACTCCCATCTGGTGTTTAAGCATTTGTGATCAATATGAAAAAAAAAAAAAAAAAAAAAAAATCCACACGAGGGGTAAAATATTTGGCAATGAATACAAATCTGTAGAGACAATACATTTTTATTTTCAGTCATTTTAAATTTGTTTTAATTTTATTGCAGCTAAAATTTGCTAAAATTACATTAAAGTTTTTACAGAATAGTTTTTATTATAGCTATATTTCACACAGAGAAAACCTGTGTACCTGGATAAATTGATGTACGTTTGTATTTAGCTGAATGTACAGATAATAAAGCAAATTGAAAGTGAAAAGATTCTGTAAAAGAAAAGAAAAAAAAAAGTCATATGGTGCACTGGCATCCTGTCCATGGAGTACTCTGTCTACCACCTAGTGTTTGAAGGGTAGACTGGAAAACACTGAGGCTTCAGAACACAATGATGCAGCATTGTAATCTGAGAACTACATAGTAATTCTTTTCTTTAAACTTGTAACAGAAACACATTTCACTTTTGGAGATTCATTTCTTCAAGAGTGTGCGCATAGAAACAAAACATCTTACTTTTAGAAAGACTGATCAATACACACTAATTTTAGAGCGACTGGGGGAATACTCACCATACTTGTCTCGGAGTCCCACTGTACAGCGAAACACACCCCCAAATGCCACATCCTCCCCAAAGATGACTAAAACACAAACAGAAGGTAGGCATCACACAGGTCGCTTTCTGTTTCATGTGTAACACGTGTATTAACATTACCAAGCATGAGAGTAAGGTCAATGTGGAGACCACAAGCATCAACACAAATTAATCCAATTACTGTAATTATTTTTACACCTTAAAAGGTATTCCTGGACTAATAGGAGTGTATCCTCAACTCACATTTAACACAGTTTCAATCTTGATATAAATTGTAGTTAAACCAAGGCTACGTAGTTTCAATATCATTTAGAAAAAAAATAGTATATACAAGGGGCCTCGGAACAAGATGAGGTTGCACCTAAACTAATAGCATAATTAAAAAAAAAACAACAGGAGCAACTGGTAGTCTTCAGCTTTTCAGTTTCTAGCCTTAATCAGCCTTTTTCTCCCGCTTTCATGTCCACTTCTCTCCTGAGTGCCATGATAAGTGTATTTCATAGCTGAAAAAAGTTTTGTTGTACACATACATTTTTGTTGTATGTTGCTTTGGAGAAAAGCATTTGCTGAATGAATACAATTAAACATTGTATGATACTTCTTAAAGAACAAAACCAGAATCATTTCTTCAACCATGTAGGTTACAAAAACAGGTCAGAAATACCCAATACGCAAACATTTCTGTATTATGATTAAATCATAATATTTCTTGGTAAATGTCTTCAGCCTTATTTAAAATACCGCTGAATTCACAAAAAGTATGACACTGAATTCATTGCAAAACAGTGGACCTTATGGACATGTGTCACTGAGGAGTAAACCAAACACCATACCAGCTGTGGGATCGCTGGCAAGGGTGTTATCCAAAGCACTGGTCACAGACTGAAAAAGGTTCATCTTCTGAGTTGGTCCTGGACATAAAGAAGACAAAGGAATGAAGAAGTCCATTAATTATTGTTCTTCATAGTTAAAAGGCTTAGAGCATGCATCTGTGCATATCCATGAGTTAAAAATATGGATTCTATACTGGAGCAACTTTTCATTAATTTAACCCAAATAAGTTGACAAAAGATTAACCCAAATAATATAATATATGTTACATATACCATGTTTTTACACCTCTGATAGAAATCTCTCTCCTTTGGTAGACCCTCTGCCAAAAATATTTAAAACTAAATCAATTAACACTGCGATATTAGTCAAGAAAATTTATAATCATGCTGCAACAACATATTTCTGTTCACATTCATTTATTTAGTTGAATTTACTTTACTCAAACGTTACAAAATGAAGTAAGGAAACACAAGGTTCAAGGTCAATTTGTCATTCTGTACTTGTACAGATGTACATGGAGGTTTCACCTGTACCTGGTGCACAATACACTTAATAGAAAAAAAAGATACAGACACAGCATAAAAAGAGACAAAGACAGAATGAGATAGGATGGATAAATAAATGGCAGCGCTCAGGGCTTCCTCCTCACTATGAAGCCACTGACATGCGATTCCTTTGTACAGTATGACTTTCCACACTCCATTTTCTGGGCTCCAAGTGGCACCACCTTTCCAATGCACAATATGAAGTATCTTCTTCTACACGCTGCACTAGGTTACCCAGGTGTTTTACCACAGTCAAGGCTCCTGAAACTTCCTCTGAATCCACCAGTAAGCTGGGAACCAGTCTTGTGTCTTGCAGATGCCACTGCCAGGGGACAACTGTCACTGTCAGGCACGTGAGTTCTGGGATGTTGCTGCCAGGGGACGCAAGTTCCAGAATGCACGATCTGAGCTCACACAGCTGCAACACGAGCAGCGGACTCCCACTTCTTGAACGAACAACTAGGAGCTCCTCAATCAGCAGAAGTTTGTCAGTTGCATATAAAATGTGAACGATGAAAAAAGAAAGCAGAGACATGTCGGAGAGGCCATTACATTCTAGCATGCCACCATCTTCCATACACATCTCTGTACGTTCAGTGAGAAAAACGCAGAAAAAAATACAAAAAGAAAAACACTGCAAAAAAACAAAAACGAAAAAAAAACATAACAGTACAGTAGTAGATGAGGGAAAAAAAAACAATGGAGGAGAAAACAAAAGCAAAGAAAGAAAGAAAAAGAGAAACTGCTCCATGGTGCACCAGAAATGCTGTTGTATCTTAACACATCACAATCTTGTATGAGATGCTACAATAAAAAAAAGCAGTACTATATATATGGTCCTGTTCTGTGTTTTTTTCTTTAGACAGTCTTTGTGTATGGCTTAGAAAGTTTTGAAGTGTTTTTTTTAAATATTATTATGTTAAACTTTAACAGGAAAAAAAATATGGCAAAACTAGTTCTTTCAGTACTTATACAGGACAACAGTAATTATTGTAGGAAAGAATGCCAGGAGATCTGAGAGTCATAAAAAGAAGTTAAGTGTTTCAGATAATATAAATTATGCATAACATACAATTTAATATATGGACTAAAAATTCAAAATGTCAACAAATGGGCCCTAAATTTATTGTTTTTTTAACAGAGGATGTCCCTTTCTCCACTGAAATGTATTCTATAAAGAGATTTAACCATCGTGAAACAATAAGTTAATGTCTGGTTTTCCAATTCAATAAACTGACTATCAATAGTAAAAGAAGTATTACTCATGGGTTATCAATAGATGGACTAACGATGACAGATCTCCAAGCAAACAAAAAGATGGTGATAGTGGAATGCTGTGGCTCATGAAAAGGGACATTCTATTAATAGCAGTCTGCTAGTGCTCTTATATTAACCAAGATAGCAGTTAGTTATAATGTGACACTGATTTTTAGATTTAATGAGTGACTAACTGGCAGTACCAATATTGTTCTTTTCCAATATCACATTATTCAACCAATTCTAATACCATGCCCATGCCAAAATAAATAAAATAAAAATTCTCCCATTTTTATTTTATTTATCATTGTTCTTTGTACAACTGATGCCACTACACTACCCAGCAGCCCAAAAACAAGAACAATGAGATCGTCATGGTATAGGCAGATGTATACTTCAAAATCAGAGAACCTGCCTCCACATCTAGGCAGCTGTCACAGCAGGGCTAAGGGTCTTAATGTTAATTCTACACAAGTAAACAGAAGATTTAGAGCTAATTCCTCTACAAACAAGTTCATAAGGGTTTTTTTTCCCAGCAGACAATTAAAGAGCCCTTTAACTCACAGCCAGTATTGAGACTTCTTTTGTTTCACACATCTCGCAAGGCACTAAGTCACTTCATTGGTCATTGTACATGGGATCATAGGGTGCTTTTCATCTTTCAACAATCCATATACTCTCGACCAGGCGAAAAAGCTGGAGTTGGTCAGGCCCCAACTTGTGACCAAGCACCATGTGTTGTCCACAGATCACTTAAAACTACATCTAAGAATAAGAGCTTTTAGAGAATACTAACTTTATCTAGATGTATCATATGTTTTACAATTTTATTACAGCACTTTGGGGCAGGCATCATCATCAAGGACACAAGAACAGCAATAGTGTTGCAAATGTCAGCCTTCAGGGCTGACGGCCATGTACCTCTGGACCACCTGCTGCCCTAAAAGCTCCTATAAACAGCTCACATTTTACAAGTCATAATGTGCATGGTTTTGTGTATTCAGAATGATCAGAAATGTTACTTTTTGGACACTACAACATCACCGAGTGTTAAACAGTGAAATGACCTCTACTGGTCCCCTGTTCTCCTGTACATTTCAACCTTCTCTGCGTACTGACGCAGTCTCTGTGCTGTAACTCGGCAGTATTTTGCTGCCAATTTAAAAACTAGCATCAGCTTAGCAAGTAGCGTAAAACAGGTAGAATTACACCAAAAGCGCACCAGAATCACATCTATTAGTCATACGGAAACTCAGAGCTCCTCAAGCTGTAGGAAATACATCAATTAGACAGCAAGCTGCATCGATAACTGTGAAAATAAATACTGCCAAGAGAAGAAAGATGTGAATGTCTGGTAAGTTCGTACGGAAACTGATTGACAGGAGCTCGGGCTCCACAAGGACACGACGCCTCACCGTGCTGAGCAGATACCGGGTCCGGCTGGAACGTGAAATGCGCTGCATGGCGCCTCTGAATCCTAGTGTTTGTCTGCGGCACGCAGACTGAAGACACACTGTGCGCCACACCACCAAGTCTACTCCAAGTATGAACACTGGCTTTACAAAAGCTGGTAGCGCTCAATATGAACCGAGCAGCTGCCGCCATGGCTGTTGTGACTGCGAAGGAAGCGGAAATACAAGTGACGTCGATGAAGTTGGCCCTGCTGTGCTGTGATTGGTAGACAGTAGGTGGGCGTCTCCCTTCACTGTGTAATAACACTGTTGGGATGTGTTTGATGTTTGTAATGAGGCAATCCCTCATTATCCGAACTCTATATCCGAATTTTTGCTACAATGGCTTTTGAAAATTAACACCAAACTCTACGTCTTGTGATTCTAGTTGAAAATTGGAGCTGCCAACTTAAGCCTGTTCTCATAGACCAGTACTTTCCAGGAGCAAAGTTGTTTTGTGGGTGAACTATTGTGCATTGCTTTGGAGAACAGTATCTGCTAAATAGAAGAAACAAAACTATGAACTGCAGTGTTCTGTTGTGAGACAGAAGATCAATATGGGGGAAAAATCTGAACATTCAAGTAGTAGAGGATAGGATACATCCTACACTGAAGATAGATTTAAGATGCATCTCCAGTTTGTCTAGCAAAACAAAGCTGTTATCTATATGCAAAACAAGATTAGTCCAACTTGGACAAGCCGAATAACATTGTGATGGTCATATTGTTTGACTTCTCCCATGCATTCAACACAATACAGCCAGGGCTGTTGGGAAAGAATCTTCAGTGAGTGCAGCTGGATCATTCATTTCATACCTTCACTAATATGCTTGTTTTGTTCCATTATCCTAATCTATTGTTCAGCACTCTGAGTCACTGTCTGAGAAGCATTCAATCAAAATAAATTGAATTGTATCCTGTATTTATGGACTGCTTGACTAGTGGATCATTATTTCCATGGTACCTGTGGCATTTCAAATATGGTCATGTGCAGCACTTGGGACCCTTCCTGTTCACCCCATACACAAACTTTAAGGACAACGCAGAGGTATGCCATCTACAAAAATTCTCAGATGATACAGCAGTAATTAGGTATACCAGGGACAGGCAGTCAGATGAGTACAATGGTATGGAGAAGTGCTTTGTTAAGGAGTGCAAAGGAACTAATTCCAACTCGATGTCAGAAAAGCTGAGGAGATGGTCCATAGGGTCGGTGTGCCCAGACAACTGATAGAAGTTTAGATGAGGACATACATGTTTTAGAAGGCGAATCTGAAAAACAGGCTGGAGTGATCTAGCAACACTTACAAGAGCTAGAATAACCTTTACTTTCTGAGGAGGTTCAGATTTTTGAGTTTATATGTCATTAGCTCTTTTTGCCTAAGTGGAACAGAGTTGTATGAACTTTTTAAAATTTTGCATACCTTTGATTCACACTTATGTACTTTTCTAAACGTATTGCTTAATGTTATAACAGCATCATTTGTAACAATTTCTGTGTATGCTGCTTTAACTTTGTGCCATTTCCTTTTAGATAAGTTCTTATCAAACCTTTTTTAAAAAAAAATTTTTTACTTAAAGCATTGAGAGGTTAAGCATTTGACTCACCATATCTATGTCATGATAGGAAAAAATGTAAACCAAATATACAAGTTTATTTTTTTGTCTTAACAGAACATACATAAAAACAGGTGCCATACTGTTTTAAAACTGCTAAATTAAGACCACAAATTGTCGGTGGTACATCTTCTGAGATGGCTAACGTTAGTGGTCCAAATGGTGCTTCAGAACAAATCCATTTCTCCTGCAGGCTAGCTATAATAATAGTAAATGCAAAAGCAAAGGACTGAAGATAGCGGTTTTTAGTTTAGGTCAAAATCTTTGTTAAAACAAAGCCAGCAAAAGAATAGTGTGTCACACAGTGGCTTGGCTAAAAATAAGGCAAAACACTTAATGACATAAGCAAGTGTACCAAGAAAAGAATTTCTCTTTCAGGCTAAAAACACAGAAAGGCTACCATCTTTCAGTACCTAGCAGAAATAAATGCACTGTTCAGTACATAACTCCTCACATGTTCCCAGAAACCTGACTGGAGGATTTCAGACACTCGGAGACATCCAGTCTTTTGCCACTTTTACACATTTTGGCCAGGTTCTGTAGGTAAAGAAGAAACACAGCATATATTAAATAGCTGTACAACATAGGAGTAAACAACCTAAGAATTATCCTACTACTTCTATTCTTAGTAGACAAGGCTGCAAGACTGCAATGTTGAACTCACCTAGAAAACACCCCACCCCCCCCAAAAAAGAAAGTTCATCATATCAGATAAATTTGTCTTCTGATGCAATCAATGCCTTTATGGAACAGTGCTGATTAAAATGACTGGGTGGGTCTATTCCCAAAGTCCAAAGACATTTGTTTCAGGCTAATTTGTTCACTCTAAATTGCCCATAAGTACAGTATGTGCATGTGTGTGAATATATGCTAGTCCACTTTCCCCATCCTTGGGTTTTAAAGCCTAGAATCCTGTGATTCCCAGGATAGGCTCTGGACCACTGTGACCCTCATCAAAATTAACAGATTAATCCATCCATCCACTATTGCTAAGATCTTAATCAAAATATCCATCATTAAACATTTGTTGTTAAAATTATGTGAACGTATGCTTTTAACTGGTCTGACCCCCTTGAGCTTCTTGGAATGGCCTCAACCAAATGTTTACAGTAACTGTTGTTTAGTCTCACACATCAGCTTGGAGAAATTCTGGCCCGTTTTTTCTTATAGAACTGCTTCAACTCTGTGGTGGATTTTCTTGCATGAACTCCCCACTTCAGGCCCTGCCACAAACTCTCTGTTGGATTAAATTCTGGACACTGAAGCCATTCCAAAAAGCAATATTTCTTCTGCTTCAACCATCTTATGCGGTACACTAATGTGTTTAGGGTCACTGTTTCACAGGAACACCCAACTTCTGCTGAGCTTCAGTCCATTAACAGATAGCCTGACATTTCCCTGTAAAATTTACTCATAGAATCCAAAATCCATAGTTTTGTGAGTGATGGCAAGTGGTCCTGGTCCCATGGCAGCAAAAAAGCTTAAACCATTATAGTACCACCATGGTGTTAGGATGAGGTTCTCCGAATGGCATATAACGTTTGATTTTCGCCAAACGTAATATTTCTCATTTACGACAAAAAGTTCGACTTTCAACTTATCCTTCCACAGAACATTCTTTCGGTAGTCTTGTGATTTATCTAGATGAGCAAACTTTAAATGCAATATTCTTCTTGAAGAGTAACAGTTTTCTCCTTACTATCTTCCCATGCACACTATTCTTGTTCATTGTTTGTCTAATGGTGAACTTAAATACTAATATTAGCCAGTGCAAGAGCGGTCGGCAGATCCTTAGATGTTACCCTGGGGTTCTTTGTGATCTATCAGGATATTATATACCTGGTGCTTGGAATAATTTTTCTTGGTTAACCAGTCCTGGGGGAGAACAGCAATGGTATTGAATTGTCTCTTTTTGTACACGGTCAGTCAGACAGTGGACTGATGAAGCCCAAAGTATTCAGAAGTGGTTTTGTAACCTCTTCCAGCCAAATAAGCATCAAAAAATTTTTCTGAGGTCCTCAGAAATCTTCTTTGACTGAGCCATGGCATGTTTTCACAAATTAGACCAGACTTTGCTAGTGGAGACTCAGGGTTTTTTTTTTTTTTTTTTTTTTTTTTTTTTTTTAAACAAATATGACAGGGCCACCCAAAGTAACTCTTGGCTGTCATTCCACCAATTGACAGTCCTGACATTATTCCCTTAACCGAACTGAAAATCGTAGAGGTTAACACTTTTTCCCCAACAAAGGCATTTGATTCCGGATCATTCTGATCAATAAATGAATGAAAAACTAACATTCTATGTGTTTGTTTTATTGGGTTGTTTATTTTAATGACATAGATTAAAAAAAAAAAAACGCATCAGATTTTGGGTCAAATTTATGCAGAAATTAAAAATTCTAAAGGGCTCACAAACTTTCTAGTACCATTGTGCACATGATTGTAAATATCTGGTCATTTTCAGTTTTGGGTCAAGAAACAGTAATAACATATATAACATCTATTTATGTCACCATCTATTTATGATATATATCATATGTATCTATTTTATTCACTGGTTCATTTCTATAAAAGGTTCAGCTTTAGATATGACATAAAAAATAAGCTGATGAATTTGTATCTGTACACCTCAGATGCTGTGCTCCTATTTCTCATAGCTCCATTTATACACGTTCTGTTACCCTCTAATAGTGAAAAGCAAAAATGCTGGCCATTTCTGCTCCCTAATACAGAATTTTCTGAAAATAAAATGAATAAAATGCAAAAAGATCATATTTTGAAAAATTAATTGAATTCAGGAGGTCCATAGGATCAGTGCCCCCAGACAGCTGATAGAAATTTAGATGAGGATATACATGTTTTAGAGGGTGCATCTGACTTGGATGTAAAAAGCGTATTAGAAAAATAGATATAACACAAATTTTAGACGATTACCTTAGAACTAATCTTGGCTAGCTATACACTTGTAAATTATAATCCTGCCATTTTCAGAAGCATTTCTGGCAATTATCTACTGTTGCTAATTCTGAAAAAAAGGCAAAACACAGACCCACAGGAATCTCGCTTACTAACCAAGTTTCAAATTGTCCAGCTGCTTTGTAAAGCAAATAGGCACAAAGGTGGCACTTTGTACACAAGATTGTCTTTTGTACATTGCCTCATGTATATGTTTTTGGTCATATCACATATGTAACAAAAAGAACCAAGAAATAATGGTACTTACACTGGCAGCCCTGGCAATGCTGTTGGGTGACTGTAAAGCTGCCAAGTCATTGAGAATGCGATGTAGCTCATTATTAACAGGTAGAACTGCAAATTAGGAAAGGAACATTGCATGTTGTTGATATAATTTCATAAATTTCATGCCTTTAGTTGGGCACCATGTAATTAGCATTTTGTGACTAAAAAAATACATGTCCTTTATGTTTTGCACTCAATGAAACTTGCCACAGTACCTAGAAAATTTATTCAGACCCTTAGAAAATTTTTCCAATTTTGCTGAAATACGAATATGCATATTTTCCACTTAGTGTTTCAATTGCAAAGATAACAATTTACAATAAACAGACATGTTAAAGTTAAAAATCAAAACACAATTTATACTCAAGGTAGCTTTGTTTTCCAATTTCACTGCCAAAGCAACAAAAATAAAGAACTGGATATTTAAGTCAGCAGGTAAGTTTTAATCCTATGCTGCTCTACTGTACCGAGTGTTGTAAAATAGTCTGTGGTATCCAGGGTAACAGAACACCCAATTCTTCAGTTCGCTCATAGTTCATTAAGTTCATTAGAGTTCAGGATCACCCAAAGCCCCAACCAGTTTTTCTTTTACAAATGATTATGTATAAAATGCAAATCTAAACCCCAAAGCTAAAAAGGAACTAAGATGTAGACTACTTGCAATTCTGTCAAATTTTCACAGGCATGTCTTTTCTTAAAGCTTTTACTTGAGTTACTTTGAGAATGTAAGAGTTTTATCCAATTATTTAACAAATTTGATTGATACAAATTTCATTCACACTTGTGGTTGTTGCCAACTGTGGTAGTAAAGCTACCTTTCATTCCTATAAGAGTGTTTTGGAGTAATGGTCTACTGTCTTTATAAGCACCAATGCACTGTACAAACATGTGCACTTACCCATTCAGCCCATTCACACAGCTGAATAATTTTTCATAGAGCAATTCAAGGCAAATACTTTGGCACAAGGGTATTACAGAGGGAGCAAGGATTCAAACTTTGGTCCTCCAAGTGTAAGGAAATGGCTCCAAACATGCTTTGTTAATCTAAATTAAAAATCCCTCTTTAGAAAGGTGTCTGCAAAATTATAACTGCAATTACCAGGTTCAGGAGAGGTGTGTGACTGCAGCTGCAAGTACGGGTGGACCAACAACTCAGCAATGGAGATCCGTTCTTTTGGGTTCCTCACCAAACACCTCTGCAAACATCATCATGAACAGCATCTTTTAAAACATACCAAACAGGGGTCTGTACACCAGCCTCTCAACAGGATTTGAAACACTTCATTAGTAATACCATTTCTACCAGAGCTGACAGAATTGCCAGTACATATATCTGAAATACAACAAAATAACTGAGTTGTAATGTTATGTACCTTTAAGACATCCAGAAGGTCCTTCTCAGCAATATCTGGGAACTCTATGTGGTGTGATGGGTCAGTGATGGCATGCAGCTTGGCAATCTGGTTAGTTATACTCTGGAATGGGGTCTTTCCATAGGTCATGCAATACAGGATACAGCCTAGAGACCACACATCACCCTTTGGACTGATCTGGGGAAAGAAAACAACATTACACAAGAAACCACTTGTAGCAGACCTTTAGCGAAGCAATTATGCAGGGCTTCATTTCTGCATCTGACCTTTTCAGTTTTCCCAAGTCCATTTAACTCCTTACAAACACTTATTTTATGACCCTTGCTAGGGATCCCATTTGTAAACCTAAAACATAGGTGTTTGCTCACCTTGGAACTTGGCTTCCCTGCCTTAGATGTGGGGTCTTTGATGGCTTCTGGTGGCATGTAGTTCAAAGTGCCCACCTATAGGATAGAACAAGTTGACCTAACTTTTCAGTTATGGACGACCCCAATGAACCAGGCCTGGGGAAGTAGAATCACACCCTTACTATACCTGTGAGTCTTTCACGATGCTAGTAACATCAGGCTGTATGCGATTGGCAATGCCAAAGTCGATGAGTTTCAAAGAAGCGTTCACAATCACAAAATTGGCTGGTTTCAAGTCACTGTGGACAATTCCTTCAAATGAAATAATCAATTTGATGATTCCATAGTTCATTAGAACTGCTGAAGCACACATCATCAATGGCAGAACAGGACCAGGTATTCAGTCAGACCGTCACAAAAAACTTTAACAGAAGGAAGCAAACATGTTTTGAAACCAAAGCACTTCAGTTGCTGTTTGTATATGGGTGACACTCCTAACCATGTTTGTGGATAGTCTGAACTGCTTCCAACATGTTCTTCCAGTAGAACTTTCTCTCCAGAGGATTGACCTCTTTGCGATTCCTCAGCCAGGTATTCAGATCCAGGTTTCCACACTCCATCAGCATGTAGATACAGCTGTTGGTGATCTCACTGGAATCAAACGGCATATTTTTCATAGACAGGAGATGAGAAACAACCTTCATGAAAACCTCAGGAGACATGACCACACACGATTCTACAGTATCTTCACCAGTCCTGCAATTTAGCATCTACACATCGACAATCTATTTTACACATTAAGTACCTAAGGCTGTTGGATCATAAAACAATAGCAATGCATGTAGAAGGAAAATAACTAGCAGTACTCCACAGACAGGGCGGCATTCGGACACTTACTAGTCATAAAGCTTGATGATCTGATCACTGTACTGCTGTAAATGATTCAGGTGTTCGATCTCATTCTTGTAGCTCTCAACTGTCTGGGTGTCAGCCTCTTCCAAGTTGACATATTTTACAGCAAATAGCTGCTTTCGATGGTCCAGGACCTGGTACACCTGATTATCAACAATGTCCACCAGAACATTTCAGACATAAAGGATGCCAACTACATGCTTCAGTCAAATTTTACATGCTCTCTTAACATTATATGTGTATTTGTTTTGTGGAATTATTCCAAAAGCATCAGTGTATAAAAGAGGTTTAAAAAATCCCACAGCCTTCTCACACCCTTGTACCTTGCTTGATCCTCCTCGGCCTATCATCTTCAGTATGAAGAACTGTCTGCCTTTAATTGTGATGGAGTCATTTGAAAAAGCAGCCACAGAACCCTGAAACAGACATACTTTTCCTGTAAGCATGGCATCTGTGCTGTTGAAAGTGCATCACCTGCACAAACTGCATCACCTATTTACCCCACTGGTTGCCCACACCTGCATAGGTTGTTGGGAATAGGAAACCTGGTTCAGAGGGGTGCAAGGCAGCTGGGATGTGCCAGGACCATGCAGCACTTGGGCAGAGGCTCTTAGAGCAAGGTTTCTATGCACTGGAGTGGCATAGCTGTGGAGTCAAACAGATAAGTGTTATTAACATTTTCCTCACAAAATACGACCGTTTCCCCCTGCTTTCACACAGGATACTCCTCCCAAACAAACAAACAAACAAACAGTTTTGAACATGACAATACGGGAGCAAGAGTTTGGTGGGCAAGGCAAGCAACATCAATTCTGTATTTTGAATACACAGCTTTATAGTAATAGTACAACATGAGTTCATTATCTGAACTCCTAAAACCGAATATTCACTGTAATAGCTTTTGAAAATTAATACCGCTACATTGGTATCTGAACATAAATGTTTGCTATAACAAAGAAGCTTATCTATCAAAAAAAAAAAACAAAATATTTTAAAAAACTAAGAAAAAACTGCAAAGTACTGCTCAGTACACTGTAATAAAAATAATGTACTGTAAAACTATTGTTTACTGTTACAAATTTATACAAAGTGTAAGTTTTTGAAACATGCTTGTGTCTTATTAGCTGTTTTCTGTCAGTTTTATTTTGTCTGAATTCATTTGCACTGTCATTGTATTTACTATGCATTTCATTTCTGAATAAACCTATGTTAAAATGTACACTGCTGTCAAAGACACAGAGGGTTATTTTGACACACACATCTCCCCTTTATTCAACATTTCATAACACTGAACTCTTGATTGTAAACCTGTACATGCATTTGCAGGTGCTGCATGCAGACATGACACTAGTGGTGGCACTAACATATCCTGTACTGTACCTAATGTACCACATGTTATAAACATGGAAATTAATGAAGTTAAGTATTTTCTTATTAAGTAACTGGTGTTTAGAGTGTTTTATCATGCTGAAACAATGGGCTCATGTATAGGTGGTTCTGGATGGGCTGGTAGCACATTATTTGTCCCCCTTTTAAAATAGGAAATAGGCACCTGGTACCTGAAAAATTTGCTTTCTTGCATATTTTCAGGGACAAATTAGGTTTGGATACTGAGAGATTACTGTCATGTGAAATGTGTACAAAGTGACCTGTAGGCATATGCAAAGCAATAACTCCTTACATGGTCACCAGATAACCTAATGACGAGATATTATGTGGCAGCTTACTAAAAGACAGAGCTAGGACCAGACTAAACACAGTCATTTGAAAAGGAAAGCAAAGAATAAAACAAAATTACTAACAAAGTATAAAAAGTTCTAAACCTTCATAGCTTGGCCTCCATGAAACACTTATTCACTTAAATCTTATCTCTCACCTGTTAGTGCTAGGGGCTTTGTATGTGGGTGTCTCGCAAGTGAGAGCAGGGTTTAGTCTGACAGACGGTAGGACGGAAGGAGTAGGTGTTTGGTCTGCACCTCGAGAAGCAGGAATGGAATCATGTGCCACAGGCTTGTCCTGTTAGCAACACAGGAAAAACACCATACATCTTAAGGCACCAAAAGCTTGTATTTAAACTATTCTCTTGTCTCCACATTTACAATCAGTACTAAGACATTAAATAATTTGACTTTTATTTTTTTTTTTGCCCAACAGTAGAAGTTCTGTAAATAATAAGCACTTCTAAAAGTATTTGCTTGAGTGTTTCTACTGAAGACAGACCTCAGCAGACTGGTTTCGAGTGGTTCGCGCTGGAATCCTCCAGTCTGAAGACAGTTCCCTGTAGTGTGATTTGTATGGCCCATTGTCTTGTACTTCACTGAACCCTCCACTGGGGCCCTGGCATGGAGTATCTACTGGAAAAAGAATACATTTCATCATCAGTACATGGCATCAGTTTCAGTCATTTCTGTGTTCTTTGCTTTGCGAGAATGCTGACCTGCAACAATCTTGCCCTCCAGAGACAGAAGATTCATTCTGCCTAATTTTAAATTCTGTAACGCCCTGTCCAGCAGTTCTGTAGGTCTAGCATTGGCCCCAGAAGCCCTCTGGAGGATCAAAGCACATTTCGATGCATTTCCTGTTGCCGGGGGGAGGAGGGGGAAAAAAAAAAAAACAAGAAAACATGATTTAAGAACCTGTAGTGTTTAGTATCTTAAAACTGGTTCTGAATCTTGATCCAAAACACCTTCAATATTAATTGTCCGTTTCTAATTGTCAAACCATTTTTGTTAGGAATACCTGGAATACAAAAATGGTCAGCCAAGAAATTATTTCCCCATAAAATGAATAGAAAGGTACCTAACTTAAGTAGGAATAACTAACGTAATGAATCATTTCAATACTTTTATTCAGACGTAATCTCCACGTACAAGTAGCTAAGGGAAAGCAAAAGCTGAAACCAACTCCCACATTAATTTTTTGGTTATAAACATCAGACATTTTATCCACATCAGACCACCTCAGTACACTGTGCAACATTTTCCCCACATGTGCGCGCTCTATAGCATATTCCCTATGTGCACTCTGCAGGATGATCCTGTGTGCTGCACGTGCTACAAGGCATTTTACAGTGTTTTAGTGATATCTGAGAAAGCTGGTTTGGGGGTTTTCGGACGAGCTATACATCAATTTTCCCAATAAAAAAAATGTAAATCTCAATTTGCACATTTTCACACAACATAACCTTTTCAGAAACCAATTAGATGTGAAAATTAATGGATGGCTCTATATGAAAGTATAGTTTGGCACTACTCATCTTCACAGCATTGCCTCTAAAACCATGACAGATCAGCAACCACAGGCCAGGATATGGACATTAATGCCCCTACTCTTCAACTCTGCTATGCTAGACATACTGGATGTATCCCCACCAGTCTCATGTCAGCACACCCCAGAAGGACAGGGCAGTAAATGGTACTGATTTTTCAATGTTGGACATTTGTTTTCCCCTTCAGTTTCTAGCCGGCTTATCTAAATAACTTGCCATTTCTATAACCTAACAATGGATAATCTTTGTGTCTGTAACTTTCCTGTTACTTATCCTTTAGACTTTTGTTCAGTACTTGAGTCACCTTGTTGAGAATCACACTACATAAAAATAAATTGTACTGAAATTCATGTGGCAGTCAAATTAACTGTCTGATGAACTAAGGCTTCAGGAATTGAGGAACCAAATAATCAGAGGCGTATAGCTTGTGGAAGAGCCTTGGCCAAAGATTTTCACGTTTCTATATGCTGACAGCATCAAGTTTATTTGTAATCAAAATTTCACACTATTTGAGCACAACAAACTCCTCAGCCAGAGAAACCAATTTTTTCTTTTGTCTCCAAGTCTTATATTAGTGTAAAAGCCCACCTTGAGAGAGCTCAAACTGTGCATGAGCAATGTGCACAAAGGCAAAACTTTTGCAACTTGATCTTGCGAGAATGAAGCTGTCCTGAGCATCTTCTGGTTTTTGAATCCTGCAAGAAAGGGGGAAGTATTTTTGTACTTAATTTAAACAGCCATATTAATCAACAGTAAAAATGCCAAACTGAAAAAAGATTTTGGCTGAAATTAATTTTAAAAGATATCAAGCTCATTCAATGAGAACATAAAAATATTCTTAACTAACAATAAGCTGACATAAATCACATCAACTTTAAATATGCCAAAACAAAGTGCATGGTATGCCAATGTGAAGTTTAAAATAAGAGGTTTAAAAACAAGTCCTCACGCTTTGAGTTCTGCATATCTGACCAGCATTCTGGCATAGCTCTCATTCTGGCTGTGCTGGGAAAGTGGTAGGCTGGAGAAGACCTGTGTGTAGCAGTCAATCAATTTTGTGAGGAGCCTTGAATCTGTCTGGGGGTCTCCTCTCTTCTCCATGCTTGCAAGATATGCAAAACATGTTTCCGGAGAGTTGAAGCTAAGGATCTGATTTATACTTCCAGACGTATCTGTTTTGATATTCAATAGGAAAAACGCAATATACAGAAAAACAAAAGCACAAGTTAGACAAATAAGACACTTTAAGGAGTAAAAGTGAAAAAATGAATTTTTAGATGTCCAAATAAGAACCTTCTGTCTTAGAAGGAGCTTTTTTTGCCCTGTGTAGAAGTGTGGTAGTTGAGTCCACAGCTCCTAGATCCTCCCATGGTAGGTGCTCAGGACTAATGACAGATGGCTGAGAAAAAGAAACCAAATATTAAAAGTACAAGTTCATTCAACAAAGACCCATTTCTACAGCACTATGCATTTGTACTTTGCCAACCCTAACCTGAAAAACAAAAAAATGAGAAGATTGTGTGTTGCCATGCATATCTCTCACCTTTATGCCGACCAGGCTGTAAGAGTCTCCATCTCTACTGCTCTTCTTGGATGAGGAAACTGAAAACACTGGCTCAGCTTTTGATCCAGAAGTTTGCCTGAAGTTACAAATAAAAATTAGACTGAATATAGCAGAAACATTAAACATTAAATTTGAGGTCAGAAAACAAAAGCAAAAAACAGACAATGCAGGAAAATAGGGAGCAGCTTGATTGACAAGGTCTTCTTTACTTAGCTTAGAGCACATCTTAAGTGCTGAACCCCTGCAAAAGTTTTAAACCTGGAGATGTTATCCTGAGGGCGGACAGTTGGTGAGAGACTTAAGGTCATAAAGAAAGCAATTTCTCCCATGGGTCAGAGCCTTGATTTGATGGAGGCCATGGTATTGTCGAGAAAAAAAATTGCACAAACCACAAGAGTCCAAGATGAAGAGGAAGCTGCAACTTATAGTGGATACCGATTCACACCCTCTAAATGAAGTGATCACCATGAGCTCCTTTAGCCACCAACTTAGGTGCACTAAGAAGCACTTTGCTCTTTTCTACTGATTGCTAAACTTGTCTTGATTTACATTAAATTGTAATCACTCTTCTGAACTTTTCAGTTCATTTTAAACTCTACCCACCAAACTGAACTGCTGTTCAGACAGGAAGTGTCACTTTTCTTCAGAAGCCTCTCATTACTATCATCGTAGCTGTCTTCAGGAATAGGCAGGGATAACAGAGGCACCCGGCCTGGCTAAAGGGCAGGAGAGCACAAACAGCAGTGAGAGGAGCATTTACATCAGTCCACTCTGATCACACTAGGCAGAACCACTCTTTACCATGACACTGGCCTTCTTCCTGTGAGAACCAGATCTCCAGACTGGGACAGGGTCCTCCTGAGTGCTGCTCTTCTGATCTAAACTGTAAGAACAGGAAGCAGATTATTGTACCTTCACCCCTGCAGTAAAATTTCTGCACAAAACCACAGCTGTAGACAACCTTAGCAGACAGTTGTCTACTAAGCAATCACATGCATGGATCACATACTACCTTCAAGCAACCAATTGCAGTAAAAAAAAAAAAAAGAAAAATCCAGTAATTATTCTTTTTCCTATACAAAAACACAGCTGAACACTTTAATGACTTTAGTGAAAAGTCACAATCTAGCTATCCCTTGCTATCCACAATCTCAAAAATTCATTTTTTCAGCTTGAAAATTTGCAGCCAAAAATCATCATCCAAATCAAAACAGCCCTCTTCCTCATACACATCCTAAAAAATTTCAAACTGCAATAGTATTTGCATTTTGCACACATCTGGGCAAAAGGACATCTCTTCTGCATAGGTGAACATGATAATGTTAAGTGCACTTCTATATAAGTGAATACAGAAATGACATGTTATCACTAACAGTGTGAGTAGAGATCTAGTGGTTCTGCTTGTGCAAGAAAGCTTTTTGTACATCTGGTTGTTAATAAAACTGTTTTTTATTTGTTTCACAATGGTGAAACGTTACAGCGATAGTGCAAACAAAGTGTTGTTTCTTATTTATCTAAGCATTTTGCAGTGTTATAGTGAAATTTGGGAAAATTTTTTAGGGCTTTTGGGGTGGACTGGAATGCATTATAATTTTTCCCAAAAGAAATAATGGAAATTGCCATCTCAATTTACACATTTTCACATAACATGTTTTTTTAGGAACCAATTAGGCATGTGAATCGAGGGATGACTGTATATAGTTCTGTTTATTTTTTCATGCATATTATTTTTTCACAGATTTATGAGCTGCCTGTTTTTGCTGTTCACTGCGAGTTTTGGTTTTATTTTGTTGTGTTTCTTTGACAACACAAATGTGCATATTCTTGGGCAATTAAAGCACATTGAAATAGAAAGCTTTGGCGAACGCATGTAAAATTGCCCGTGTCTTTACTTATCAGCGTATTATCTCAGTAAACTCTGTGTCCTTTGTTTGCAATTTACAAGCGGTTTTTCAGAAAAACTTTATAGTTGTAGATCAAAGAATTGCTGTATAGGCCTCTGCTATCAGAACATTCTCTATGACAGACATTTTCAGAAATATTCCGATAACAAAGGACAACTACATTTGCAACTCCTTCGGACAACAAAGTGAAGACTTTCCAACTTACCTAGGACAGTACAAGCTACCCAGCTGGAGGTCACCAGTGTCTTCTGAGGTCCGAGAGATTTTGCATGGTTCCCCAAAACCTTTTGCTGAGGCTTGTGCAACTGAGAGTGTTAAAACTGTATAGGGAAGCAACAGACCACTCAAAAGCCACTGTTCCCCGTAGGAAATCTACTCAGGTCAGTCAGTCTGCTATATAAACATGACATCAAAAACTGCATCAAAATATCTGCCTGATGCAATTTTTTTTTTTTTTTTACAAAATGTAGATTTACAAATTTACCTATCACTTATCATATTCTGTTTTTCTGAGCATCCATCCACCCATTATCATTAACTACTTAGTCCTGAACATGGTCACAGGCAGCCAGAGCCTATGTCAGAATCTGTAGGTGCTAGGCTATGAAACTTTTTCTGAACATGCAACATTCAAAAATATTATTCTCAACTGGCTGAAACATTTTTACCACATAATTCTGGTGTGTTGTTTGTTGCATCAGTACAAAGATTTAATAATGGCAAAAGATACCCCTTTCTAGCATAATGTACCCCATGCCTGTTGTAAAACAAAATTAGTACAGAAAATTCAGTACACCGACCTCCAATGTTCTCTTTGTCTTCCTGGGACAGCAGTTGTGTTTTTCCCAGATTTAAATTTTGTTGAGCAATCTCTAGCAGTTCGGTGGGTTTAGCATTGGCTGCAAAGGCCCTCTGAAGTATCAGTGTACTTTTATTTCGATTTCCTATTCAGAATATAATGAACAATTTTTAAAAATCATCATTGCAGTTTTCTACATTAAAGTATTTGTATATCTATTTAACAATCCTGTGTGTATGTAGCCCCTACCTTGAGAAAGCTCAAACTGAGCATGAGCAATGTGCACAAAGGCAAAACATTTGCTGTTGGATCTTGCCACAGTGAAGTTGTCCTCAGCATCATCAGGCTCCTGAATCCTGCAGAAAAGGAGTCAAAGACAGCGATTCTTGCTACTAGCACTGGCAATCACTGCATGCTGCTTGTTTTCAGACATTAGACTTAACAGTTAGTGAGCTTATAGTAGGCTGAGCGTCCCTTTGAATGTCAAACAACTTAAATAAAGCTGAACTAAAAACATTGAGGACTGAATATATTTAGTGTTAGTTGCTGAACATTTGTAGTGATGAAGCAATAAGTTATTTCCTTTGTTTCTAAAATACCACATTGTTTACTTTGTTATGTTTTACAACTGATGCAATACAAACAAATAGTTTTCTAGTATCTTCACTGCATTTTGTTTTCCACAGCACATCTCATTTAGCATACCTGAAAAACTCATGTCTTAAATTAACATTCAGTTTTATGTGCTAATTTTAATGTGTGTTACGTAAACCAATAGGTCATTTTAAACAAAAACACAATAAACAAGGATTTGCCTGGTATTAGAACAAGAACTGATGGCTTTTCCAGAAAACAAGAAAAAATTTAGACAGACTTGCATATATCTTCAAAACTAGTGTTAAATTGAGACAATGATACCATGGTCCCTAGAATTTGGGACACTGAAAAAAATAAGGCAGAATTCCACTGTTCTATGTGGATTACACCACTATGTTACGTAAAATTTCAAATATCAAGGGGTGAAGGTAACGTAAAAGTATGTGCAAATCTAATCCACGAAATCCATTAATGCATGTTTAACTGACTGCACATTTGTAAATATTGAACAAATCAAATAAAATGAACATATCAGGCCCATTAAATGAGTTTTGGTCTTTAGTAAAAACAAACTCTGTAAAGACTCCCACCAATTCAATCACTACAAAAGCAACAATTTAGATTGATATGTGAAATTTGAAATAATTAATTCAAAACATGAACAAATCCTTACGCTTTGAGCTCTGCATATCTGACCAGCATCCTAGCATAGCTCTCATTCTGGCTGTGCTTGGACAACGGCAAACAGGAGAAGACTCGTGTGTAACAGTCGATGAGATTTGCAAGGAGCCTCAAATCTGTATGCGGGTCTCCTCTCTTCTCCAGGTTTGTCAGATATGCCAAGCATTTCTCTGGCGAGTTGGTACTAAGGATCTGGTTTATGTTGTCTGAATGTTTTGGACTCGTATCATCTGTCAAAGAGAAGTTCATCTGTCATCACGAGGTTAGCAAATAATTAACAAGGTTAATTACAATCCTACAAAACCAGCTTGAAACTGATTCACACAACTGGGGTTTTCTTTATCAATTCAGATAAAGTATTGTATTCAATGTAGGGACCTTTAAATAACAAGATGATAGCCCTAAACACAACGCCTCTTGCTAGTTCTGCGTTCACGACAAAATAACAGCAACAATCACCTTCGGAGAGGTATGTCGTCTTGATGTTTTTCAGCTTCTGACAGAGTAGGGCGAACTGCATCTGCCTGTCCGTGTGCTCATCCTCCTCCATGTCTGAAAACCAAACATTTCACTTATTTTACTTAAGACGCACAGGTCCAATGGTTCGTAAAATGTAGCAAATGTTCGACCTGTTCTTGGAGGATTTACATATTATCAAGCAAAGCCACAGCATTAACAATTTTTTTTGCTTATAAAAACACTCTACACACTGAGTATACACACTGGACCACGCCTGTTTACCATCTTTACGTGTATGCCGTCTTCATACTGCTATAAGTGGACCAAAATCATCAACATCATATTAAATATAACATTTCCTACTAGTATTTATGCTTTAAACAACATACCCACTCCTCAACACGCAAAGTCTTCTTTCTTGCTGTTGTCTAACCAACGTGAAACAGCAACAAACCCAGTCACTTCAAGCGACTGTTTCGTGAAACGTTTCAAATCTCCCACTTCCTGTCCTCCTGCCCATTCATTGGTACATTCGTATTCCCAAACTCCGCCTCACTGCGCACGACTTCCGGGTTCTCTTAGGAGACTGTTGTCGCGAGAACTCTTAAGCAGCGCCTATGAGGTGTTGACATTTAGTCCCTGAGCCTGTCTCCGCGTTGCGTTTTTCGTGTGCAAATAAGATTTTTTTCATTTGGTATGTGTGTGCGTGTGTGTGTGTGTATATATATTATATATAGCCACTTATTTTTTAATGAGGAATAAATTTATTAGATTTTTTTTAGCAAAACTGTAACTTTTTTGTTTTATGACAAAATATTTGTATCACCATATTGCTACTCCAAATCCCAGAGAGGCCCTCACATTTAATTGATTTGATTTCATTACTTGAATTTTTATAGGAAAGAAAAAATTAAACAGATGGACATGTTTTTACAGAACTCGATTTTTTTTTGTTTAAATGAAATTGTAAATCACAAGGTGTGTTCAGACAGTCAAAGGCTTCTATCAATCATTAAATTCTAGTGTTCCGAACATTATACTTTAATATATTCTAGTATCTGTAAAATCTGCTATATTCGATATATTGTAAATGAAGGGCTTAATTTCTTCCGTTCAGGGAAAATTTCTATGTCAGTTATACGAAAAAGTGGGGGCCTCAAACCGGTGTTAAAAAAAGTCGGTCATAGTGGGCTTATTCTGGGCAAGACCAGGACCGGTAACCATCTGCGCCGTCGTCCGCGCACCCGGCTGCCGCGTCGCGCATGCGCTCCGTCCACGGGCGATCTGCGATAGAGCCGCAACGCGAGGTGCTGCTGAGAGCCGTCATGTCTGATCTCTACGCAGGACATTCCCGTCGCCTCTACTTATCCTAGGCTTATGTTGAAACATAAACAGAAATTTTCGTCGCATTTTCTCATTCTTTCCGCGTAGTCTTCATAAGCGGCATCCCTTCGACCTTGCAGTGAATGTCATTATAAAAGCCATCGAAAGGTAAGGAAACCGGCTATAATCCAAATAAGACTGTCATATTTCAATCGCTTGTGCGGTGAGGTGCTGACATATGGGGAAAAGTAAACCCTCGTTGGGGGGGCGCGTGTTCAAAACGGAGATGGAGCTGATATACGTCACTCCGATCCGACGCCTATGATTGCCCTTGCACAAAATAAAATGACAGTGTTTTATTTTATTATATGCGTTACGTGTGTGTATTTCGTAATAACACAAAGGTAGTCGCACCAGCTGCCTAGGTCGTACCTCGGTGTCAGAGGACCTCAGCTTTGCGGAGCTGCTAGTCTCATGCACGTTCATATCTGCGGCTTTATTTCTTGTGGAAGGCGGGGGTGGGGGGTTCTGTTACAACATCCGTCTCGACATCCACCTCTCTACACCCCTCACAGCATCAATCCGGACATTCACAATTGCACCCACTGCAATACTATATGCATCTACAACCATCAGTACATCAGGCTCTCTGCCCATCTGTCTGCACCTTTCACTGCACCATTCTCTACACCCACCGCATCATCCATCTAAGTTGGAGTGATCTGGATTTATAATGCTCCCACATATTAGGCACTGAACCTCTTTTCACCCGCCTTTGTTTAATTTACAGTGTGGATCGACTGGTATTAAGGCCCCATTACTTTCCTGAAGGGAAAGCTGCTGACACAAGATTTGTTCTCTGTTTTGATCACTGGCCCATGTTTTATCAGATATGAATGACAAATGTGAATGTGTTGTCAAATGTGAATGCGATTTGGCTAAAGGGAATGGTCCAGTTTACAGCTGGTGTCACGGGAGAGAAAAATGTTTGACAAATGTCATAATTACTTTTAAGGTTCAGTATTGCAGGCCATCTTCAAAGTCCCTTGCATTTCTGGACTGGTGTCTAAGAAAGAAGTCCCATATAGCTCACCCTTGATTGAATGTGTCCAGATATGGTAAAAGTCCAGAAAATCGAAAGAATAATTTAATAGTAATTTTTTTAAACAGTGTTGTATAGTCCTGTTCTATGTACTACAGTAACACTTTTATAACATAATTAGCTGAGTTACCCAGTGCTGTCCAGGTCACAAAGGTGAAAAGGTGGCTGCAGTTAGTACAAAATTATTCCTATTGTTTACATTATTGTAATGTTTTTACAAATGCAGTAATCCCTCAGTATCTGGCTCTAATTCATCCATGAAAATGGGTCGGATACTGAATTTTCTAATAGCGAGTGCCTTTTTCCTATTATTTTAATTTGAAAAAAATAAATAATGCACTCCCAGCCCATCAGAAAACACCTATATAGATATCAACCCATGATTTCTGCATGATAAAACGCTCTAAAAACAAGTTACTTAATTAGAAAACACTTAATGTTGTCATTAATTTGAATATTTATAAGCTGTGATACATTATGTACAGTACAAGATATTTCACTCCCTCCTCACAGCATCAGTGCATTACACACAGGAGATGAGAGGGCACATGGGTGAGGTCTGCAGCATGAGTTCAGTGTTATGAGATGTTGAAAAAAGGGAATAAATACATGTGTCAAAGTAACCTACCACTTCTGCCCCTTTGTTTAACCCAACAACCAGCATATAGGTTTAAAAAAGTAACACGTAATAAATGTGATACAGCATAATTCAGACAAAGGAAAAGAGGTGGAAACAGCTGATAACACCCATATACACGTGCATCTGGCTTTGGATAAATTTGTAACAGTAAACAGCAGAGTTTCTACAATACATACAGAATTATTTTATTACAGTGCACTGTACGGAATTTATGTGTACATTTTTTAAAAGTTATTTAGCTTTTTTGCATTTAATATTTAAATTGAAAGTAATCTGTCATGTCCGCTTCTTTGTTTCACACAACAACCGGAATTTAAATAAATGGGTTTATTTAAAAAATGAAATCCATAGTAAATGCCTTCATACAAAACAAAACTAGCAGAAACTGTTGATAAGTGTGAACAAAATGCAATGACTACTATACAAATTGTGCAGTTATTTACAAGGATACCGCCAAGCATATTTAAGTTGTGTTGATAACATAGATGGAAATTACAAGATTAAACATTAATAAGTGTAGTTGGTGACACTGACAAACATCATACTAAGCGTATGCACTCACTGTCCACCATTCTACTGAATAGGAATCCGTTTTGCTCTAAGAACAGCCTGAATGCTTCATGGCATGGATTCATCAAGGTGCTGGAAATATTCCTTAGAGATTTTGGTTGACATGATTATGTAATTGCTGCAGATTTGTCAGCTGCACATTCATGCTGCCAAACTGCCGATCTACCACATCCCAAAGGGGCTCTACTGGATTCGGATCTGCAGACTGGGGAGGCCGTTGAAGTACACTGAACTCATTGTTATGATCAGGAAACCAGTTTGAGATGTCTTGTGCTTTGTGAATTTTCATGCTAGAAGTAGTAGCCATTAGAAGATAGGTAAATTACGGCCAATTTGTGGCTGTGGCATTCAGATGATCCTCAGTTGGTATTAGGGGACCCAATGTGTGCCAAGAAAAAATTCCTCACACCACTCAACCACCACCACCACTCTGAACTGTTAACATAAGGCAGGTGAGGTCCATGGCTTCATGCTGTTGATCCTACCATCTGTGTGTCACAGCAGAAATCAAGATTCATCAGACTGGGCAACATTTTTGCAATATCCATCCGTCCAGTTTCAGTATGCTAGTGCCCACTGTAGCTTCAGCTTCTTCTTGTAGGCTGACAGGAGTGGAACTTGATGTAGTGTTCTGCTGCTGTAGCCCATCCGAATCAAGGCTTAACATGTCATGCGTTTAGAGTGGTTACAGTTACTGTAACCTTCCTGTCAGCTCAGATCAATCTGACCATTCTCCTCTGACCTCTCTAATCAACAAAATGTTTCTGCCCAGAGAACTTCCGCTCACTGCATGTTTTTTGTTTTTTGCACCATTATGTGTAGACTCTGGAAATTGTTGTGCATTAAAATCCCAGGACATTCGCAATTTTTGAAATACACAAACTGCTCATTATGGCACCAACAACCTGTGTCTGCAATGTTTTTATGCATTGCGCTATTGCCACACAATTGGCTGATTATATAATTGTGTGAACGAGCAGGGGTACAGGTATTCCTAATAAAGTGTCCAGTACATTATGGTACTACTTAAGATGCTCACTGTATTACCAGTGCAAATAGAATTACTCACAGGGACCAACAATTTCTCTGGTTTGGTGATGCAACAGGTCCTCTTCTACTAATGGAATTTCCTTTGATCGGTTCTTAGACCTTTGTGAACTTTAACCACTGTGTTTTGTACCGCTGTTTGAACTCTTAGAGGATTCTATGTAATTGAATAATCATTTTTGTGCAGGATAACCAGAACGTGGCAACATGGAGATTGTAAGTTACTTAATAAATGATACCATAGAGTTGTACAAATGGAGCCTTACCATTGCAGGTGAGTAGCTGTCTTTCTTTCCCTTCTCTTGCTGTGCATGTTTTTGTGTGTTTTCATTCTATGAGTGTGGCTGCTCTCAGTCTGGAAGTGCAGTTTGCAGTTTTAACACAGGGGACACTGCATTTCTCCACACTGATCTTCAGCTTATGAAAATAGTTGTCTGTTTCTAATAAGTTACAAGTTATGCACAATGCTTTACATCACATCAATAAAAGTGTAATAATACAGACATCCCTCTATTTATTCACGTTAGGTTCTGTAAAATGTCACACAAAGCTATTTTGAATTAAAAATTCACTGTAAGATTCAGTTTTCATCAACCATTCATCCTATGCGAGTTTATTATTTTCCAAAGCTTATCCTGGAAACCCACAGTGAACACAGTGGAAGGATCACCAGTCTGTGACCAGACATTTTTAAAAGTTGCTAACTTGAGACAACATTGTCTACTTTAAAACGAGTGGAAAATAAAACAAAATTCAAAAAATATTCTCTACAACCAATTCTTCATCACATAAAGATATGCAGCATTTTTTAGGATCTGGCCTCTTTCATTTAGCTTTATTCATATCATCAGTCAACATATAACAATACATGCATACCTTAATATATTCACTCTATCTTCAGTCAAAGTCTTGGATGTAACTATAATAAATTAACATGCAGTAAAACGTTTAATACTTTTATTAACTTCAAACCACTTTAAAGTTAAAACTAAATAAAAGTGACTGAAGATAAAAAAAATTCATTGTTTCCAAAAACTCTTCTTTATCAACTGGTTGTTAACTGATTTATCACACAAGCATGTGTGATGTTCGCTACTCATCACCTGTTCACCTGCTCACACCAGACATGAGGTGTAAACACTCTGGAAGTAAGCTGAATTAATTTGGACCCCCACTCCAGTCTGCATGCATTTTACTGCCAACTAGACACAGATATAGAAAAGTAGATGATGTTTACTTTAAAACAAACATTTTTAAATTAGACAGGTGAAGAAAATATCATTCAAAATAAATAAAAATGGTTGTATCTGAAAATTTGTAAGTTGAAAATTCATTTCACAAGGATCCAGTGTACAGTGTTCTGCTATACTTCTTTGCATGTTTTTCCCATCCTTCCTTGTGAAGTTCCTTGTCAGTACTATAACTGTTCAGAATGAGAGAGCCTTTGGGAGTTCAGTTGTCTTGTGTCAGTCTGTCTTCAGTTTTATGAAATCATATTATAGCATATGAATTTAAATTTTTCCTGTAACTCACTGCTGAGATACACCACAAAAAACAGCGGTGTACTATACCTCCTATCAAATCCCAGTTACCGCAGACTGAGACAAGTTCATTGTCTCTGGCCACACATCCCTGCTCCTGTGCCACTGTGTGATTATGAAAAATGATTTCTGTGTATGTGTCCCACAGACAAACGTGTACAGAACTGGCCACTGATGGGGTCCCCACTACCCACCCTGGCTATCAGTTCCCTATACCTGCTCTTCCTCTGGTTGGGACCCAAGTACATGTGGAACCGGGAGCCATTCCAGCTGAGGAAGACTCTTATCACCTACAACTTCAGCATGGTTGTGCTCAACTTCTTCATCTGGAAGGAGGTGGGAGCTACTAGTATCAACAGATAATGAAAGAAGAATTAAGATGTTAAGGAAGAAAATGATAGCCTACAATAAGCTGATCGATATGTTTATAAGATGTAGTATTTCTCTGTTTCTAGCTTTTTCTGTCCACACGGGCTGCAGGCTACAGCTACCTCTGCCAACCTGTCAACTACAGTGATGATGAAAATGAAGTCCGGGTAAGTGAGTATGACTGAGTACATGTGAATACCAGGTGACATACTGGTTAGAGCAGCTGCTATGTACTTGGAGGACCTAGGTTCAAAACCCTCCTCCTGCTGTTTTACCCTTGTCAAGTACTTACCAGAGTTCATATGGTAATAACTACCTGTTGATATAAATCTAAAAATTATTAAGCTGCTTAACATTTTTAGTTGCTTTGGAGAAAATCATAAGCTAAATGAGTAAATGTGTCAATATACCTACCAATCATCAACTAATTTTCCAAATGTAACAGACATCTGCAGGACAGGTTCTAGGGTCCTGTCGAAGTCCTCCTTTTCTGTTCGAAGGTCCAATAAAGATAGAACTGTAGTGCATATTGTTTGCACATTGCACCATCATGTAGAACCCCCTATAAATTCTTTTACCTGCCTCTACTATCTTCATTTCTGTCTGAATACAGTGACTGTATTTCATCTTAATCTCTTTCAAATATCAGGAACTGTCTCTGGATACCCACAGTGTTGTTTTTCACATACACTTGCATTTATGTCTTTGTGTTTTTATGAATATCTCTATGTTCAATGGGTTTCTCTTTAACTGGCAGGTGGCAGCGGCCCTGTGGTGGTACTACGTGTCCAAGGGTGTAGAATATCTAGACACAGTCTTCTTCATTTTGCGCAAGAAGTTCAACCAAGTCAGCTTTCTCCATGTTTATCATCACTGCTCAATGTTCACACTGTGGTGGATTGGCATCAAGTGGGTGGCTGGAGGACAATGTGAGTACTTTTCTGTCCAAGCATGTGGAGGGGAAGAAAAATATCAAAAAACATGTTCAATTGGTGATAGTAAAGAAAAGGTTGACAGCTAAAATCCAGGGTTTAGTGTAAAAATGAAGATTGGCATTCACAGAATTAGGGAACACAAATTTCATTGGCACAAAACAGAAAAGCACGTTTGTTAGGGGCCTTCATCACTGTGCATGTACACTATGTAAATAGGCATATATTTATTGTATAGAATATGCGACAAGTTATGACAACATAATTGTTAGGCAAACAGCAGACTGAGTTCTGTAACTGAGTGTTGGCATAAATCACAGGAAATGATGGTAGTGCAGGGACTATAAACATAGCATTAACAATTTGTAACAACAATAAAAAAGAAAAGATTGAAGCAATGATAGGAAAATAAAAATATATGAATTGACAAAGAAGTGAATAAGAGACAAAATGAGACTTCTCATCCTTATTTCTAACAGAACATTTCTGTGCAGTTATTCTTACTTTCTAAGTGTTTTAGTTTTTCCCACATAATAAAGGGTTACAAGGACGACATAGAAGATAAACGATGTTTTACCCAAAAATATGTGTTTGCATGAATCCCGTCTTATCATGGCGCTGGAGTAAATACAGCTGTGGCACTTAAAGTCTGGGGACAAAGTGAGTACCGTATGTAATATGGTTTGTATATGAATAGTGTGAATGCAATCTCAAAACATGGGCTTGGAAGGGAAAGTGGAGCAATGCTGCTATTAAACATGATTAGTAAATGATGGGTCTTTGTCAAAGATGGTTTATAACTAGGACGCTGATATGTTCTTACCTGATCTAACTTCCCCTAGCCTTCTTCGGTGCACACCTAAATGCAGCCATCCATGTCATCATGTACCTGTATTATGGTCTGGCTGCCTTTGGACCGAAGATCCAGAAGTATTTGTGGTGGAAGAAGTATCTGACCATCATTCAGATGGTAGGAGTGTACAGACACAAAGCAATTGTTAATTTCACATGACCCTAGTAGAAGCAAAAAAATCTCTGTGCATGTGATGTACATTAGTATATACATGTGATGTGACATATATAGATATATATGTGTGTGTGTGTGTGTGTGTGTGTGTGTGTGTGTGTGTGTGTGTGTGTGTGTGAGATGTATATAGTATATAGACTATAGTCACACTTATCTACCAAAATGGGAACTATGGATGATTGGACAATTGAAAATGTTCAATAATGCAGAAACCTGAGGTGAAAAAGACTTAAATGGAAGTGCAGTGTCTGAACTAGTTTATTAATACATTACACTGTTCTTGATCACAGGGGTTTAAATGCTATGCCGCCCGTAATTCTAGTAAACTTACAGTATAACATAAACTATAAAATTACAAATTTTTGTATTTATTTATACAGCAGAGAAAATGTTACATGTAAAATATCATGAAATAAAAACATAATTCACTGTTCTTATGCTATTGTAAATATATTTAAAAAACTATAGTTTTAGCTGGGAAGTTTTTATGCATTGGTTTTTGTTTGCTGTTACTACAGTTTTTATTATTTTCCAGGAACAAATAAACAAAAAAAACTGATTAAAAAGTAAACATGTAGGGTTGAGTGTAATCATTCTATAGTGTTATTAATTTAATTAAATTTTATTCACTGAAATATCATTGTTTATAACTTGTTAGTTAATGCAGGTTTTGGTTTTTACTCAAACAGCCCATCTTTGTTGCAGAGAGAATGTATTTCCATTATAAATTTCTGAAATTTTGAATTTACTAACAATTTTTCACTACAAATGTTGGGCTGCTTTATTCATTTTGTTTTTGCCAGTGACTGAGTAGCAGCCATCCCTTGATTGTCACATCTGATTGTGTGAAAATTTGTAAATTGAGAGTTATTTCCATTATTCAAAATGCATTCGAGCCCAATCAAAAAAAAAATTTCCTAAATTTTACTATAATACCAAAAAAGCTTACAAAAGTAAGAAACAACACTTTGTGTATGCTGCAGTGGTAGCATTTAAAAGGATTCACCGCTGCAATGTAATTAAAACAACCAGGTATACATAAAGCTTTCATGCACAAACAAAACCCCTAGAACTCTTTTCTAGCAGTAATAACTTATACCATTACTGTATTCACCCATGTAGAATAATACTAAATATTACTATATTTACTTATGTAGAAGAGCACTAAATATTACCTTATTCATATATAGCATAGCACTGAATAGATACCACCACATACAAAAAGTGAGCATGAATTTTTTTTCTTTTATCGGATTTTTTTTTTGGCTTTTGTATCGTGCAGATTGATACATAAATCAAGAAATGGTATAAAAATGAAATTGCAGTCTAGCAAAACCTTGGATGAGTGCACATAAATCAAGGAATGACTATGTTAAAACACTTGAATAACCATCAATTTCATGGCCAATGGGTGCTGAAACCATTCTGGATTTGATGTGTATTGGGGACAGTGGGTAGTGCAGTGGTGAGAGCCATCACTTTTGGACAGGGCGGGTCAAGTTCACATTCAGTTGAAGTACCCTTGGTCATGTTACTTCAGCTTGAGTTGATAGAGGAAACATTACTCTATTAATGTTAAATAGCTTAAAATTGTAAGTTGCTTTGGAGAGAAATGTCTGCTAAATAAATAAATGCAAATATTTTGTCTCTCTTTCCTTGCTTCCCTCAGGTCCAGTTCCATGTCACTATTGGCCATACAGCTGTGTCCCTCTACATCGACTGTGACTTCCCACACTGGATGCATTGGGCCCTCATTGGCTATGCCATCACTTTCATTATCCTCTTTGGCAACTTCTATTACCAGACCTACCGCCGCCAGCCTCGCCGGGACGGCCCCTCCAAAGCAGTCCCTAGTGGCTTTGTCAATGGTGTTACCACAGCAACCAATGGTGTGAGCAAGATGGAGGAAAAACCTTTGGTGGAGAGTGGGAAGAAAAGAAAGAAGGGACGGCCAAAGCGAGAGTAAAGGCACTTGATGCGTATCTGCTGTGGACACTGAGAGGACAGCAGAGCCCAGAGCCCTGTACCACGCCCCTGCAGAGTGTGTACAAATAGGACTGTGACTCCCCCATAGAAGAGTGGGTGTTCCCACATTACCAGAGTTCACATAATTCTCAAGATTTTGTTACAACACTTCTGGACTATGCTTTATCTTTGTCCTCATAGAAGTCAGACATACCAATTTGTTTGATGCGAGAAAGGCTATGGTAACAAGCCAACGGTAAATAACACAAACAAGCACACACTCTCACACATACGAACTTTTCTGAAAACGTGTATACCCCAGCATCCAGCAACATTGTCATGTTCGAATCGGCATCTTCTTTATTGCTTTTTCCAGTATTTTCATGTTCTTTTATCTTTTTAATGACCCTTGATTGCATTTGTATTTAAAATGTATTTAACGCATCATTTTCTAACTTTCATTCCACCTGGGTCATGATTTGGTTATATGGTCAGCACCAGTGAGATGTCAGCAGATATCCTAGTTCAGAAACTCACCAAAGATGGGCATGCAGCAAAGACTTGTGGGTGCACTTCCTCACTTGCAATCCAGCTGCAGGGCTGACTGCAGGAATTGGCCTTCACTGGGTGATAGCTGTATGAATGCTGCACTTTTGTTGCATTATGTCATAGGTTTGGTTTATTACTGCTCATCATGTATAGCAGACTTCTTTGTTACCCTCCCAACAATCAGCTGCATCAGATACAGCAATTTATCCTATGGGCTGTTTTCTGTTTTCTTGTTTGTGAAGGCCTTTCGTATGTGTAAAATAATAGCCTGCACACCACTGCATTCACTGGTTTCACAGCCCCCTTTCTGTTGTATGATATTTGGCTAAGGCAAAAATAATAATAATACTGAACATGTTGTGTTTCATTAGTCTCTGTCCTGGTCCAAGTAGATGACGCCAACAAATTCAGGTGAAATAAATATCTTTATTTCACTTACCTACATTTCATTTTTGGGTTAAAACTTCCTTCTAGTGGTTTAGCTAATTTCATGTACATATCAAGATGTTTCATAAACTCTGAAACACATCCCTTAGTTAAATGATTAGTGGAGGACAGAGTTGCTGAATCCTCAGCTTGAGAAACCATCTGGACAATTTCTATGCTACTTATCTAATTATAAATGTATGGAAGGTTCATGTTATTGAGAGATTTTAATTAGATCTTTTTACGTATCTGCCATTGGTTATTTTCTTTTTGCTGTCATGACCTGTCAGGTGTTGCACGTGTAAGAATGAACTGGATTAGAACTGGTCCTAAGCTGGAGGAGAGGGTTTATTACCTGCAGTTCAGTGTTACTGACTGCTAACTGCAGGTTGTGGTTGTGAGAACAAACTTCAACTGAATCCAGTCAAACAAGAAAGGGTCCAGTCTTTATTTTATTTTATTTATTCCAGTCTTTATTCACCACACATTCTAATGGGAAGAGGCACATGTGTTGCTTCAGAACGTACATGTATTGTGATCACTACAGCCTTACAGTGCCCTCAGTCATCCCAGGTTTTCAAATGTCTCCAGTTGCTGTCTGTTGTATTTATTTTAAGATTTTGGAAATGCGTTTTTAAGTATTTACTGTGGAATATTGAAATTGTGCAAAAATGTGTCATTCATTCAACTGTCATCTTGCTGCAGTTTCTATTCTAATAAACGGAACATCATTGCACACAAGTTAACTTGCACATGGTTGTGTGATTGCACTTATATTTGTTGTTATTATTAGAACAAAATATGTAATCTGAAAACCTTGCTCAGCTTCCATAACTTGGAGCAGTAGAACAGAAGAATGGTCAATATGGGTGCGATATGTTGAGGGAAGAAGGTAAATCTGAATGGGTTTACATTTACAACTATTTGATGCTCTTCTCCAAAACGACTTACAATATTACCCCTTTACGATATTTTACAGCTTTACGCAGTTTATATTTTTTTATGTATCAGTTCAGGGAAAGTACGTTGCTCAGGGGTACCACACTGTGATAATGGTGGAGGTGAAGTCAAAACCCAATTGACAGCTTTTAGGCTAGATCAGGGAAAACAAAAAGAAGTAAATGAAGTAACAATGGAAAATACTGATATATGATGTCAGCATTAAACAAAGAGACAGGCTGCAAAGAGACATATCAAAAAACACACAACACAGAGAAGCTGTTCTAAAAAACGTTTGGCCAGTTTCATCCATAAAGGTTGTTATCTGTGTTGTGAAACAGTATGTGGAAATCATACATTACTACCTAGTATCACACATTGCTGGAGCAGTATCTCCCTGCCTGTAACATCTAATAAACAATAATATCAAAGCTTCCATTTCTAGTGTAAGCATAGAGTGCAGGTTCAAAAGAGCCATGTGATCTGAAGCTGTGATACACCCATCCCCCAGTAGCTGACTATCTTGTTGAAGGCAGCTGAGCCCTTTAAGAACAATGGAGTTGAACCAGCTTCCACTTCCCTGTGATTGGTGCAGCACAAATAAAGGTTTCCAGGGCAACTGTACACAGAATCTTAAAATACAGTTGCTTTTCTTCCCTCTGAACAGCTATAATCCTGACTGCATCCTGATGAACTTCACGCTGATGTTTTACATAACTGTAACCTGACATTACAGCTTTCTGTCAGAAGAAATGGCTCTTTAAAAACAACGTAAAAAAATCAGTATAAGATAAACAGAAATAGCAGCGGTCCTATTTTACTTAACATGATTAATGATACTGTGACGTCATCCAGATTATTACATTTATTACAATTTGCTATCTCAACAACATTGCAGCAATGTTGTGTGTTTTAAGTGCAGCTGAAGGCAGCTGAAGAAGGTACTCCCAGCTCCGGGGGGATATACAAAGAGCAAAAGAAAGAATAGTGATGTGCTATAGGACAGTGCATGGCAGCTGGATGTACACTGAACATTGTCAAAGCTGCAGGACACAGGCAGGTGTGCTGGGTATGAGGATTTATTATTGGATGCAAACAAGAAGATACACACTGGACTTGGCACTCGGGAGGGTCACAGTGTGAGTAAGGTGCTGTTCACACTGGGACAGCTTGGGTTGGGTTTGGATCAGGATTGGGCTCTTTTCTCCCGCTGTTCTTTTCACTCCTTGTCTTGATGGACTACTCTCTCTCCTCACTCCCTCCACCCCCTACTGGAACAGGAGAACCTTTAAAGACAGGGGACCTGTTGGCATTGATTATCTGGCTGCCCCCCCCCCACTTGTGCTGCCCGTCAGCCCGTACTGTAGTCTCTGTTGTATTATTTTATGCTCATTATTATGCACACTATTGTGACACTGCACACTGTAGAAAGTTCTAGAGTACAAAAAGCACTTCTGTAAGTACTGGATTTCCACAAGGGATAAGTGGCTAAATAGCTTTGGATAGTTCATTTTCTGGATAAGTGAGTATGCGGGTAATAAGGGTGTCAGGAGGAGCAGATCCATAGAGTTATATACATACATATTTCCTATGAGTTAGGGGTGGAAGGCCAGGTAGTAAATCACATCGGTGGTAAATCAGATCATAATCATGACAGAGTGATTATTTAGCAGATTATTTTCAGGTTAACATATGGTAACTTTGTTTTTTACTTATTTTAATTGATTTCTGGCCACAGTATAGTATATTATCCATACTATTATTAAAAATTCATTACTGAATTCTTTACCAAAGTTTCTTTTTAAAAAGTACAATACATTCATAACATTTTTAAATACATGAGTATTCTGTGACATAGGACAGAGAGATTTAGTAAGCACAAGCAACATGATCTCTTAAAACTGTTTCAGTAACCAGCCAGATGGGCTCACTGATGGCCAGTCTTCGAGCAGTGATGTAACTGTTACAGGAGGGAAGGTAATGCTGTGAGGGGAAATTTTTAGACCCTTGTTATGTTTGTACATGCCCCAAGTTGTTGTTTTGTGACACTGCCTTGTTGAGTTAAAATATACTACATTATAGCAGGGTGAGGTAAAGTGTTCTTGCATAACCCACCATTAAACTGGCTTTGTTTTATGGTGTAATATTATATGCTTTGACATTTACTTCATTATCAGATTTTTTTTTTCTGGGGTGAGGAATCAGTTTAAGTGCATTCTGTTTTATGAGGCAAGTGAGAGGGAAAACGATCCAAGCATGGAGGCGACAAATTTGCAGATGCTATTCAAAATCCTAGCCCTTTGGAAACATTTTGCTTTTAGGAATGAAAATTTTCATCTTTAATAGGCATCCATCAAGGGACTACTTCGCTTGACGTGCAAACAGACTGGGTTTGGCAGATGCGGCATCAGGTCAAGCGGACTGTTTCAATGTGAACAACATGCCACAATTCCTCTCGTATCACCAGTGAAAACAGACAAGACATTCCCACCTCGGTTGTGCTGTTTGGGATCCACGCATGCAGGAAACCATCCTTCCTTGGTTTGGGCCCCAACGACTTCATTATTTTGTGCACAGACAGCAGCTTATTATTTAATTTTATTATTTTTTTACCTGTATTTGACATCTGTAATATTCATATATTGTGAGAGTTGATTTATTCAATTCATATATTGCTTTATTTTGGTGTTGATGTTCTTAATAATATACAAAAAAAACTATCTACTGGGACTATTATTTGGGTTTTGCAAATGGGTGACCATTCTGGCCATTCCAAACCCACAGCTCATGCCCATATAAGCTGATGATAAAAGCAAAAGAATCACTAGCAGAGATACATTTGCACAGGTTTTCCCTGTGCGTTCAATTTAGAAAGATGCAGAATAAAGGAAATGTGTGCTGAATTAATCCACCAATTCCATTTCTTTGCATGATATAACAGTGAGAACAATTAACACTGTAAGGTTGCTAAGCTGGCTGCAGGCTGTGCGTGGGCACTGCTGTCGTATTGAAGCACACAGTCTTGTAAGGGCTTCACCTCATCCAATTGTTACTGTAGTGCATTCTGGGTACTTAATACACTATACAACAATGATTAGTCAAGGACACGTGGAGGACACAGAGTGCATCTCTTAACTCTTTACTGCACGTAGACTGAACCACATGCATAGGCATGGAATTACTGAATATCCACCCAAATACAGCCAGAAGTAGGTACTGTACTGTAGGTACTGTATATTGTACATTCCCAGTTGTTCATGTATACATGTTTTAATTGGCTATAAGATGCTTGTTCACTTACCAAAATGCCTTTAAATCATTAAAAATTATTTTTTGACAATTTTTTCCCCATTTCATTTTTTAAATTATTATTACTCTTAATATTTATCTACTGTTATTGACTGTTGTAAGTGTGAATTCATTGCATGTTGATCATGTTGTAAATTGAGTACATTCTCTAATACTTATCAGAAATTACACATACCACCGTAGCTGTTTTGCCTCCCTTGGGAGAAAAAAATTTGATGTATTTTATCAAATTATGTAAACAAGCAAAATGGCTTTCGCAGTCCGAGGATAGTGTCTTTTATTATAATACGCACATCCACAAAGCAACATATAGGTGACATATTACATTACCTCCAGAGTGAACATAATATCAGTGGTCCAAGTATTTGACAGAAGTGACAATTTTACATCAATCCTAAATATGGTGAACAGCTGTTAGTGTTACAAACAAGACGATGGTGAGGAAAAAATTTTTTTTTTAATCACCTCTTTCAGTCATCAATTGCCTTGTAGACCTTTTCCCCTACAGACATTTGTTTACAGTCTCTGTCAGCCACTGTGTTGTGTATTAAAAGTCAGAACAAAAATGTGCAGGGATATACACAATTTGCAAGTGTGTGTTTGCATTTGCTGAATATATAACACCTGGGAAGAAAGTGTAATAAACATTATAAAGCTTTATTGGGCCTCATCATTGAGACTGTAAAGGACCAGGAATTGTGAGGAAAACTAAAATTCTAATACATTTGTTGCTATTCTGCATTGTTTTCTTTCACATTTTTTCCCACTCTGGTAATGTCACATCAAGGAACACATTTATTATTTTCCTTACATTGCTTAAACAACTTCTCTCACCATTGCACCCCATGCCACCCACTCACAACACTAAAATCCATAATAATAAATAAAATAATAATATGAAAAATAATAGGTCATTCACACATTCATATAAATGTGCCCCAGTAGCTGCAAGTGGAAAAAATGTTCTCTTTTCTGTAAGCACCAAGGTCTTGATCCCTGCCATAGTCTCAGTACTGGGCTGTTTAAGCTGAATCTCTGTTTGTCTCTTATGCACAGCTTTGTTTTTCAAGCGATAAACTTGTAATTTTGCACACAGGTACTTCTTACAATCAGCTGGGTTTTTGCAGAGTCCAACACACATACACACATTACTGACAGGTGCCACCAGGCAGTCTGATTTCTCAAGATGAAGATACATGGGCTACTTCACACACACACACACACACACACACACACGTGAAATGTGCCACCAGATAGTTCCCAGCTGAATTGTCAACATGAGGAACAATGTCACTCACACACATTCACACATACATGAAGTAGTGAACAACACATAAAAAACACTAGATGTGGAATGGTTTACTTGCTGACCTTGCTGATCAGGTTTCTCATGCCACTAACTGTCTGAAGACACCACATGGTGACATACCAGATGTCCATGCATCTTGCTATGTGCATGCTGACATAAGACATACCTAAACATTTTCACACCCCACACACTATTTACTGGGCGTAGGCAATTTTTTTTTTTTTGCTATACAACACACAGACAAATTTACTGTGTGTGTCACTAGAGCAGATGCTTGTGTTGCTGTCAGTATGATCCACGTGTTCAACTACAGGAACCAGTAGCTGTTATATTCGAGGAAAATGTAAACATCAATAAAAAATAATATTTTATACATCTCTCTCTATACATAATATATAGAGAGAGCGAGCGAGAAATAGAGATAGAGAGATTTCTCGCTCTATTTCCACTTCACTAGGACTGTACTAAATAAAACCACTTTAATGTAAAACAGTTTGATAATTTTTTTTACGTGTTATTAGCTTTTAACCTTTCCACCACCTTTCTGACCAAGGTAGCACTGGGTTGGTGCTTTCACAATTCAGTTGGTACTCTATATGATAGAGAAATTAATTGCCTTTAACACTACCTCATAATGAAGACAATGTCATTTATAGCCTCCAGTTTCATAGCTGTAAAGCAGCATTCCCTGGCAAACATGTTGCCACAGCCCCTCCCTGTGCACCATAGTTTTGACCCAAGTCATTTAATCAGCATGTGACCTGCTGTAGCCCCCAGGATGCTACAGGCAGCTCACTGATGTCCATCTCTCCCCCAGCTAATCAAGTTGTCCTTGTCCATGAGTCTTAACAACCAAAAGAAGACAAGTGCAACAAGGACTGGTTATGTGCAAAATGGTCAATGAATCTGCATACCTATAGGGCCTGAAAAAATCCTTACACCATCACTAGACTGCTACACTCCCCACTTCTGATCACTTGGTGGTGCAAATGAGGAGCCCAAAAGCAAAAGCGCAAAAGTTCTTAGTTTTTGGCTCTGACGTGGTGGTGTGCGCCCTCTTTCCTTTAGAACTGCCAAATCCCTTTCATTCAAGAAATGTTTCAGAACATATGCCATTTGGAATGACTTCTCTTCTGATTTACTAACTGCTCTGTAAACATGTACCACATCATCCATCAAGTTCACATCTGTATTACCTGTCAATTCTCCACACAGAAGCAGCATCAGACATGACCAGATAGATGATGAGGAAAATGGAAACAAACATCATTTAGTTTGCCTTTTTGTACTTTAGAATGTTGGTGTACAGATAGTATGAATGCTAATCAGCATACACAGAATAGAATAATCTGCCATAGCATTAGTTCTGACTTGTTTTTATTATATTTTCACCCTTATTTGTTTCTAACTTTGTTCCAGGTGCAGCTGTTAGCACCATATCCCATGACTGTGTGGACTCTCCAAACACCATCTATGCCATGACAGTTTTAGTATTTTTACACTGCAGATTACACGATGTCATGGAAACCTGAAATATCACTAGTGGATGCATATGCGGTGCTATAGTCAAACCTGGGACTTGCTGGTGGTATACTGTCACAGGGATATTGGGCATCTCAACAGCCTAGTTTACACAGGCTGCTGTGAAACAGGCCAGTCCTACTTCAACATTTACTGTCACAGATAACAGGAAATCATATTAATCAATCATACCTTAAAACAAATTACAGGAAAATAATACCATACTTATCTATAAATCAGTCTGTACTTGACACTCTCCAAGAGTGTCAGTGTAAAATTAATCAGGTGTCATGCCCACTGGCCCAGTCTCTGACATCCGTTCCCGCCTCCTGACATCCGTTCCTGCCTCCTCTGTTAATTGGCTCAGTACACCTGTCGGTCATTTACTCACCCCTATATATACCTGTGCTGGTTCAACACGTCGGTGCGAAGTATCGCCATATATAGTCCATGTGTGCCGAGCGGGCATTCTGATCGCTTCTCCGGTTATCGTTTGTGCCTTACCCTTGTTTGTTTTGTCGCTTGTTCTGAACTGATTCCTCGTTTTCACCCACGCTTGTCTTGTGACTACGGCTTTGGAACAACCTCTAACATTAAATAGTTCTTCGTTTTACATCTGCACGCGTCTGTGTTCTGACTGCAATGTTACATCAGGATAAAACAAAATTCATAACAATACCTAAAATAATATGGCATTTTAAATGCCCTACTAATAACCTATATGTTAAAAATGCATGTAAAAAAACCCGCATCTTTTAGTGCTTCGCATAACTCTTAAAAAGGCGGTAGTAAAGGAAGTTTGGAGTGTGGTCGTCTGTTCAGCTTCTGGTATATATAAAGGACAAAATAAAAAATATAACTCCCAAAAACACAAATATAAGATAATGCCCAAATTATACATCTAATCTAAAACAATAAACGTCACAACCAGTATAGAATTAAAAAGTAGTACAAAAATTACGAGTAAACTCCCAAAACATGAAATACTAAAACACTACCAACATCAGTAAAATAAAGCCATACCCGTCAGTGAAGGATCTGAGCTGTGATATAAACTTTAAGATTATCCAGTTCACTTCCGGTTACCGCCCCTCTTTCTATGACATCACCTAATGAATATTAAATTACCTTTAGAGGGCTCTGTCACAGCGCCTGGTACTTTGTGTCAGCAGCTTTCCTCTTCACTATCTCTACTGAAATCACACTCGCTTCCTCTTCTCAGTAAGTAGAATTTTATACGTTTTTGCATGTTAAAAAAATTATATTCGCACTTATTTTTGAATAGTATCCCGCAGCGAAGATCAACTAAAAAATCTGAAAAGAATTGTTCGTAGTGTTATTTGTTGCTTTTCGTTTTAGGATAAACAACTTTTAATTGAATAAAAGAGTCTTTACACCAGAAATTGAGGGGGTTGATTCAATAGCTATTGCTATTTTTTCACCGGATGGGTCTCCGCCTTTATGAGAAGGGGCTGCACAAGCTGGACAGCCGGCCGGATGTCACGTCACTGTCGGTGCCGTTCGGCTCGCGGCTCCTGTGAGCTGTGGATTCGCCACTCGCGTCTTTTGCAATGATCCCTGGTTTGGTGTTCGCAGTACAGATGCAGGACTATAAAAGCCCACCGAAGTGTATGTGGAGGTATCGGGTACCAACCCCATGGGCTGTGACCAGTGGAGGATTTTCCGCGATATTCTGATCTCGCTTTCGAGTGATGAGTCATGGGACGTGCAGAGTCTCGGGGCCCACGCGCCGTCAACCCTCGTGATGCTGATTGGACTGATGCTCCAACTTACTCTTTAATGCTGTCTTCAAATTGTGCCTACTCTCCAAATGCCAGCGATGTGAAACATGGAATATTAGTATTGTATGCACTGTGGGACTAATAACTAGCGACAAATGTGCAGTGGCACCCCAAACAAAAAGTAAATGTAATTTTAGTGTGGTTGGAAAGCATAGCACTCAAGTGCTGAATAATTTTTTAAAACCTTGTTTTAGAGATGAGCACACTATGTAACTGAGCTCACTTAATGTTCCAGCTCATTTAACCACCAAAACAGGTATATCTCCTGTGGTCATCTTAAAGTCAAACCCTAATAAACCCTACATGTGTATTCACAAGGGTCCCGACACCGTTAATACGAGTGTGTGCGCGTGCATGTGGGGATACATGTCCCTAACGTTGTAACACTTCTTGCATCACAGCGACCATCTTGAACACGAGCCTACCGTATGGACACTTTGCCCACACTTACCAATAACACTATTATTATTATTATTATTATTATTATTATTATTAAGGTAGATTTATTATGGGGTTGTGTTATTTAATGACAACTTTAAGGCCACGTTTTGTCTGATTATCAAACCACGTCCTCGTTTTTTCTCTTGAGTATGGCCATTTGCGGCCCGCATGTCTGACTATTGTTTAACAGCTGTGGTTTGGGATTTAGGGATGCAGCAATGGGCGGCAAGTGCGTGCTGAGTGCTCGCGTAAGGCACGATGAACGCGGCCGCCGGCGGCGCTGCCGACCCTCGACAGGCGGACAATAGCGGCAGGAGGCAACAGCCGGCGTCTTCCCCCGTTAGATCGAGGGACGGAGCGGCCAGATCCACCCCAAAAAACTCCGCGGCGCCCAAAGCTACCAAGCAAGGAGGGCGAAACAGCCGCGTTACCTGCTCCTCGAGGGAGAGGCAGAGCGTGCGGGGCTTGGCTGCTGTCCCCGCTGCGGGTGCTGAAAGCTCTGCTCCCGATACGAGCAGGGCGGAGGCGGAGGCAGAGGCAGAGGCGGAGGCGAGCGACTTGTGTGTGGAAGAGTCTTCGCCGCGAAGTGACGCCAGCGGCGTGGTGTCGGACCAGCCAGGAAGCACACTGAAAGGCTCACGGGCGAAAGCACGCAACGCCAAGGGCGGGGCGGAGGCGGAGGGGAACGGTGGTAGGCAGAGCAGCCGGAGTTCGGCGGGCTGCGGGCCCGGCTTCTGGAAGGAGGGATGCCTGCAGTCTGAGCTCATCCAGTTCCACATCAACAAGAGCTTGAAGAAAGGTGACGGGATGCAGACGAAAGCGGGCGCCGCCGCTGAGCCACAGCAGTCTCCCGAAGAGATGGAGAGCGGACCGGGTGCCGCGGTGACGCCGCAGGAGCAAAGACTGCAGGAGGAGATCGAACGGCTAGCTGACGAGAACGAGGATCTCCGGGTAGGTTCTCTCCATTGTCCAGAGCCGACCATTGGTGCCGCTGCTGCTTAAAGAAGCTGTTGCTCCGCGCGCATCATGGCTGCTGGAGAAGATGACAGTGCAGAATTAGGCTTGTTGTTGGGAAGTTTGTCTAGATCTCCTTCCCTTTTCTGATCAGATAAGCTTGATTTTATTCGTTTTCATTGCTATATTAGAAAGTAAACGGAGCAGGGCCGCAGCAGTGTCGAGATAGTCAATATTCTATGAAAATAGAGATACATATAGGTACCTAATACAGCTGGCAAGTAGGGGGCTATAGTTAGGTGCTAATGCGAACCTATGCCTACGTATTCATGATGGGATGGATGGTATTCATGATTCATCATCCAAAACCTGACAATCTTCACTAGATCATTCAAATAATTCCATAAGTTTAGTATAGATTTTTTTTACTCTTTACAAACACATTATTATGAAAATAGATGATGGTATGGACAGGAAGGGACGTAAATATATGTTTATATTAAAGATTTTTAGTGTAGTCAATGAATGATCAACTCGATTTTATTACAATGATTCTGGAATCGGACGTCTTTGTGCGGTTACCAACAAGGCACATGCCTCTTCCTCCCTCTCTGTCTCTCTGTCGCTCTCTCTCTCTCTCTCTCTTTCGCTCTTTTAATGTGTGTGTGTGTGTGTGTGATGCCCGAAACAGAGCGAGATTGAGGAGATGCGCACGGAGATGGATGAGATGCGCGACACCTTTTACGAGGAGGATGCATGCCAGCTGCAGGACATGCGGCGCGAGCTGGAGCGCGCCAACAAGAACTGTCGCATCCTGCAGTACCGTCTGCGCAAGGCCGAGCGGAAGCGGCTGCGCTACGCGCAGAGCGGGGAGATCGACGGCGAGCTGCTGCGCAGCCTTGAGCAGGACCTGAAGGTACGATGCGTGCACATGGAGGAAGGGCAGAAGGTGTTGCATACACACTCTTCCTCGTGAAGTGGGGTTAATTATTTCCATGATATCACAGAAATAGGCAAATTCCTGTTATTAGGGGGTCAATGACCATTATGTCATATGCAAAAAAAAACAAAAATCCTAAATTTATTTATTTTATTTAAACTTTGAGAATGCTGTCCCTTTTAATAAAAAAAATGTCCACATTCAGATGGGATTTAAATTCCTAATCACCAACCAGTTGAATGAAGTGTATCATTTTCATAGTACTGCTTAAAATTGTTATGAGGGTTACAGTTGTCTAACAAGTTCATACTTGACCAGGTTATAAAATCATTAAGTTAGTATGACTGCAAATGACATTATGGGAAATACTCCATCACATGCTTTATTCCATCTTGGTGTGCAAGAGGTTTGGGTTTACATTTACTGTGTTTAATAAATTACTTTCAAATAGATTGTTCTGCAAAAACTTTCAAATACACATAGATATGCTGACATTTAGGTTATGTGCTCCTTTTATGGGACCGCAGGTGGTGCTGTTAGTTAGTGACATTACTTCTAATTTGAAGGTCTTTGGTTCAAATCACGTCCCTGCTAAAGTCCCAGCAATTTACCCTGAATGTACCGATAAAAACATCCTGTATAAATTGGCAAACAGTAAAGTTGCTCATGTAACATTGTACGTTCCAATGTTGCAAAAAAATTAAAGCTTGTCTGTGGTTCATCATGCTTATGAGTATCCTTTGCCCTGTGGGTACTGACTGACATGATTACAGCCACTGTTGACATTGACACTTGTATGGCACCATGCTGCTGGACACCCCAAAGGATTCTAGGATACATCCAATTAATCCTTCTTAGCTTCAAGTCTTGTTTTGAAAGTCAGGTTTAATAAAACTTGCTTGACTAAAGAAAGTATAGCAATTAAAAACCCAGGCTCCTGAAAATCAAGATAAATGTCCCTGTAGTGCTTAATGCAAAAGAAACGCTAATCATTAAGTAAATTAACATTGTTTTTACCTCAGTTTTACAAAATTATGGTACAAAATGTTATCAAAATATAATATGATATAAAGACTTTGTAATTTGGACATTATTTGTGTAGAAATAATGCCCCACTTGTCCCTGCCTGTACTGATATTTTCAGGTGGCCAAGGATGTGTCTGTTAGGCTACATCATGAGCTTGAGAATGTGGAAGAGAAACGGTCCAAGACAGAGGAGGAGAATGAGAAGCTGAGGCAGCAGCTGATTGAGGTGGAGGTGACCAAACAGGCCCTGCAGAATGAGCTGGAGAAGGCCAAGGAGGTGAGTAAGTGGAAAGTTTAAGAAGGAGTGAGGGAGTGTGATAGTGATATTTGCTTCTCTTTGATCACTGTCATTAGCTTCAGTTGACCCATTTTGATCATCACCGGACTGCTGAAAATTCAAATTAGATATTTTCAAAGGTACAATGTTTTTTAGAAATGAATTATTTTTCAGTTGCATTTTCTTTACTTATCTAGAACTCCAGTGTGGGACTACTTTAATTTAAGTCGCTTCCATGTCTTTTGTCTTCCATGTCTCAGTGAGGAACATTACAAGTATTTGTGGAATGAAGTGGTCAAAAATCAGTTTCTGGAAAGGAGGTGTAATTATTTTCAGTAATTTTTAATGAATTTGAATGTTAATGTGGCACATAGTAAATAAAATGTCAAAAATTTTTATAGTATTATATTTTTTATGTAGTATTCTAAAATCCTCTTTAAACACATCTTTCAGACCCACTTTTCTCCTGATTACAGAATTGTTTTTACAAATTTCCACCACTCCGTCCTCTATATCAGTTCTATAGGCATATCCTGGTATAACGTTTACTCACAAGGACAGTCTTATTAGATAAACTGTGTTTGATAGCTTTATCTGGGACTTTCATATAACCTAACCTTTAAATAAATCAAGGGGCACCTGTATTATTATTTTTAATTAATTGTCATGCAGTTATGAAAGTGATTTTTGGTTTATGAACATATGGACGGACTTCCAGTCCCAGTTGTGTTCATAAGTTTAGGAGCCAGTGTAACTTTTTTATTTGACTTCACAAGTTTACTTGAGAATCAAGTAATTTGAATTTGAATTTGCCGGTTTACTTGAGCAATTACTTGTACATTAAAATGTTGGTGTCAAACAAACAAGCTGTACATTGTATGTTTGAATCCATTTGCTATAAAAATGCACTTGTGTTTAATGAATTGCATGTTGCTTTGGAGAAAAGCATCTGTTCATTGAATGAAAGTAAATCTTAACTTAATTTAAATTTTTGATAGCATCTCATATCTTTTTTATTAGAATGTTTGGCCTATAAAAAATATTTCTTGCATTAACACTAACCATAACTATAAACACATACAAAACATCAACTCAGTGACATTAGGAGCAACATCTTCACTGAGAATCACAATTCATCTGGGTTGTACACAAAATATTTTTACATAATTAGTCATTTATAAAGAGTCATAATAGGCATTTGAGATCCTTCAGGAGTGTTTTGTAGTTGTATGTATTATATTTCTGTTCTGTGGTTAAGTGATGTTATACCTTTTTCTCATCAGCTGTCACTGAAACGCAGAGGAAGCAAGGACATTCAGAAGGCAGACAAAAAAACATCACAAACTCCAACAGAGGTGAGGATTCTGATCACACACACACACACACACACACACAAACACACACACACAGAAAAACAGAATATTGCAAATCCATATTTTTTGAAATAATCTGGCTGACTGTACTTGAACTGACTACAGATAGAGCACCTAATTAAGAGAAAAATTATTACATTATGGATTTATGGGCAATTTTAACATGTTCTGAATGTTTAAAGACTGAAGGTTGCACTTTTAATTTTAATTAAAATATACTTGCCATATTCATTTGGTAAATCATACAAAAGTAAGTCAAAATGTATCCACAGCTACTGCTGCAGCCAATCATATAAAGAATTGAGGATACTTTCTGACTTGCCTGTGTATTTTAAACACGTATATATTTGTTTACTACATTTATCTTATGCATAGGAAGAGAATGAGGATCTGAGGTGCCAGCTGGCCTTCATCAAGGAAGAAGCCACACTGATGAGGAAGAAGATGGCAAAGATTGACAAGGAGAAGGACCGACTGGAGCATGAGCTGCAAAAGTACCGCTCTTTCTATGGAGATCTGGATAGCCCCTTGCCCAAAGGTGAGGCTGGAGGCCCACCCAGCACTCGCGAGGCAGAACTCAAGCTACGACTCCGTCTGGTGGAAGAGGAGGCCAACATCCTGGGTCGCAAGATCGTTGAACTAGAGGTGGAGAATCGGGGGCTGAAGGCAGAGCTGGACGACCTGCGCAATGAAGACCTGGAGGGTGCCACAGGCCCTGTAAGCCGCCAGCAGAGTGAGTCCATCTCTGAGCTGCGGCAACAGCTACAGTTGGTGGAGGATGAGGCAGAGCTGCTGCGCAGGAGTCTGGCTGACGTGGAGGAGCAAAATAAGCGAGTCACCAGCGAGCTCAACAAGCTCAAATTCAAAGCAGGCTCTCATGAAGGCATGCGGCACAGCACCACTGGGGACACTAAGGTGGAGGCATTGCAGGAAGAGCTGAAGGCAGCGCGCCTTCACATCAATGAGCTGAGTGGGAAGGTCATGCAGCTGCAGTACGAGAACCGTGTATTGATGTCCAACATGCAGAGGTATGACTTGGCTTCGCACCTGGGCCTCCGCGCAAGTCCGCGTGACAGCGATGCTGAGAGTGATGGTGGGCGGCGTGAAAGTGACGACGATGCCCGTCCACCACATCGCAAACGCGAAGGCCCCGTTGGTGGGGAGAGTGACTCTGAGGAGGTGCGAAGCATCCGTTGCCTGACCCCCACACGCTCCTTGTACTCCCCTGAGGGCCGTTTTCTTTCGCGTAACTTCAAGGACCGGCAGCAGATGATTGATATCCGCATGGAGGCTGAGCGGCTAAGCCGGACGATCGACCGCCTGATTGCTGATACCAGCACCATCATAGCAGAAGCACGGGTGTATGTGGCTAATGGAGACCTCTTTGGCAGGATGGATGAGGAAGATGATGGCAGCCGGATCCGAGAGCACGAGTTGCTCTACCGTATCAATGCTCAGATGAAGGCCTTTAGGAAAGAGCTACAGAGCTTCATTGACCGCCTGGAGGTGCCAAAATCTGAGGACACAGTCCCAGAGGAACCTTTGTCTGTAAGTCAGGTGTGTCAGAGTCTGTGTGCTTGTGTGCGGAGAGTGATATATCAATACGGATTTTTGCTTGCGCCAGGTTTTGTGCACATAAATTTGCAGTTGTAGGACAAAATGGACATACACTAATTCCTCGGTATCCAAATCTAATTTGTCCCTGAAAATCCCAAAATTTTGGATACAGAATGCTTATTTACCATTATTTTAAATGGTAAAAAAATGCGCTCTTAGCCTATCCGAAAATACCTATATAACTATCAAACCATTATTTCAGCATGGTAAAACTCTGTAAACACCAGTTATCTATTCAGAAAACACTTGATGTTCTCATTAATTTGCCTATTTCTAATGTGTGATACAGTATGTAAATTACAGGACATTTCACGCTAGTGCTGCTACTGGCATTTAAAGAAATAGGTATATTTAAAAAATGAAATTTAATTTTAAAATGCAGATATTTTAAGCAAACAAGGCTAACAACCTGATCCTGGTATCAATGAAAGAAATGAAGAAGAGAGGCTGTTGAGGTTGGCTGTGTGAACCAAACGGCATCCAGCTAAGATGCCTAATGAGTTAGGCTCTGTAAAAACTTCTGCAATATTCTGTAAAAATACTCTGTAATATTCCTTCTATCCATTATTAATAACTGCTTGTCCAACACAGGATGGCTTCAGGCTATTGTATACCAGAAGTGTACCGCCAGAGACAGGGCGCATCATAGAATTGATGCCACTCTGTTGCAGTTGTAGCAGTTATTTTATCAACTTCAGACAACATTAAAATTAGATTTTTTAAAATTACTGTACTGAAAATAAAAAATCCATCTCCACAACCTCCCATTCAATGCTGTTGAACATTTGATATAAATGTCCACTATTCCTTTAAGTTAAATGCCTTTAATTATGCTTCTATTGTCTGAGTATGCTTTACTGACAACTAATGTTTGGACAAAGAAATGTATGTCATTTGAGCTGCAAAAAAAAATTTTGAAAGAAATTTTAGAAAACAGAAAAGTCAAGAAAATGTGATTAAAATAAATAAACAGTGAATGTTTGTATCTTCAAACATTTTTTAACTCAACTGTAAGTAACATGAGGAGCCAGTGTATTTAGAGTCACACACTAGGGAGAAGAGGGTTACCCTAATAGTGTCTGTATAGGACATTTAGGCATTTTCTTTCACATTGATGATGAAATGTTGCTGTATGAGATCAGTGAAGATGGGTATAATTTAACATGCTATTTCACTCTTTCTCCAATTGTTTTTCCCCATATTCCTGGTATACTTTACTTGCTCTCCATTGTATGATCCTTATTTTGTTTTTGTATGACCCTCCCAAGATGTTTCAGCCCATCATTCTACTGATTCTCATTCTTGTGTTGTTCTCCTCCTTGTCCTATGCCACTATTTTTAAATTGGTCTTTCTTTTCACACTTTTCTTTGTTCTGTAAATTTCATCACCCTTAGCACTGTCCTGTCTTTGGTTTTCTTTGCTTTTTTGCTTTTTTTCATTACATTGATTTTCAAAATGTCACCAAGGTTACACGAAGTACAGGAAATTCCTATTTCATGCACGGACTACTGGCACAGCTACGATTACATGCTTACAACAAATTCTGATGATCCACATGCTTGTACACTTCTGGCTTCCTTTAAGTTGAAAGGTAAGCGAAAAGTTTATACTGTATGTTGTTACTGATTTGCTGTGTAACAAGCAGATAAAACTACAATCAGGAATGAAATCAGATTGCATGTATCATTTAATATGACTAACTGCTTAATGTGGATGACGAACAAAAAAACAACTATTTGAATGCATGTCATGATCCGTGACAAAAGAAACAAGACAGGGGAAATGGCTTAAATGTAATGTGTGTGTCCATTCATAAGATGTTAATGTTTCCACCACTTTGACATTCTCTTATGTGTGGGAGGTACCATTAATCTGCAGAGTCAAATGCTCTTTATGTCCTCAAGACTCCCATGGAACAAGATCATTGCAGGATTATCTGTCTATTGTCACAGAGAGATCTTCGTAAACTCTAGCTCAGGAATATAGTAACTTTATTGAGAGCATTCCCAGATCAGTGGGTTCAGTCATTGGTATTGCTGTGTCTGATGTAAAATAAAGTATCTGTTTCAGTGTTTTAAAAATACCAGGCATGTGTGCTGTTTTGAATCCTTTAATAGATGTAAACAGGTGCCTTCTACACTGACAGACCTCCAGTAGGGTGCTGGCCTTTGACATGTTTACGTTTATTTGACCCTTTTCTCCAAAGCAGATTAACAGTGTTAAATTACTTAGAATGACTTGCATATTTATATAGCTGCACAAATTTTACTCTATCACTTCAGGTTTAGCACCTTGATCAGGATAATTCAGCAAGAGGCGTCTAGCACCTTTTAAGTGAAAGGTGTAAGCACTACAACTCACCACTTTGAAGTTCTGATGGCTGAATGTCTGAATGTGTCAGATTACAGTCATACCCAGAGATATGCACATTTAGATTATGTAAATTCTACTTTAGAATGATTTTAATAATGCTACTTCAATTTATGAATCATTTCTTTGCATTTATGAGGACTGAATTCAGTTTCATGTGTTCAACAAAAGTAGAGTGCTGCTGGAACAGAGCTACTACATAGGCCACTTTGTAGTTGTAGTTTGCATTATGTTCTCAATCTTCATTACCCTTGTTTGCTAGCTTCATCTGTTAAAATCTGTCATCATTATTGCTCCCCTTTGGACTGTCTAAAGGAGACTAGCTTGTTTGAAAAGTGTGAACTAGTTTGCTGCACAGATTTCTTTTGTCTTTACTTTTCTGCATTAAGGCATTCATTAATACATAAAACACTGAGCATAACGTGTATTTATGTTTGTGTCTGTTAAAACAGATATTTTATCATAAATGGGGTCCGTGGGCACATAACCTTTTTTTCTTCCATCAGACTGATGGTTATTATGTCTTGGAAAAAATAGGTAAAAATAGCCCCGGCCTCTTACACCACAGGGTGCATTAATAGGTGTCACCCTGGGACTGGGGCACCATGACGGCCCCCGGAAGTCACCTAGAAAAACACTCTCATTGGAAAAAATCAATTCTCCATATTATAATACAACACAAGAGGAATTCTCCTTTTGTCTTAGAGCTGGAGACAGTCAGGACTGTAGTTTACACTGATTTTACCGTGGATCAGCAGTTTGACCATGTCCCATGGCGGTGACATGGAAGCGACCTTTGTTCCCAGTGCAGAGCGTGCATCAAAAGCGGCCTCGGGAGCGCGTCGTGCCAGACCACTGAACGCATTTGGGTAACTGGGGAAATTTTGACATTTTCATTTTAAAGAGCAAGGAAATAGTGATCAGAGGAAGTCCATAATTTCAGTCGCAATATGTGGAATACTCAAGAGGAGAGGGCAGGAGCCACAGTCCACGGTGACGCTGGAAGTGGCACTGGTGGCTCAAAGAGGAGCTGCAGGGGTTAAAGAAATGACACGAACAGGACAAGGAGCGGTGGGCAAGGGACAAGGAGATTCTTCTGACACAAGTTGCAGAAATACAAGTAAATTTCCCTCAGTTCAACAGAATCTTCACCTGCAGTTAGGTTTTTGAAATGCTCAGTTGCCTGCACTTAATGGATTAATGGATTTAAGTGTTTTAAAAGTTGATAAATAGAAGTATAAGAAAATGTTTTTTCTAAGTTTTCGTTTGCTTCGCAGGGAGGGGAAAATAGGAGGAGGCTGCTGGAACTCCAGGCCGCGCTGCACGACCTCCGGCCGCACGTGCAAAGGGAGGGGACAGAGTGGCGTGCCCACAATCAGAACGCTTGGCAGCATGAGCGAGCCAAGCTGCAGCACCGCATCGCACAGGTGAGCAGTTGGTCATTCATGTGTCATTTATTAATTTCTGAAGCAGTTTACAGGGTGACATGACTTTTCAACGATTCATCGCAGTGTTTTATTCAGGTAAGTGAGTGCTCAAGGTACCCTTCAGGATTCCAACCTGGCCTTCAAGATTGCAAGGCGACAGTTATATGATTTATAAATAAATGACTCTCACACCGGTCGTTAAATAAGTAACTTAAATAGTAAAAGCAATAAATGAACTATGAAGCAGAGGAGTGGTTGTGCAGCAGGGGGATTGTTCAGAGATATGGATAAGTGCTTAGTATTCAAAGTAGGACCAGTGTACTTTGGTCTTGAGGATTCAACAAAGAGTTTCTGTAGATTTTTTTTTGTATACAAAGTACAATTATTTCTTTGGGTCAAAACAATATAGAGACATTATACTAAGAAAATGTACATACATTCCACTACGTACTACACCTCAGAGAAAGAGGGGGGAGAGTATTCAGCAGGGGTAGTCATACCAACCTACATCATCCTACATAAGGAAATGTGAAATTATCTTCCAAAGTTCATTCAAATTAGCCCAGAGATGTAATTGTGGGTTTTTCTTTTAAATGTTGAGCTGAGGGACAAACTTTAGATTGAAGGTCTTTTGGGTACTTAAATGATTTGTCACTATAGGAAGCATGTGTCCTGTCACTATTCAATGAATGTTTCTAAAACCTCTGGAGTGGCTTCACACTTTAAATTAAGGTGTTCCTAAATATATTCCAAAAAACATGCTGGAGTAAGGTAAAACTTTACAAACTTGGCAAACAGGATATTCCTGTTAGTTAAAAAGACTAAAGAAGGGCGGTAAACCCAGTGCTTTTAAAATTTTGAATTATATAGCTACGAATATTTGAAAAAACGTATGTCCTCCTATATCACGGGTGATGTGTTTAAGTGGAATTTCTGAAGTTTAAAGGGAATTCACTGTTATTGTAATGTTATGTTCAGAGACTGATTTGCTGTTTTTCTTGCATGCTTTGAACAGGAACAGCATATTATTCAGTCTAGTGATAAAGACAAAGCGATCTTTATTTGTGCCACCAATCTGAATGCTCAGACTTTGTCCTGTCCCTGTTCTCTGCCTACTGTAGATGTCTGGCTTATTATCTTAGTTCCTTATAAAGATTAAATCTGGAAGTTAAAAGTGTTTATCTTTCTAGTGAAAACAGTTTATTCTGTGCAGGCTGCCTGTATCTCCCTCCTGCTCCAAACTATGCACACTCTGTCTTCCTTGTGCAGCTAGCTTGGAGTTTGCTCAGTGCACATATGCTCAGAGTTTAGCCCTGTCTTTCTAGACTGCTCTTCACAGATAGAAACAGTGCAATGAAGCACAATGTGCCAGTTGACCACTGGAACACAGGGGAGAAAGCTAGAAAACTTTTGGGGACAAGGAGTTAAAACAGTGTGTCTGGCCTCCTTTATTTTCAGAATATGGTCAACACTTTGGCACTGGTACTTGCTACCTAGCAACAGAAGTCTAGCAACAGCAGTCAGAAGCTCCATTTTATGTGTATTTAGCTACCTGCCTGTGTCAAAGTTTTCCACACAGTTCTGCTCAGTCTCTTTTTTCTTGTAACGTACATTGCACATTCACGTTAACATCTGGTGAAACTTTATGTTTAAAGTAAAGTGGTTTATAATCTTTAATGTACACAGCTTAGTCATTGCCAGTAATGCTGCTACACAGCAGAGCATCTGGAAGTTACTGCTTTTTTTGTTCAGGCTACAGGATCCTAATTCCTTGCTTTTAAGAAGCAGTGAACAGTTTTCCCAGATGGGCCTGTTGCCACTGAGAACATTTGTAAGTGGAGCAGTAACATAGTAAAGGGTGAAATACTGAAGTTTCCAAAGGGTTCAACTCTTAAATCGAAGTTTTGTGGAAGGATGTATTTTTCAGCATTTCTGGCATTATAAAGCAGACTCTGTGCTCCATTCTTTGCAGAGACCCTGTACCCCCTGTCCCAGAAAAAAATTATTTGGAAAATGGCAGTAGATTATTTATAGCAGAAGCTTTGCATTCACACTGAACAGCAGAGTACATCAGTATGCAGCTGGGACATCTGCTGGCCAAGGCCTGTTGGAGAGCTTGTGCTACATCAGCACCGTTACATATCCTGCCATGAAGCATAGCAACACACCATGACGCAAAACTTTGTTTTTGTCAGTGTAACGTGGACCATTCTGAATTAAAAACTCTGGTAAAATCCATCCTAGGCTTTGTCGTGTCACTGCACCATAGATTTATACCTCCTCAGGATAGCTAGCTTGTTGTTATCAGTTTTCTCTGACTGTGTTGCTATCATAGAGACACTGCTATAGCCAGGCATTACAGAAATTCATTTTATGATCAGAATAATTATTAAAATTATTGTCTTTATTTCTCAATAGTTTACTAAACCTGCCTCAGTAAGGAGCTCACATCTGAGTTTGCTAATGCAGTAACCACATATTTATGGGAATTCCCTCATTTATTAATAAGCCAATGTAAAGCCAGCAAATCTCTGTAAAAAAGGCTGAAAATCTGGGACAATCTTTGCATGAAGAAATGTTTGTACTAAGATGCCATTGTCTCAGGAACTGTAGCTCCGTAGTGTCAACAATCCTTAGTATTTTTACCGTTTGTACACTTTTACGTCAATTTATCCATATTGTATTATCTTTTCGTTATCATTATTTACATTTCTGTCAATCTCCTGACTTCTTCCTCCTTTTCTGTGCACCACGGACCCAATGATCTTCATTTTGTGCTCTCGTATACCTGTTGTATAAGGGTACGTGACAATAAATGCTTCTGGCTCAACAGTAGACTGCATTTAGCTGTTTATTACATTTCATTTGAATGAAAAAAACATATAATCCAATTTTAAATATTGAAATATGAACCAACTTTTATCATATGGAATGTCTAATTTATAAAATAACTCTCTCAGATTCTTCTTAAGCTTACAGCTGTGTATGTACTGTATGTTCATATGTTACTAAGTTACTAATACATTTATGAACATGTTCAGTTTTTTTTTAAACACCCTGTACTTATCATTATCAATGTTAAGTTTGTGTTTACTTTTAACAGCAACTTTTTACACTGTGGAAACATCAAATGTCTCTCAAGTTTATGTTCAGGAGTCCGGCAGAATTCTCTCAATTTAAACACAGGAAACTCAAAATCAACTTAGCTGAAAAAAATTAATGGTACTGAATTACTCCAGAACTCTATATGTTATTGCCAGAAGTGGTAACAACAGTTGGAACACTAGACATTAAAGTGAAACTGATGCTCTATAGTTACAGTAGGAAATAGCATGAGATGTAATGCCTCATGGAAGCTTTTGGCTTGTTCTCTAGCTGGAAGCAAGAGGCAATGGTGAGGTGCGGAACACAGAGATGGCACAGAGTGTGGGGCCCAGAAACATGCTAAAGAGGGAACGTGAGGAGCAGAAGCGGCTCCTGGAAGACACACACGCAACTGCCATGGCACTGCGGTTCCGGCTGGAACGCAGCGAGCAGGACTGGGCATGGCATAAGACAGAGTTGTTGGAGCGCTTTGATGGCGAGCACTGAGAGTGGGAAGGTCAACTCAGGGATGTGCAGAGAAAGATTGAGGAGGTGAGGCTGCAATGGGATGTCAAAACACATGCAGTGGCGATATGAACGCATGCTGGCACAACCCACACTATATAAATTCAAATCTAGCCATAGTGACAAACTTTGAAAGTCTGCACTGTAGAATTAAATAAAGCTGCACAACACTTGATAATCTAAGAAGATTTCTGTGTTACACAGAATAAAACTGCCTTCTATGGAACTTAATTACATAAATTTTTCTTTGTCTTATTCAATATATCTGGCAATTAATATGGCTGATCTCATGCATTTAAATACACACTGTTAAATGTAGTCAGTGGTTAGTGACAATATTGTTAAATGTAATATAATAATAGTAAACTCAATATAACCAGGAAAAAACCCAGAAATCATTTGTAGATGGCACCACTTGGAAAAAATACCACGAAAGTGTCAGATTTATTCTTCGTGTAGTGTAACAGGGACTTATGTCATAAGTATTCTTGTTTTCAGCTATATGATGAAGTGAAGGGAACACTTCATCACAAGGGAACAGAGGTTCGAACAATTAGCAGGACACTAAATGGGGATCAAAAGTTCAACTTAGAGTCCAGCAGGACCAGCTCCAGTATCTTTTCTGACCTTCACAGCAGCACTGATGAATCTGAGGATCCATATCCTCACAACACCATCTAAAATAAGGAGTCAAATCATGAAAGCAAAGGATCCAGTGGTGCTGTTGGTGACCACAGCAAAGGGTACACTGATCATTATTACAGCAGTGAATGGAATTTTTATGCAGCAGAACTTGAGGACATCTTGAAGAGATGCCTTCCACACAGATCTGAGCACAGCTCTCCAGAACAGTAGGCATGCAACATCTCCTTATCAACAACATGTACAGTTTTTGGTAGCCATTCTCCAACCAAACACCCAGACTTAGGTATCCCCCCCACCATTTTACAGGAGTGCTGCCAACAACAAATGTGAGCTCTGTAAAAGCCCTTTCCCTTTCATATATCAGGCCTGCAGTAGCTCTCTGAGAAATCCCCAGATTTCTGGTCTGGGTGATGAAAACAACAGGAAGAACATTACATCACTTAACACTGTAAGTGACTGAAAATGCGAATGGTAGTATTCTCCACATTTTCTGTCTCCCATGATCCTGTTCCTTTACCTTTACCTACCTTGTCCCTAGCTCAGTTTCTGTCCTTTGAGTCAAAATCCGTAACTCTTCTCTAGGCTCGCACAGAGATTGCAGAGATTGCCACAGTGAGCAAGGGATCTTTGTAGCTACCAAGATGTGATGAAAAAACTTGAAATTAGGTCACATGCCACAGCGATATAGCTGTTTAGGAAACTTGGTTTTGTTCCTTGTCACATTTCCTTAGTTTCTAATGTTTAGTGTATTTTGTTCTTACCATTGTAGAGCTTTTTCAGTAAATATTTTTCCTCTGTGCCCCCCTTCTCCTTTGTTTGGGGAATAGACACGAACCTACTTCCTTCCTGCAAGAGAAAAATGTAAAGAATCAGACAATGAATTGGGAGTCCAACATTTCTTAAAGTTTCACGCACAATTTTCAGCCCCTGAGAAGCAGAACTGGATTGACTGGGAAGGAACTCCCAAGGATGTGCACTGCAGATCTTCCCCGAGGAAGAGAGAAGCACCATCTGTTCCACTTCATACCACTTCTTGGTACCAAAACAGGTCTACAGCCCTTGAATCCTTGATGGAAAACAACTCCATTTCTGCTGTCGGTACTGATAGGGAGTCTAGTACTCCCTTTGTGCTCAAGAAGTTTGGAGTGATGTTACAGAATGAGGGAAAAGTATTAGATTCTGGTGGGATTTCAAATCAATTGCCTATGAACTCCAGCTCCATTGTTGGCTGTTGCCACAGCCATTGGTCCTGTGGTGGTAGCAAGTTCAACAGCAGCAAGTCCTCAACATATGTGCCTGTTCAAAAATGCCAAATAGGAGCTCACATAGAGGAGCATTTCCAATTGCAGGCCAAGTGAGGCCCCAAAGAGCCTCACAAAGCAGATGATGCTAATAGATGAAGACATCCTTAAAGACTACTTGAGCCCATACTTTGATCCCCCAGGGCCCCAGAGAAACAAGACTTTGGAGGTGAAGATCTCAGAGTTTAACCGTACCATTTTCCAGACAGAGATGGGATATTCAGTTGAAGAGGACAATCTCACACCTGAATGTATGTTACAGTTTGCTGACAACTAGACCATGAGCTCACTCCCCAAAATGTCCTCCAGAGACCTGTGAGTGTTGGTAACCCCCTTCTTTGCTTGCAAAACATGGATTACTAAAGCATCTCAGCCTACAGTGAGTTAATTCCAAATGCACACTTACAAAGTGAGCTCCAGAAGACAAGGCCTGTTCTTTTGACTGAGCAGGAAAACAAGTCTGTATCATTAAGACCTGGCTGTTCTGTACAGCAAGCTGCTGACACCTGGTTCAAGGTTTTAAATGAACAGTCTCAGCAGCCAGGGACAATAGCTGCTTACCCACAACCAGGGGAGTCCACATCTAACTATGGAGCAGTTGAGAGGATTTTGAGGACCTACCAGAATGATTGTGAATCTAATCGGAACCCACTACACAGTCCATGTTCTGGGCAGGACCCAGACCTTACAGAACAGCTGGAAATATTAGACATTGAAGACCTGTCCAGCTACATTAAAAAACTTGATAATTCCCACCAAACTGTTTCTGCTCAAAGAGAACCATCGAACACACCACAGGTCAGTAGGATCACATAAAATCTGATGTTTTCTGGGCAGGTCCCCAAATTTCAGTTCAATAAAATTAATAGATGAATCCATGTTCAGTGAAATAGACAAAGAAGGTACTAGACAGGGAGATGATGAAAGCTTGTTTGGGATAGAATCATTGCACAGGGTGGGTTTTACATTTGACGGATAGCCTTGCAGTGACTGCCTCATCTAGCCAGCCATGGCCATATAAAACAGCATGTCTTAAACATCCTCTGAGGCTCAAAGGAAAAGATGAGTGAAAGAAAAACAGTGGTTCCCTGACTACACTAACAGCTTTTTGGATGTTTTGGGACATTTTCATTAATCCGTTCACCTTATGTGTTACTTCTTGTGCCTGATTTTAAAGGGATCCTTCATAATTTTCTTTTAACCTAGTAGTATATGCAAACTTGTTTTACACTGAGCCCACTATCTTCTATATCTAGCCTTAACCTGTAGCCTCCTGCTGCCCAAAATTGACCATACCAGCAATGCTGGTTGTTAACTATTCCACAATACTGTATAATTATACAAATTACAGATAAAGTAACAACGTGGAAAGTTTTCAAGTTAAACATATTTTACATTTTATGTATGTTAAAATATATTATTAAAATATAAACTATATTTGCTCTATTTTACCCCTAAAAAAAAATTGTTCGGATTCAGTTGAAAATGTAGACCTATGACTAGCTCATTTAGAATACTAATTCTGTGGTTTGCATCTTGGATAGGGATATTTTGATATTTTGACTTTGGATGGTCGATGATTTTGATTTGATTGTGAAATTAAGGCTGTATTAATATCAGGCTAAGGGTAATCGTGTTACAAGTTGTTTATATGATATACATAATTTAGGTAATAGTGAAGTGTTTAGTTTATTCCTCCTAGATAGTATATAAGAGCAGCAGTTTGTACAGTGACTTGCATTTGAAGGACCCAAGTATGAGTCCCACTTTCTGCTCTACTACCTTTGAGTAAACTACTTTCCCTGAGGTGCTTCAGCAAAAATTAACTGTAGCAATGGGTGTATAACAGGGTCCTGCATATAAAAAAAAACTGCTACAATGGCTTCTGAAACAGTTTAACATTGTAAGTTGCTTTGGAGAAGAGCATTAGCAAAATTAATTATCTAGTGCTTTGTGATATAGATTTATCTTTATTGTTATGATTGGTCAAGATTATCCATTCCATAGAAAAGTAGAAAGTAGATAGATTTGTTACGATGATGCTTGATGAAGCTGGTAGTGCAAGAAAAAAGGTTATATGTTTCAAAATCCATTGTAGCATTTTTTGATGTGCAGGACCCTGTTCTATGAGGTTTGACTGTATGATGAACAAATTGTATTTTTACCAGGTGAAAGCATTATGCTGCTGGCAAATGCAAACCTTAATAGTGCTTGTTGTCTTTGTTATAATGTATTTCAGCTTTGTAAAAGGAGTCCTAGTAGGAAACATTCAATAATTTTTATTTTTTTCCCCTCTCAGCAGAGAAAAGATTCTTCTTTTTTGCCCATTAAGAGCAGCTTTTCTCACCCAGCACATCCAGCAAACCAGCGTTGGCCATCCCGATGGGCAAACCCTTTGACTCCTTCAATCCCTGCCTCCAACATTACCCACAAACCTGTGTCCTCTTGCTCTTGTTACACTCAGACCATCATCTGACTGCCTGTGTATGTGTGGGTCATCCAAAAATGGGAAAGAAAATGGCTTTTAAAAACTGACGGCTGTTTTCCCCATCTGTAAATAAATGAACGTATTTCTCGCCAACTCTGAAGAAGTTACACATGTACACTTCATGTCTAAGAGATTTCAGCCAGCTTCATACACAAGCAGTGTTTCAGTAGCCAACTGTACTTCGTGCCAAACTCATTCATTATTTTTCTTTTCTACTGGGTTTACAAACAGCTGTGTATTCATCTCTGCATTGTGTTTCATGCATGGTTCCATGTAAAGGTGCATATCTCTCTGTGTATCAGACATTATCTAGGTCATTCTTATTAATCTAACAGTAGTTTAACTTTTGGCAATTTTAGTCTAACTATCTAGTATTCGTAATCATCTTAATACTGATTAAACATTAAAATAATGTGGTGAATATGACATGTACGTGGTTGGTTATTTGTCTTCTTTCTGACAATAAATGTTACAATACATTTACTAAACGTGTCTATGGGTAACTTAAGCACATAAAATTTTATTTCATTTTAATATGCAGTTTCTGGAGAAGTATCCAACCATTTTAGGGGACCAGAGACTCAAATTCCTTATTTACTCAACTCACAGAGCACGTACTGTGCCAAGTTGGCATGTAAACATGGTGGGGGCCATGATATGTACGAATTTCTTGGGTACTTTGCATTAACAGCCCTCTTCAGGTCATGCCACTGTATTTCATTTGGATTGGCCATTCAAAAACATGAATTTTACTTCCATTAACCTTCAGGTGATAGACAACTACCCTGACATTCTCCTGTAAAATTTCTTCATAGTATTTTAAATTCATTGTTCCCTCAACAATTGCAAAATGTCCACGCCCTGAGACAGCAAACCAGGCCCAAATCATTATGAAGAAATCCAAGCAAGGGGTTTGCAAACTTTTTCTTGCAACTGTAAACTAAACACACACTTGTTAAGATTTTGTCGAAGAAAAATCCACACACACACACACACACAAACGCATGCTCGCACACAGACACACACACGCATGCGTGCGCGCACACACACCTGTACACACACACTCATATACACACACACACACACACACACCCGTACACACACACACAAACACTCACACACAAATGCATGCTCGCACACACACAGACACACATGCATGCGCGCGCGCACGCACACACACACACACACACACACGCATGCTCGCACACACAGACAGACACACACACTCACACACACAGAGAACCCAGGGAAATTCTGGGAATAAGGGTGTGCACAGTTGGATATGTTTGGGTCGCAGTCTGCTTAATTTAATTTAATTTTAATTAAATTTAATTTTAATTATTTTAAATTTTATTTAAAATAAAAAAATTTTTATTACTAATTTTTAGTAATAATTTTAATTTTAATTTGTGAACTCCCATCCCATAGACCAGACATTCAAAGAAGGACCTAAGTAAGTCATTCCTGCTTGGAGCACGTGTTGGACCCTGACGAGGCACTACGCTTGGCTGTTTGCAGTAGGGTTAACACTGTCCCTGCAGGTCAGAAATGTCCATTTCGGGGTGTTTCGTCACTTCAGAAACCTCGTGGGCCTTGAGTAACACGAGCAAACTATCCACATACCTGTGACCTCTGGCGACTGTCTGCGCAACCTGAGAGCCCCCGTTAGTGTTCGCAACGAAGCCCGCAGCCGCTCTCAGTAATAAAAGCTGACCTCTGGTGGCATATAAAACGGGTGCTTCTGGGCGCTAAAGTGTAAATGTGTTATTTGGCAAAGTATAATCGTTATAAAAGTAAGTGAACAAATATAAAGTTTCACTCACTCACAAACCCTCATTGCCTTAACTGTATTAAACACGTTGTGTAACAGAACTGCAGGTAGGGCAGTCAGACACGGGACTGTGTTTCCAGGAGGGAAGCATTTAGACGTTACGCCGCTCTGTTGGTTAACCTGATTCCAGGTTCGTGAGGTATTTGCGAAGGTTATCATCGTGAATGAGTTTGTGTGGTTTGCACTATTTTCATATTTATTGCATGCGATATGTCATACGTGCAGTAGGGTCTTTCTGTGTAGGAAATAATATCGATTGACTGTTAACATTAAGTAACGCGAATTCCCTGGTACAGTTTGCATAGCATTGAGGTAAGAAAAGCGAACTGCCCCAAATTCTCGAGATAATCTCGTAATTTCTTATGACAAACGAAAATGGTGAAATATGCTGAAACTTTATCTAAAATTAATATGAAAGAATATTGTATTTCAAATGTTGCTAAATAAATAGTCGTTTTTTTAATACCTGAGCTGGAATAGATTTATTAGCCTTGCAAGATTATCATTTAATTCAGCTCAACATAGTTTATTACCTGTTTACATAGCTATGGATTTACTGTACAGACAGACGTGGTAACTGCACTATTTAGAAATCCAATGCATTGTTTGTATCTCAATGACATTTTTCCTTTCACACAGGTTGTCCTTGATGTAAGGCTGAATCACACTTACAACGATCAATAATAAATGACAGCAATGAGTTAAAAGGATATAAATGTTTACCTGTCTGTAAACAAACAATTTGTTGTTTTCACCCACTTGGGGGAGGGGAAGATTTTAATGGACTGAACGACCTAGTAAATTTACAAGATTTAATCATTCAATCCCTCAGTTGTTTCAGTGTCTGAAGTTGTGTCTTGTATAAAGCCATGAGCCACTTGTGGGACATGACGTGATGTATGGATTTATTAATGTATTTTTAATGTTTATTCTTAGTCATAGTTAATCCTTTTTGTCTTTATCACCATTCTGATTAAAGAATGGTCTTGCGCTGTGTAGGTCATCTCCACCAGCTGCTTTATCGCAATGCGTCGAGAATACCAAGGCAACGTGGGAAGGCTGTCTATAGTGGTGCCAGTGAAGTTTGGAATGAAATCAAGAAGAAACTGCAAGCCTTTCCAGGTGGTTCTGTTGACTTGATCAAGAAGGAATCTGGAATTGCAGTTCTGACCATCAACAACCCAGACCGCATGAATGCTTTCTCAGGTATTCCAGTTAAAATACTCTACACCAACCATTTCAAACCAGCAATTGTTTCCTTATTGATTCCCATTGTGCAGTGAACCTTGTTCCACACCTTTTCTTGGATCATCAGTTTCAAAGTAATCCCTTTTTTTAGGTACCATGATGTTGGAATTGCAGGACCATGTAACCCAGTTGGAAGCATGGACCAATGGCAAAGGCCTCATTGTCACAGGTGCTGCTGGAACCTTTTGCTCTGGCTCTGACCTAAATGCAGTTAGAGCCTTATCAAACTCTGAGGTATGTTCCTGATGGATGGCTTTCTCACTGCCATTCAGCCTGCTGTGTTCATTTCTCAAAACCTACATTTTGCAGAACAGAATATCTCAGTTTTGACAAAAAGGAGCAGAAATGTATTGCTACACTAGAACACACACTGTACGTCGGCTCAAGCCTGCCATTTTGAATTGGACCACAGTCCCATTAACAGTGTAAGTTTGTATTTGGTTCATAATTTTCGCTTAGTATTTACCCTTGTAACCATGCCTCCAAAGCATAAATCCAACATGTGCCGGTGATGCATCAAAGGAAAGAGATGATACGCCATCGGTTACTGGAAGTTGGAACAGTTTTAAAGGACAAAGTGAGAATAATGGAGCATGTGAAAAGCTCTGCCCCGATGCTATTATTATTATTTCCGCATTATTATTATGTACTGTATTATTGTGTTTATGATGTTTTAGTGTATGTGTAAGTGTTTTATAGGCACAGAAAGGTAAAATGTATACTATATACCAAGACAAACATTTGATTAACTGACACTAAATATGTACCTGTTCCGAGCTGCATACAAATTTGACTTTAAAGACAGACTTAGGAATGGATCTCCTTCATAATCCGGGAATGGGCTGTATTTACATTTTTGCATGTACCAGTGAAATCGTTTCATACCCTTTAATCAATTACAGTCAAATAGGAGGTTGATTTTTGCGGCTATAAGTAACAGGAGCTAAACATAAGGAACTAATTCAAATTTGGTACCGTAATGGTAAAGGAAATGTGAGTTCACATTACGAGCTGATTTCCTGGAATACACTACGCTTGTAAGTAGAAGGATACCTGTATAGCTAATATTTGAATGTCAGATCCATTTGTTCTGTGTCCTTTTGTTTTTTTAAGGATGGAATAAAGATGTGCATGTTCATGCAGGACACACTAACCAGACTGCTAAGGTAAAAGACCAGTTTGATTGGACATTTATGGCGTTACTTGTAGTATGGCACGGGGTACCTCCTGGCAACCTCTGTTCTTTTCTTAAATGTCTGAAGATATATGTCACTGGCATCATTTAGTTGACTAAAACTGTCAGTACTGTCAATTTTCTCACACTGTATTTGGTGTTAAAACACTGAAAGTAAGATGTATATGCTGTGAAGTAAAAGCATGTACTCCACATGGTAGCTATCGGAAACATGAAAATTTGGCTGAATTTAAATATTTGCTAGTATTTTCTGTTCTTGCTGCAAATATATAACAACTTTAATTCATTGTGCGCCCTAAAAAAACCTGCATTCAATGAATGTGAAACACAAATCAGCACAATATTGATTAAGGACTGGATAAACTCACAGTCTTATTAAACGTTTTGCAATAACATACCTATTTTTTTCCTCAGTACAGGTTGCCCCTCATCTCTGTTGCTCTTGTGGAGGGGAGGGCTTTAGGGGGTGGGGCAGAGGTAACCACTGCCTGTGACTTCAGGTAAGGGAATAATGTCTAGCTAATGCAGCAGGTATTTGTCAAAAGTTCAGTTATACCCAAATTGCAAATTCTTTTTGAAAGCTAAATCAAATACATTAATTTGTAAAATTGAGTAACATTTATCTTTTCTAAAGTGGAAACACTGGAAATCTTATCTTGGAGTTAAATTTTTAAACCCAAAGTTTCTGATATTGTTAAATTTCTGTGTGAAGGGAAGGTACATGTAAAAATATAGACATTGACATGGATGGTGTTTCTATGAACAGGTTGATGGCTCTTGCCAGTGAGATCCAGTTTGTTCATAAGCAAATTGGCTTGGTTCCTGGCTGGGGAGGTGCGGCTAGACTAGTGCGCATTGTGGGGAGCGAGAATGCTCTCAAGTTGCTTAGCAGTGCTCAGAAAGTGAACGCAAGCTACGCTGAACAGATTGGATTATCAGATGGGGTGCTGTCCCCTCTGGAGACTCTGGACACAACACTGGCACAGGCAGAGAAATGGCTGAGTGACTTCACAGGGGGTCCTTCTCCTGTGATCCAAGCTGTGAAGAAGGTGGTTGTGTCTGGCAGGGAACTTCCACTCCAAGATGCACTGAGAATGGAGCGAGACATTTTTGGCTCTGTGTGGGGAGGGCCTGCTAACCTTGAAGCTTTGGCTCTTAAGTTTAAGCATAAGTAATGACTTCTGAAAAATACCACTATTCATGTTAGTGTTACTATTCTGTGGATTTCATTTTGTTTTGTTCTTTCCATGCTAAACAAGTTGCATCCTGAACTTTCCTCTGTATTGTTACTAATACCTTACTACTTTTTTCTTGTTAAAATCTGCTGTACATCCACATGTGGAAAATGACTACATTTAACACCAAAAAAACTGTCAAGGTTATAAGAATTTACACACCAGATACATGTGATTACAACCAATATTTGTTGAATTATAAAAAAAAGAATCAGATTCTTCAGCACTATGTACACAGGTGAGATTTTAAAAAATGTCAATAAATGAATGTCTATTAGTAACTAGTAGTCTAGTATTACATTTTCTTTTTTTAATTTTTGATCAGATTTTCATTAATTTATATTATTAATTGTTTAGATTTTTTTTAGATTAAATATTGATATAGATTTATATTATTATCATTACTTGTACCTCATCTTAACACAAATGGAGGTGAAAGTCTGTTCATAATTCTGTTGGTTGTAAGTCTTCCCACTTTTTCACAATCAGTAAAAACATAATAATACAACGTTATTGTTTATTTAGATTCTTCTAACAGCAGCTAAAGTAATACTGAATTAAAAGTTCACTGCGAGACCTAATTTATATTTTTTTTCATTGTTACAATCCAGGGTCCTGTATACAGTTCTCACTGAATGTGAGAACACACAAACAGGATACTACTGTAGGAGACTACTTACTACTACTGTAACAAATTTACGTAGTATAGCTTGGCCTTCAGCATTATTTGAGCAGAACAGCTCGCCCGAAAAAAAAACAATTCTTGGCTTCACATTTCAGTGGGTGGAACCAACGAAATTGATACAGTGCAATAATTTATACGTAAAAACCCCCATCATAATTTAAATTAAAATAAAATTTAAAAAATAAAGCGGACTGCGACCCAAACATATCCAACTGTGCACACCCTTATTCCCAGAATCTCCCTGGGTTCTGTGTGTGTGTGTGTGGAGGGGGAGCACTCGGGCAAGCCAAGCAAACGGCTCCNTTATGATGTGATTTCTGTTTTTCGAATGGGCTGATTTTACCACAGTGTAGTGTTGTGGCAATGCGCAGTCTGCCCCCCCCCCCCCCCCCCCCCCCCCCCAAAAAAAAACCCAGTGTGGCTGGAATCGAAGCATTTTTTTCTAAACGCAGAGCTGAAAAAAAGGTTTATGTAAAATTTTTATAAAAATTTCAGAACGAAAAAAAATGGATGCCCCCTCCCCTCCAAGGGTACCACCGGTGTTCTCCTTGTTCAGGGTTTTTGACTAAAGGGTTCCACCAATGACCAAAATGTATACCATCACGCAGAACTATGCTTGAACACATTTAAAGAAAAAGAAGGAACATTTTTCTGCACCTCAACCTCATCTCTAACACAAGGACCACGTAAAGGCGCTACCCATTAAAACAGTCATGCTATGTGAATATACAGAAATGAGAGAAAAAAAGGATCGTTTATAAACGTTATAGATTTAAATGTGCAAAAGTTTTTAGGCTGGTGTGGCAAAATGATGCAAGACTCCTTGCAACAATAGGTGTTTAGGTTTATACTTGACAAAATGCAAACATGAATGGCCGAAAACTCTAAATCAAATATGTGGTGTGACCACCCTTTGCCTTCAAAAGAGCATCAATTTGTCTAGGTAGACGCACAGTCAAGGATTTTTGCAGGTTTATGCGTAACCAATTATACCAAGCAAACGGTTTCATACGTTTAGTGAAATAGTCAATAACTGAACCGGCTGTGTAGGCGGCAAACAGCAAAACTGCTACAAAGGTGAGGTTGAGGAAACCAGTGTCATTTCATTTCACATTACACTATGGCAAGACTGAGCACTGCAACCTTATGCAAGGTCGTCCAGGCAGTGCTTGGTAGTTTCAAGGTGTGCATTTCAAGCTCTTCTTGCAGAAAAAAACAGGCACCATTGAGGTCCATAGTCGCAGTGGTCTGCCAAGGAAACAGTTCGGCTGATGAACGATACATCATTCTTTCGAAATCCGATGTCCAGCAGTGCCTTTGGCTCAGAACTGGGAGACACCAGTGTATCCCACGTATATTCAGAAGAGGCGTTCGTGGAAATTTGTTCGCGGAAGGGCTGGAGAGCGGTACAAGAATGTGTCTGCAAGCATCAGTAAAGCACGGAGATTACTTGCAAATTTAGGGCTGCACCTCAGCAAATGGGGTTGGGGATGTGGTCAGGATTAACTGCTGAGAACTGCAGTCAGAGTCTTTAGCGTCAGGGTGGCATCTGATTGGCTCCAAATTTATTCTGCAGCCGGACAATGACACAAAACATACCGCCAGTATAGGTTATCTTCAGCGTAAAGACGAACAAGGAGTCCTGGAAGTGGTGATATGGCTCCCACAGATCCCTAAACTGGTGATGATTAAGGCTATCTGGGATTACATGAACAGACAGAAGGATAAATCTCTCTTTTGTACTCTACAAAAGATTTATTAATTGTTGTCATTTCATAGCTTCCTAGCCACACGATGCTTTTGGCCATTTAGTTTGACAAATTTTCATCGATGAAATATATTTTAGCTAAATTACACCAGGTTTTGAAAGCCGCAAAGGGTAAACTGCACAACTAGCGATTGCGCACTCCTAACAGTGCCCAAATTTACGTTGGCATGAGAAGCAAAACACAATTTAAGCTGGTTGTTACTGCTTTTTTCCCCCATCTAGATAGTGTAACATGCAATAGACCACCCTTAAGAAATCCAAATCATTCAATCACTGGAAGCAGGTGACAGCACTGACCAACTGGCATTCTTGACTTTGCATTGTGCTAACACGTATATCCATGCCGCACGATCGTTCATGGGGCTTCCCGTTTGACGTTCGTTCTGTTGCGCCCCGTCATAGTCACTGTTGTTTCCTGTCATTGAGTCATTCATAGTTGTGTTTGGGACTGAAGTCTGGGAGAGTTTTGGGCTTTGTCCTGACCTCCATACTGGATCTGTTTGTGGCTGGCCAAAAAAAAAAACGGTTTCCAAGGCACTATCAGGCCAGATAGCTGAAGGGTAGATTGACTGAGGCTCAACTGAGGTTGGCCATCCGAATTGAGCAGGTGGTGCACCAACGCTAGGCCCTAGAAAGCCTGAATTTTCTGCCCCCATCTGCAGTGCTCAAGCCTCTGGTAGTCTGTGCCACTGTCTCAATGTCCTACCGCAGTCCAGCCACGCTTTTTTTAAATTGCAATACTTATCCCATTTCTCATTTTGCCTGTACTGTAGCATCTTCGTCAGCTATGTATAGAAACCCAGCAAACATCATCTCGGTCCGCTTCTTGGCCTTGAAGGCGTCCGCCAGCTCACGGGTTTTTGGACCTCTTTTTTGATGTTAATGTCCTCATCATACTGCCACCAACCATTTCAGCCCTCATATTAACTGGTGTATCCTCCAGCAGTCTATAGCTCTTCGGAAGATAGCAGGCCGCTCCAGATTGTCACATGGGACACAGCGCACAATACTTATGCTGCCAAAACATAAACTGCACACACGGCTGCAGGCAAATCGCACACGCTAGAAATGGTAAGGCCCACTTGGTTGTAATCCTTTGGCCTATGTTGTCTCAAAATTAAATATTTTTCACAAAGTTTCTGTTTTGTTACTGTGTCCTACCTAGTCATGGCGATTATTGCGTTACCAAAGAAGGCAAACATTTTGGACCGATTAGTCTTTAAACACTGTGGGCTTCTATAAATTGTAAACCAATCTGAAAAATTCAAGATTTTCTTCTGCAGCATGAATTCAACGATTCGAAAGCGCAGCGTCAGCATCAAAAGTGGCTTAGATGCGTATGTAGCTTTTTTTGCAACGTGAACCGTTCAAACCTCTTTCCGATAAACATGTCGTGCCGACACAAGGAGCCGATTATACGCTGTAGCTTAATTGGATATCAACCTTTTTAAAACCGTAATGGCTGTATGGGCTCAGTTTTATACGACAGGACTAGTATGATCGGAGCACACCACAGAAGAAATGCCTCCTTCCGAATAGAACACATTTATAAAACATGAACCATCACCAGTTCTAGACTAGCTAGTCTATACTGACGCAGACACTCCACACACACACACACACACACACGCACACACACACTCTCTCTCTCTCTCTCTCTCTCTCTATATATATATATATATATATATATATATATATATATATATAAAGTATTTTTTTAGTAATCTGCTCAAAAAATCATGCTTCTGTTGGTCAGTAGAATACCTTTAAATACCTTTTTGTTCCTATTACATCTCGACAGTAAAAAAAAAAATAGTAATAGTAAATCATTAGCCATAATTTCAAAGTAGTGTTCGATAATACTACTTTACCCTACATATGTAACTTTACCCTATAAATTCACTTACATCAGCAGAAAATACATAATTTTAATTTCGATCGCTCATTTGAAATACAATACAATTGGTTGCAACACTTTTGTAAAACGGGCTTTATTAGGTACAATTATAAGAAAATTATACGTGGTCAAAAAGAATCCTTTTGCAATAAATTGACAAAATCATACTGTACTATAAACAAAATTTCTGCTTTTAGTATTTAAAAGTTTATCAAAAAACCAGTTGACTGTGCGTCTTACGGAAAGACCTGTTTATGTGTCACAGGCACACATTGAACCTGGCTTAGTGCCACTGTACACAGGGTGAATAATTGTAAACAGGCCATCTGGAATCACAGGACTGTGTGAAAAGCCCACAAAAGACCGGGCCTGCTCATGCATGGTATGGTTTCATAGTTCGGTCATCAGGAGTCTTCTCAAAAGCTTCTCTCGGTCAAGCTCCAGCTTCAGTTGTTCAGAACTGCAACCATACAATATCTGTTTTCGCAAAGCACCATCAAAAAGCTAGCCTCAGACCTTTACAAATGAAGACGAGTACACAAATCTTTACAGTACCAGTTAAAATAAAATAAGCAAACAAAATTTCCTGTTACCTGCAAAGGTGAGGCTCCTGGGTTAAAAAAAAATTTAGCGCGCATAGTAACGTGGATGAAATACAATATGATGTTATCCTGTTCCGGTTCGGCTCAATGATCATGCAATTGCACGTGTTCTGCAGCTAATTGCTAATTCTCTGCTGTTTGGCCATAAAAATTGCGCGTTACATGCACTCGTAAGTTGTAGTGCAGGTCTCAACCTCCAAAGATGCTCAAAAAAAAAATCCTTGACGGAACAACCTGCTAATGCCACTTTTTTGGTATAACTGTATTTGACTGGTTTAAAAAAAAAAAGATACTGAAAATATTTACCTCTCTTGGTGTAGCGTACAACAGGGTTCTACCTGCGGACCAGACCCTTTAGCGTAATGAGGCTTGGCTGGCGAACGAAGTTGGTCACTGCTTTTTACTCCAAGTTCCAGCCATGCAAGGTTCGTCTAAAAATAAACCATGGAAATTTGTTAAAAATAACCAAATATATTTAAATGTGACGTTAATTATATATTGTAGACCTTGTATATTATATGGAAACTCAAGCATATTTGGGGGGGGGGATGCTATAACGCAAAGATGGGTCCAAAAATAATGCCAATGAATACTTATTAATCAATACAATTGAAAAAGTGCGGTAGGCAAACACAATCAAATCTATTTTTTTGTGACCATCCTTTGTCTTTAAAACAGCAACAGTGCTCATGAAAGGGGTGGTAGGGTCTTCATTCATTCCTCTACATTGAGGAATTGGCCACAGTTCTTCTGCAGACTTTTTTTTTTGGCTGCATTTAGAGTGCTTGACTATGAATACAGACTGGGTTGCTTGTTCGAGCAGGGCTTTATGGGGACCATACCAGGATTCCTTTTTTTGCTCATGATAGTTCTGTGTGACTGAGATTGGGTGTTTGTCATGCTCAGGCTGCAAAATTTGTGCCCAGTTAAAATCCTACCTGATGGCAGGTAAGAATCTACCTGTACTTCTCAACAGACATTGAAGTTGCATGTCTGACTTTTGCACAGTGCTATATGGCTCTCTCTCTCTCTCTCTCTCTGTGTGTGTGTGTGTGTGTGTGTGTGTGTGTGTGTGTGTGTGTGTGTGTGTGTGTGTGTGTGTGTGTGTGTGTGTGTGTGTGTGGAACAGCTCCAATGCCACCGTTTACAGCGGTCCCTAAAATATATTGCGTTGGCGCTAACATGTATTGTGTTCGATTGCTGTCTGGACCACGGCTCTGAACGAGGGAGATTGTTAGAGCCGATGCACAAACACAAAATATTACGTTCGGTTGTTTTTTTTGCTCTGTCTTTTTTTTTTTTTTTTTTTTTTTAAAGGAGCCAAGGTTGGTCTCAGTTCTTCTCACGTCGATACATATTCCGTGATTTTGTCGTCTTCTGTACCGGCACTGCCCGAACCATAATGTATTAGCCATAATGAAGCTGTGGAAATCCAGTGGACCGTGTTCTAAATGTTCACATCGAAAGTATTGTTTTAAAATGTCGACTACCCATCCAAAAAAAAAATATATATATAATATTGAGGAAAGTTTCGTAGGTGAAACTTGCCTTTTGGGTTGGGGAGGTGGCGCTGGGAAAACTTTTATATACTGTACCCAGGAGTTTTTTTTTTTTAATACACTGCAGTTTTAGCTTATTCTGAAAACAATAATAAAATGAATGAAAAACTAAAATTAAAAATGGTTTTTATTTTAAAAAAAACATACGTTACATAGATATATATACAATAAATTTAAAATACAGAAACAAAAATATAAGGAATTAGAAAAAAAAATTACAATGCAGAACTTGTAACATACACGACCCATGTAGTTTTAAATTAACTTTAACAGGGCGATTTGGCAGGGGCGTCTCTGATCTGGTCTGATCTTGTATTATGGGGCCACCTTCGGACATAAAAAAAAAAGAACAAAGCTTCACTCCTGCAGCACAAGCTACAAAAGCGGTGTAGTTTTGCACAATTAAAAAAGACAATAAAAGGAAATCTAAATACTGAACACCCAGTACTGCACAAAGAAGTATTTTTAAACATGTCCGTTCCAATTAGAACGCTGACTGAATAATGATTGAAGAAGGCAATTACAATGTAATGGTCTTTGTAAATACTATTTGTAAACATGTTGCACTGTGTGTGTATAAAATCCATTTTGTAACGATTAACCATTATCGATATCAGAATATGTGGCGTATTGAACATCTAGTCCATCTGGCACAATAAGCTCAACATTAAATTTGGCAAGAAAACGAATTTTGCGAGTTTGTCGATGGGAAAGGTTCATCTGCAGGCGCAGCTTTACACGTGAGCTGCACCAAAAACTGGATTTTTTTTAATAAAACCCCAACCAGGAAAAAAAGAGAAAAATGATGTGGATAACGTGAACGTGAAAAAAACCTAAATGTTTATAAATAGCCTAGCGAGTCGTGATGCAAGCTCACCGTATTGATACTAACTTTCAGTGATGTGGCTCCTGCACCACGAACCCATATTTCACCAAGCATGACTTTTTTTTGGTAAAACGTTATTGCTAGTTAGTATTTCCAGATCTAACGTGTATTATCCATAGTGGAAACTTTGAAGCGCCATTCAGAGGTTTTTTTTTTTTTTTTTTTGCCAAAGATGCACTTTCATATGGGTTCTGCCTTGCTCCTGTCCCTTGTACATGTCTGCTTTCAACATTGCCCTTCCTAGCGGCTGGGTTTTTTTTTTTTTTTGTAAAGATTTTTAAACCTTGTGTAAATCGATTGGTAGGAACCTAGTTCCAATAATCCATTTCATGAGTTGCACAGGTCTGTTTTCAAATTTTTAATTTAACAAACCTCTTTTTCCTTTGGGTCTGTAAACGGGAGAAAAATGAGTACCTTTGAGTAAATGGACGGCTGGATTTGCTTGTCCAGTGAGCTTTCAGATGGCGTCTTTCCAGTACTGCTTTGAGAGGAAATAGCAGCAAGTGCGGCTGGTAAGTCATCTTCATCACTATGGTTACTGCAGCAAAAATTAAAAAAAAAAAAAAAAAAAAGTTGTCAACTTTATAACAGCCTTTTTTTTTACGATTTCTGAACAGCCCAAGATATCATCACAGATATCACTGCTCTTGGAAGCCACACAATGCCTGAAGGCATATAAGACGGGTCTTATTTCAATTTTCATACTCAAATATAACTAGCTCTCTGTGGTGTGTGTTTGTGTTTTTATATATACATACAGTGATTCCATTGAAATAAGTTTTTGTATCACAGAATTATGCAAAATGTAGCTTGAACTAAAATTTTGTGACCGCAATTCCTCATGTCCAAATTTTGACCTGACGGTTCTAGAAAATTAATACAGAATGACTAGAAACTTTAGTTGTAATGAATGTCTAAGCTTAGAGTATAAAAGCACGTAAAAAATGTACAAAGCCTATACTATAATTTAAAAAAAATGCTGCGTATGTTTATTAATAACGGGTTTTAGGGCTTCGCTTTGCTGTCTGCGAATAGTTAGTGTCCAGCCCTGGTTAGAAGTCCACGTTCTGAAGAGCTGTGGCATCCCATGCCAACACTGTTGACAAATGCTATAAAGGTGTCGGTTGTGATAGAGTTCTTGACTGGTGGAGGTGTGCGTTGCCGATTGAGCGCCTTCAGTCAAAGTGGCTGGGAAAATGAAGGGCATGGGGAAGCGACTATAACGGCAAGAGGAAGCGGAGCGTCCCCAAAGGACCAACGGAATGATGCAGAACTGCACGTGGAGGAGCAATATTTGGTTGCCGACCCCTGGGAGCTGTTAGCAGCGCGGCCCAAAGGATGGGTCCAACGCAGCGGTGCAGCTGGGACCGGCAGTGAAGGGACGAGTGCTGACTGTTTCGTTGGATGTTGCCCCGAGCTGTTGTTTCTTAAGCAACGTTTTGTCTGACAAGAACTGCCGCTTTCCTACTGCAACTGCTTGCTGCTGCAATGCTGTGACAAAGAAGACCTTTCGGACCCGCTTGTGGCGGAAATTCCGTTTTGGGCCACCACACCTGTGTGCTGTTTTCCAAGGACCTGTTGCGGATGGGATGCCAGCAGAGGACATGTCCCTGGGTGAGAATTCCCTCCACACAAAGGAGAAAACTTTATGGCTGCCTTGGCAAAAGTTCAGAGGACTATGGGGAGGGACGATGGGGCACAAACCACGTAAGGAAGTGCAGCAGTCACGGGAGGCCAGTCACATTTGACATGGGTCAAAGGGGAACCTGTGTAACCAGACTGTTCGAGGGCATGGCCAGGGATCTCCCCCCCAATCGCCAGGCAATGCTGCGGTGCAAGGGACCTGAGATAAGGCGCAATATGTGTAACAATGCATGGAACTGAGACTCGTCATATTATGCTGTATGTTTTCAGCCGTAGTAGGTCTACGATGCTCACTTCTCAGCCTTTTGGCTAGGATCCACCCGCTGTGCTGGGGCAGAGTTTAAACCTGATGCCAACATATAGGTAGTGTGAGCGTTGCATTCTTAGGTTGTTTTTTTTTTAAATTTATTTGGGTGGGCTAAGGGAGGTATCGGGAGGCTTGTCTGCAATTTTCTAGCATTTCCAACAACAAAGACCTCCTTAGGTCTTGCTCCCTACATTGATGTCTCCCTGAGAAAGAAGGTAAGAATGGTGCAGATGCTAAGAAACCTTCTGCTGGAGAAACTGGACGGATTCCCTGAGTGGTGACCTCCATTTGGGCATCATTCTTGGACTCTGACTTCTGGCACAAGACATCTTTATCTGGTGGAACAGTCTGACTGTCTGCTGACTGACAAACATCTACAGAGGGGTGTTGTGTTGGAAATGCACAAAGTGAGGGCACATCATTTGATGTTACTTTTGTTTTATTGAACCATTTTCATGAACATAAGTATGTGGTGGCTGTACATGGTTTCGCTTCGTGTCAGCAAATGTTGGAGAAGCCTTTCTGGCTACGTTCCTTGCCATGGTTCTGGGACATGAGAAGGAGGGAGACCTACTGGGCATGTGAAATGGACAGACACTTCCTTGTCCCTCTGTGTCTAGACCCATGAGGATTTGCGGGTTGTTTGTCTATGTCTTGGCCAGGGACAGATCAGCAGGCCCTACAAGGAAGGGGGGGGGGGGGCAACTCTCCTGAGACTGACCCTGAGGAGGCTGTCCTTTGATGATGTGGCGAGGGTCATGAAAAGGACATCAACTGAGGGCCTCAGGGAGCAGCTGGGAACAGCAACGAGGGCTGAGGTATTGGACTGTTTGCTTGTGACCAAGCCATTGGCTGGTACTTTTGCTAGATCACTGGCTTTTTTTAAAGAACAGAAATAATGGTCTAGGGCAGGGATTCACCCTGAGGCTGTTTTCAGTATACCATAGGTTGATGGGCAGACATGTTGTGGTGCTTGTTTAGTCATGTCGCACATGTTGTTGTGGTCCCACAACTCTTCAGAGCTCTGTATCAGTAACATCGCCAATGAGGGGTGTTACAATGGTGTCAACAGTGGGATAGGGCATCGAGATAGACTTCAGCAATGTGTTTAGAAATGGACAAACTCCAGGAAAGCGAAATCTGTTTCTTATGGGAGTGAATCAAAAGTACTGTACTCTGTTTTATACATCGCTGGTGTCTTTGCATTGTGTGCCTGCCTTTACTGTGGTATAAGCTAGATAATTCAGCTAGATGATCATCGATCCTCAGAGGAAGAGGCGGAACGATTTTTTTTGCAAAACTGAAAATCTCCGTGCTAGACAAAGGAACGTTAAAAGAAGTTTTAGAGCACGAAATGCAATAAGCAAATTATGGAAGATGATTAAAATGAACTATCAACAGAAGTGAAGGTGTTGTTGCAGGTCATAAAGTGATTAACGTAAAAAAATTACACGAAGGCAAAGTTACATTTTAATTTTTTTCTACCGCTCCGACAGAGAAAAGTGACTCCCTGCAGACAGCAAACCACAGAGATCTTTTCTTTCTTTATTCAATGAATACCCAGTAAAAATTGTTAGCCTTGCTTGTTTAAAATTATAATTTAATTATAATTACATTTGATTTTTAAATAAAGCTATTTATTTAAATTCATTCCTGTGCTGTATACTGTACCATCCTTTATAAACCTGGGTATGTTTAGGTTTGTCAGGTTGCTCAAAAAGTTCACTCAGCAGGTGCAGGGCCTCCTGTGACCTACAAGCCCAAATGAGAAGTACACCAAGTAGGTTATGGGTAGGTTTGTATGTTAAAGTGTTTTACACAGCTGTACATTTGTGCATTAAAGAATAACCAACAACAGCTCTTACTGAAAAAAATCATTGAAACCTATAATAAACTGCATTTTATATTGTAAGAAGGGTGTGAATCAAATCTGATGTGTGGCATAATGCACTGATAAAGTACCATGCTGGGGAACCCTAGGTAACAATGCATGTTTCATCAAATGCTTTAAAACAAACGGGATTGTAATGCCAACTCACAAACTGTACTGTCGGACAAGTCTCTTTCTGCGATCTGCTCTGACAGACGGCTTCTCTGTGGTCAAGCTAGAAGAGACTGAGTCCTGGGATGAGGATGGAAACCTGGGCAAAATAGAAGCTACATCAATGAAAATTCATCCTATGCAAGATGCTATGTATGTAAACTTACAAAGAATCTATTCAGGAAAAAAAAAATTGTGACAATTTTGAAGATACAATCAACCCCCACTTACATGCCTTAAAACCCACATGCCAATCCTGGCCTTGGGGGGGGGGGGGGCTTGTTTGGACAGTTGTATGAAACAGTAAGATCAGTTTATGGCGAGAAAGGGTATGTACAAGAAAAGTTAATAAACATGGACCATTATTGAGGATAGGATACAATGTGCATTTAATCCAGCAATTTTATAGTTTATTGTGCAGGGTCAGGCAAAAAAAAATGGTTATAGTGTAAACATGCACTGTGAATGAGGTTGGACAAACCTGCTGTTGTATTCCTGGCCAGTGGAGCTTCTTCTACAGTCCCCCTCAGTCATTACCTGCAAGGAATATAGAAATGAGATCGTCATTTCCAACGTGTCCATAGTTTTATACATATATCAAGGACAAAATGCTGTAAGCAACAAAGGAATAGGGTCATATTTTGCTTTCAGAAACACTAGACAAGAATGTTGCCATCCAGTTTCTTAATTTTGTGACCACTAGATCATTGCTCAAAAATAAAAATACTTCAGTTCTTTGAGACACTGCAGATGGATATGTACTGTACAAGAGAAAAATCCTGTTAGAATTATTATAATGTGAGTGTTTAGCTTGATGAGTGTGTGGTGTCATCCATTGGGTAAACTGGAAGGCAAGCGCTGCCCGTGACCATCCATGTTCAAGAGTAAAGTCTCCACTTTAAATTAGATTAGACATTGCTGAGGTACTGAAGGAAGTGCCTGAAGGTTAGTGGGCAACTACTTGGTGTGCTTTCCATTTGGGCTTGTAGGTCACAGAAGGCCCTGCACCTGCTGAGTGATCTTTTTGAGCAACCTGAGATAGTGGACTACCATGCAACTGGAATAAAAGCAAAGGTTATGTCTTGGTGTGTATGCACAGGAAGGTGTATGCATGATTTTTTTTTTTAAAGATGCTTTACAGTGTAGTGCGTAGTAGATGTGTGGTTGAGTGCCTGTTAAAGCAGGACCATTGCATCTACTGAAGGGATGTGTGAATAAACATTATGTACTATACTGAGTTTCTACTTTTTAAATTTGCTTTTTTTTGATGCAATACAAAATTTAGCAGCAGCAGTGCAAGTGAACTGATTTGCGACAGAAAACTGGTGAAGTGTTTGTGTAGGATGGCATAACAATGAGAAAGATGGTTTAGACTGTGTTACCTACGAAAGGTAGTAGTCAATGCTGAATGAGGGTGCAAAGTGTGTCGTGCTGCTTGGGAAGAACTACATACCGGTGTCGGCACTGAACAAATAGTGGAAGTCAGCTGTAAATAGTAGCAAAAGCCAAACAGAAGCATCAGTGATGAGCAAACGCACGACACAGAAGTAACATTAGCTTTGAACTGTCATGTGATGTGAATAGCTATATTAATGCTTTAAACCTGAAAAAAAGTAGCAGTACCATTTCCCTAACTGTAGTGAATAGTAGCATTATTGACAGGTGATCAGATGGACCATATGTGTATTATCAGCCACTGAATGTTGGTTATACAGAATAACATGCTGGAGGAGCAAATAGCGGTATAACAGATAAAGTACTAGACCGGTTTGGTGGTAATTCACTGCATGCAACAAATGACATTACATGAGAAAGATGAAGCAAACTAAAATTCTCTAAGCTATTTACCTTGTTAGAACTGGCTTATGGATGTGCTTCTGAAGCGAATAACCATGTCATTTACCCAGATGGAGTGAACACCTGCATTAGCAATGAACGAGTGCTTAGGACAAATAGCAGGCGATTGGATTAATAAAATAAATAATTGCACTAGCAATGGGTGATGAAAGAAGGGCCAGACTGCATTATTTACTGTTGGCTTGACTCATGGATCAGATGAAGATTAAGAAAACATACATGAGCAGGAACCCAATGTGACAAGACATCTTTGGAGTTTAAAAAGATTTCTTTGGAAAACCAAAAATGTTTGTTTAAAGCAAAATTACTAATAATAAATTACCAAAGTAAAAATAAGCTGAGCAAGTGGTTATATAATGGATGTGTGTACTCCCAATATATTCTCTTCAGTGACTATTTCAAAAATATTCACTAGGTATGTAGCCTGTATGCGTGCAATACTGTGAAAAAGTATATGCTCCCCTTTCCTGTATTTGTAGCATCTTTTTTTGGCATTAAATTTTATTTGAGCTTTTTGGTCAGTTTGTCATAAATTAATAGATTCTGACAGACAAAAAGTGATGCCAGCACTGTTTTTTGTGTAAAAAGTGTGCAGTTAGTGACCTGTTTCAATTCAGTCAGACCTGATTTGAGTCAGCCCTGCCGAATATTATTTTCATTTACTTTTACCTTATCGATGAAAGTCTAACTGGCAAAGAATAGATTCCTACTGGTACACAATAATACAATGCAGGGGCATGTCTGAAGAACCCTGGCGTTCAGGACATGAATGAGAAAATTCAAAAACCTGAAGATGATAAAAAAAAAGGGAGTCTAATAATTACATGACAGTTGTAGTAAAAACACTCACTCTAAATGCTGTGTCCATTTGAGCCTTTAGTATATTACACTTGAGACGGTCAGGGAGGCTGGGAGAAATCACAGGTGAATGAAGACTCTTCTCAGATAGCTGCTTCTCCTCTGTCTGGATGGAAGGATTAGCTGTTACATATTCTTGTCCACTCTTCATGTCCCGATTTCTTTTCTATACATGCACTATCAAACATTCTTCATCTTTGTACTGGAAGATTATCAGGAGACCTGTGAACATATATAACAACTAACAGCAGCTCTTTTATACGTGCTAATCTGCATTTTGTCCTCCCTTTTTAATGTTCACATCATTCATACTATTACTTGAAGCTTCCTGCATTCCTTGCTACTTGGCCATCAACTAAAGATTGCCTACTAAGCAGTCAAAATGTCTGGACGACGGTCTGTCTATCTGAAAGTTTTGACTGTCTGTAAATATGGCATTGCTGTGGTCGTAAACCATTAGCACATAATGGCGCAGCAGCATCAGTCAATTGCCGATTTTATAATGTTGATTGTGCCACATATAAATAACATAAAATATCAACGACACATTACCGACTTGGACAGAAGACACAATTTCATGAATCACAACAAAGTGTCTGCATAAGGGATCATATTCAGCACTACTGCGATGTCTTGCAGCTGTGTACTCCCATGAATCTCTTGGAAATGTCGACTTTTTTTTTTTTTATATATACTATGGCCTACAACCATCATTGATCATTATGAGCCTTTATTGAAAAGTTTTCAGAGAAACTGATAAAATTTCTAATAATGTCAAAACCCTAGCAGAAACCTAAAATGCAACTGAAAGCACATATTACTTTGGTTAAGGGGTTATCTTACACACAGTATTGTACTACAAAAGCTGCCTTGTTGATGTACAGTACTTCTACAATAAAGAAGAAAGGTGCATAAGTTACATTTATAACTAAAAAAAAAAATCAGTATCAGCATTTGAAAAACTAGAATAATAATCATCCATTATTAGTAAACGCTTGTTCAGAGTTGTAGGAACACGATAGGGTACACCCACGACGGGGCATAAGCCCACTGCAATGCAATTATACTCACACACGAGAATTTAGAATTTCAAATTCACCTGAAATGCATGTCTTTTGAAACCAGAGTACCAATTTTTTTTTAACTAAATACACTTAAAAACCTTCATGCTCTTTATCTGCTGCTGTTAATATCAGTGTGATAATGTTATCTAGTTAATTTCACCTGGTAACATTTTGTGGATCATTCCTAACAAGAAATACAGTCCTTGAGACTAATTTTGTGGTTTTGTCATCCAGCTTGGTGTCATATGTTCTGGACATTGGGGTATACAGACAGGCAGAGATGCTGATTCCGACTTGGTGGTGGGCTGAATTCAATTTATGGTGCACTAACTGAAAAGAAGTGGGAAACCTAAACATTCTAAAGTTTTTTAGGTAATGATTGCAGTGCAGTTCAGGTACAACATTAAACTCCCACCTCCAAGAGAACTTGTAACATGTTCTCAGTGATGCTAGGTTCACTGAGTCAGAATCAACCAAGTTCAAGATGTCAGTTATAGATACAACTGCTAAAAGCTGCAGTGTGAGGTCAGTTAACACCTTTCATCCCTCACAGGGGGGGGGGGGGGGGGNGGGGGGGGGGGGGGGGGGGGGGGGGGGGGGGGGGGGGGGGGGGGGGAGGGGGGGGGGGGGGGGGGGGGGGGGGGGGGGGGGGGGGGGGGGGGGGGGGTGCTAAGAGGCAAACATTAAGACCACGGATTATCACCTCTCTGGCAGGAAACAATACTTATTACTGGACTTCTGTGACAGACATGGACGTTCCTAACAAGAACTATAGCTATAGTAGATAGAGACCAGTAGTGAGAAAAGCTGTTAAAGAGAAGAATGGGGCCTTCTGTGCAATGGTTTTTGGGAGCTCTTGATTTAGCTGCAATGTCCTGGCAGGTTAAAATCTGTGATATAGAAGACCATACTGAAAGGCAGTATTTGAAGCAAAAGTTCAGGGCTGGGGGAGGGGGGGGGCTGGAGAGGCTATGGTGAATGACTGTTGAGTGGCAGCAATGTTGTTTTTAGTTCCTTAGGAGGGAAAGTTGTGTGCTAAGCAAGAGGATCCTGCTGACATTGTCTTTAGCAAGGGTGGTGAATTGCTGATCATGCTAGGGGAGACAAGCTGTGGAAGAACAGCTTTTCTCAAGGGCTCCTGAACCTGGTAAGATATGCCATCCTTCTTGGAGACAACGTGTAGCACCAGTTTCTGGTTATTAAAGTAATGTGGGGCTTTGGGATGCAGGGGTGAATATGATTGAGGAGACGGTGTACTCGTCCAGTGCTGCAATTGCAAAGGAGCAGTATGACTCATACCAAACTACACTTGAGAAAGGGCAAGAGAGTGTGTTCCAAATACAGAGGATCATATGCCTGGTACAGCCAATGCCAGGGTATTGGAAAGGAAACTCTTACCAGCAGCTGAGTCAGCAATTCAGGGGGAACAATGGAGATTTCCTCCTGGTCATGGAAGAATGGACAAGCACTTCTCCTTGGCAGTTATTTGAGGGGATATGGGAATACTCTAATCCTGTCTACATGAAAAGATATGACTGTGCCCATTAACATTAAGGAAGAATCTGCAGGAATAAACAATAGCAAGTCTGCCAATGTTGTACTATCTGCTCACTGTACTGAGCGCAGTATTAGTTGTGTAAATATTCATGGCTGTAAAATGAACCCAGTCACTGTGGGCATCAGGTTTCATCCAAGGCTGTGTTGTGCCTTCAGTGTGAAAGTGCAGCTGAGACTCAGAGGATATCTCATGGGGATGACAGAGTCATATCTCAGCTATTTGCAAATAATGCTTTACATTTGGCAGTAGAGTGGTTCGATGCTACATGTGAAGCAACTGGTATGAAAATTAACTCCAATAAAAAAAGATTTTTAACGAAAAGAACGTATTTAAAGTCAGATAAAACTGCACACAGTAAGTAAACGTGATATTATACAAAAATCACGACGACTGTAATGAGAGCAGATTACTATGTTTGGAGGCCAAATGGGTGCTTGAATTTTATTGCTGCATCCAAGATCAGACACTTAGCTTAAAATGTGTACTGTAGCACCAGCTTAGGGTGATAAAATTTAATTTACCTCATTAAGTAATATTTATACGCACCCCACATTCCTTCTTGCTTAATTTGTGGGCACAAAATAACACCTCCAATTTCACATCCAACCATTACTTATTGTAAGGTTGGTAAGATATGGTTATCTTATGGTAAGCTAACCATGTTTAGCATCACCATCATCATCAGCATTTTAAAAAAAAAAAAGTGAAATTAAAATGGTGTCTAGGGGCTCTCTGCAAACCGTATAGATAGGATTACATTTGTAGCGTGCCATAATAAATTTTTGTGAAATCAATAGTTATAATTGTGGGCTAACTGCATGAAATTACATCTTTGATCTAGTTATCTTTTTACAGCGATTTATCTGTCGTATTTTTTTTTTAAATCATCATTCTTTAAATTTTTGTCATCGTCAACTTCTTTCCCTGTTCTGTGTACTGTGGACCCGAGGATCTTCATTTCATCCTCCCTTGTATACTTCTTGGACGAGGGTTTTTGACAAACTATTCCCGATTCTGTTAAATACGGCAGAAATAATTAAGACCTTTAATATGTTACATAGTTCCACAAAAAAAACCCAAAAGACAATATAAGAATATTGAGTGCAGAGGTGTATCTAAGTAAGAAATCAGTCCGCTCTCAACTGTCAGGTTTTTCCCCCTATTTAATCATTAATACATTAGGGTGACTTTTGACAGCTTCTCAACTTGTGATTCAGCAAGATGAGATGGACAGGGCAGAAAGGTTGGTGGATTCCCAGGTGGTAATTTGATTCTGGGGAACTCACCTTATTATCCATGTTGATGTGCAGCGAGGGCCAAAGTCCTGCTGGCTTGGCTGCCTCCAGCTCACTCAGCTTCAGTTGTTCCTCATCTGCACCCTCTGTCTTGCATTGCATCATGGGCCTCAACTCTGCAACAATCCAAGCTACTCCTTACCACTCGTGCCAATAGGAAATATTTTGAACAGTTATCACAATAGTAATTTTAATTTTTACTTCTTCATTTAGCGCCTGCTTTTTTTCTCCACAGAAACTTATGATGTTGAACTACTCACAATTATATTCCCAATAAGAAAGCTGGGTAAATTTTTATTGACACAACTCGGGATAAGTGCCATGCTAAAGGACACTAAAGCAGGACCAGGATTCAAATCTGGGTTTTTTTGTGTGCAAGGTAATAGCCCTAACAAACTACTGATATTTTATAATTCTTTTGAGAAAAATAGATAAAATGCACAAATGATTTATTCAAGCTTTAGTCAATTCTGTTACAACCTCATGGTTTTCAATACAATTCAATTTGATGATCCATAACCTTTTCTTTTTATAAGTTAAAATGACACCATAATCTAACAATATATCCTAGATTTTGATCAAATATATGTATGAAAGGATGCGAGACATCAGGAGGGAGAAATAATGAGTGCTGGTTTCAGGTTTTTAACGGCCTATTTTAGAACCAAGCCCCTTAAGGTATCAAATATTTTGTCTTTCAACCTAAGCTGTAAAAAGCCTCAACAGGTTCAGCTGGTTCTCAGAAAAGAACCATTTGGGTTATTTTTTCTATTATTATTTAGCTGGCACTAGTTGTAATAATTATTGACACCTGAGGGTCAAAGGCTAATGAGCCAAATTCTTCTAGCACTTTGTGGTGCAATGATTTCTAATCTTTTATTATTTCCCTTAAACTGTCACAAAAGAGCAGCATCAATCCTCTCTATATAAAATACTTCTACAATCTGACAATACATTTCATTTCACGTTACATCATTAGAGTAAATTTTTACTGTTTACCTTCATGACAATGGTACATTTTCCCATCACCTATATATTCATATTTTTTATGCCAGTTAAAAAAGACGGGGCAGAAGGAGAGATGGTTACAACACAAGGTATAGTAATCTAATTTTCATTATGCTTTTTATGTATTAAATTGTATTTATAGTATCATATAATCTGCTACACATGCATCAAAATGGGTGATGGGGGGGCTTTAAAACAAACTGCGACAGTTCTGCTGTAAAATTTATTCTGAATCTCTTCAAATAATTTTAATTTTCTAAAACACAAAGATTAAAAACTAAATGCCAACATTAGTAACTTTTTAAAATTCATATTGCTTCATCTTTCATTATCATCTTATTACTCTTTGCAGTTAATATTCTGGTTTTCCAGAATGAAGTTTCAAAGACTTCATAAATAGATCAAGTATGTGGAGAAGGTAGCAATGCAAACTTGTGCAACTATGGGGAAAATGGCTAAACAACAGAAGTCAAGCTGCACTATCTGAAACAATTTTAGTGATGATTACAGATGAGGCAAAAAAACTCACTGTGTGCTGCAGGTATTGTGTACAAGCTCTCCGGGCTGTCAAACCCAGGTGGGTGATGGGGGCAGCGTCTCATACCTTTCCCAGAGTAGGGTGACCCCTCATTCTCCTCCATGCTGTACTGCTTTATCTCTGTTTTGTGAGGTGAGACCCCACCTAAAGCATAGCTACAAAAAGTAAGGCAGATTCTGTTATTAGGCAAGCAATTATGTCTTAATTCACACTGCCTGAGTGGTTATAAGACCTGTTAAGAGGACTGTGACTGGTGCAGAGTAGGCATAGGAAAGTGATGTTCACAATATGGTCACTGCAGCTAGTGATGTCTTAGGACAGACAAGTAATCATAGTAATATTTATGATTATTATAAAACAATAAGTGAAATAAAACAATTCCTTTTTGGATTTTAGCCACAGTGTAATGTAAATATAATTTAGTAGAAGGCACATTTACCCCAATATGTCAAGGGATTTCATGAATTCTGATGGAGGTGTTATGACAGTTCACTGAAAGCAAGGCTGGATGAGGAACTCAAGAGTAAGAGAAAGATCATCTCAGTTTATGAAGTTTGGTTCCATAGCCCAAGCAATTATGTTACACTGAGACCAACTACATTTAATCAGCGCTTTTCCATTCCCTCCACAACAACTTAGACTTCTTCCATATGAGAGAGATTACATTCCATGTTCCAGGAGCCTGCACAGCCTGAAACCAGTCTGTTCAGTTCAATGCTACTCATGTCTGGCATTGTACCCTGAACCCCACTATTCACCAATGAATGTAGTGAGCGCACAAGATGGCTACAAACTGCAGTTTTGGTTTGAACACAGTTGGGTTACATGGATCACCTTGCCACCAGGCATTTGATGGCAAATGGCACACTCAAGCCTAGCTCTGGAAAGAGGGCCTAATAACCTTAAACATACAGTGCAAGCCCCACAAACACAACAGTACTTAACTTTTAAATAAATCAAAAGGCATATTTATTATTAAGCTTTTACTGATTGTGGATATAATGAACAAAGCTAACCATGCACAGAAGCTGGTAGACATTGCACATGACTATGGAATGAATCCATCAACAGTCAGGACTGTGGGATGACATTTTTTTAAATGAACCCATCATTGTCAACTGTTTGTCCTGGTCAGGGTTCCAATGGTCTGGAGTGTATCCTGTCTATCCTAACTGGGGGTTAGGTTAAGTGAATATACACTGAATGGGATCTCAGGATGTCTCGCACACATTAAGGGGAATTTAGAATGACCCATTAATCTGTAATCCAGCACACCTGGAGGAACCCCGTGCAGATTCAGGGAGAACGTGGAAACTCCAAACAGACAGCGCTGGATTCGATACATTTTGGGAAATCTATATCACAGATTTTAAACAGTGCTGTGAAAAAGTGTTTCAATTTTCTCTGTTTACAGCTTTTTTTGGCAGTACCTTTAATCAAATCTTTTTTTAGTCCTAGCAGTTTCTATTAGTGAAAAAAAATTTTTTATACGTATCTGAATCGTAATTGATTCTATCTCAAAATAAATATACATGAACCTTATAGAATGTTCTGGACACACTCTTTGCAGCACACCTCTTAAAGAAAGATGGTGAAGTAACTTCCGAGCTCTCCGAAATCCACACAGATTACAGGCGAGCTAAGACATTTATGGTCATGTTCCTTTGGAAAGTAAGGTGGTGTAATCAGGTGGAACTGGAATCTGTCACCTGCAAAACTATTTAACTGTATCATGTCACAAAACCGAGAATGATAGAACACTTGTATCAACAGTGCCTATTTTAGAACTGTTTAAAACAACAAGGAGCCTGACAGTTTACACGTCAGAGTAGCCAAAGTAGCCCTGAAAATCTCAAGAACTTATTCCCTGATGCAGTGTTACCAAAATAATGAAATGGTCAGTGGTTGACAACTTGAATAAAATCGTTATATTCTGCAACTCAAATTCGAGGCCTTATACATCTTATTTTATGCTTTGCTGTTCACAAGCATATTGCAGCAAAAATCATTTATTTCTACTGGGTTTTTTACCTGTAGACTCCTGAATGTGCCCAAATGTGCTTTGTTCCCTGTCTAATATGTTATATTATATTCGCTAATGACCAAAATGTTGCTCTTCAGCCAGTTTTTTTTTCATTCCTAACAATGTTGAGCACCTGTGATTCATGTTTAGGACATTCAATGTCCTAGTGCTACAGACTCCTATTTTCATTTCCTGCATGGAAATGTCAGCAGCTGGATTTTCAAGATCTACATCATATCAACACGTTTGAATTGTCCTTTGGGCTTACTCAGTAGTGTGTTGAATGCCTTTGGCATTATGTCAGTTTTGCTCTCGTTTATCCATTCCTGTGGTCTTCTTGGTAAAGCAATGCATAACCACTATCTTCTTCTGTGCAGTGTAAAAATGATGCTTTTACAAATCTCACAAAGCAGTCATCTTTCCCTAGCACCATTCTCTATTGCTATTGTGTCCTCCATAAAAATTCAAGCAGAAAAACCAAAGCACAGAAACCAACTTGATAATGCCAAAACCAAAATCTGTAACCTTATCCAAAATAAACCGTCTACTTGCTCCCTACTCCTTTGACTAATCTGGATTAAAAAAAAAAAAAAGTCACAAATCAGTGTGTGAGGATTGGCAAGACAATCTGATAACTAAGGTCAGGGCTAAACCAAACACTTTATAAAGCCTAGTCCAGGAGGAAAAAGGATAAATAATGACCATCTGGAATTTAGATAATTACTTAACGACATTTACATTTTACATTTCAAATTTACATTTATGCATTTTTGCAAACCCTTTCCTATAGTATGATGCTATAACTCAGAGTAAACAAGTGCATCTCACAACAGACGGAAAGCTTTGAAACATACACACAATTACTGAAGCACAGCTTGTTTATTCAATACAGGCTTTGTTACAGTGTAAAAATTCTATACATTAAAGTGACATATAAATATGAAAATAGGCAGAGAAAAAAGTAGCATGTAGTCAAGAACTAAGCTTACAAGGGTTTTAGCTCTGAATGGAATTGGGTCTGAGATATGAGTTTTGAAACAGAGCGCGTTGATACCAAAATATTAGGGACTGAGAACTGACAGATTCTAGAATATGGGCCCCTTGTGAAGGGGATGAGTATGTAGCCAGAATTAGAGTTAGAGGACTGAAGGATAAAGGACAGGTCATGTTTTATAAATATGGTAATAGGACCGGTCCTTTCACTGTCTTGTTGACTGTATGTCTGGTCGACTTAATGTCTGGTGTCTTAATGGAGCTGTAGCTCACAAAACTAAATGTGGAAAGCTTCCTTCCCTGGTAGATTACTCAACATTTACTGCATAAGACATCAATACTCATGGCAAAAGATCAACAATACTCAAACTTACATTACAGCACAACCTACAAAGTACTCACGTTTATATGTTGGCCTCCCTCGCTGGACTTCTTGCAGGTAGACTCCCTTGTCTTTACCCCCAAGCTTTCAAACCCTGCAGGGTCTTGCTGCCACTATGCATCTTAAATTAGCAGTAGAAACTTAACTAAATCTACAACAGTGAAGAACCAAACCTTCCTTAATTTGCAAAACAAAAAAAGATGCAGTGATTATGCCAACTTTGTCTTCAATGTCACCCCCAGGTTTAACAAATGGCCACAATAATAAGATGGGGACTTCAACATCTTTCTTAAGATATTAAACAGTTTAAATTTTATTCACACAATTAACCATCCTGACAGTTTTAGAAAATTCCTCCCTACAGTTCCAGGTATAATCCGGTGCACAGTGCCCATAGCTGTTGGGTCTATTATCTTAGCTTCATCTTTGTAATAATTTCCTCTGACTTACAAACCACGTGATGGCCAACGATTCAGTTGTTATTGTGGTCCTGACTCACGGTTGAGGCTACAGAGGAAAAAGGAATACAAGGACTTTAACCCCTTGCATGCTGACTGGGAGAAGGGGGTCAAGCTAAACGCAATAACAAAGTATGTGTGCAGTTCCTTTGATGTAAACCTTAACTTTCTGGAAAAATCTTCAAGAGACATGAATAAGATTGTCTAACCAGCAAACAAGGATCTGCCCCTTGACTTAGCTCTATAGGAAAGATGGGGCAAGCAGATTACGTATTTTCCCATATATCAACTTTTGGAAATAGAATATGTCACTACCTTCACGACAGTCCTTTTCTCAAACACATTAACTCGTAATTAAGGTCATTTTAGTCATCACTTCTTACCTTGAAGGGAGATCAAAACTCAAAGAAAGCTTCGGACTATCATATGAGAGCATACAATTCTGAGATGGATGCTACCCTTTAAAATATTCCTTTTCTGCATTTGTTTATTGTGCTAGACTATGCTATAATCACAAATTACATTTTAAATAATACTATTTTTCTATTTGTTTGACTTTTATATTTTAAACATTGACATACTTTTAAAAACCTTCAGCTGCTTATAATGAGCTAGGCTCCTTTCCTTCTTTGGAATTTCATTCACATTCATACATTTAGGAGATGCTCTCCAAAGTAGAGTAAAACACACAGAAAACTAAAAGATGAAATATTTCCTCATATTTAGCCATCAAACTTTGTATTTTATAACGTATTGTAGCCTTTTGTCAGAAACAAAGACATGTGAATCTGTTGTAAGAATACAAACATTTTCCTGAAAGATACTGCATGAAAGCCCATCATTTCCACAACAGTTTTAAGTTCCGCCATGAACTATGACTAACCACGCCTATGAAACCACTGCCAGTTGACGTACAGGAAAAAACTAACAAAATGTTTAAACAGAACTGCAAACAGCAGCTAGTGGATCAAATATCATTGTACTGTTTCATTTAAAAATACAGTAATTCCTGAGAGACTTCCCTGACTAAGAGGGATTTTTATTTTTGCCAGCATTATTTAAAAAAAAAAAAAAAAAAAAAAAAAAACAAACACACAAAAAAACTCATCATAGATGCATATATTGTGGAGCTCCCTATCATCATGTCCAGTATGTCCTGTGAAATGACAATGCATTTGAATCTCTCTGTCACAAACACAACCTGAGGCTATTGGACAGCAACATCCACTACTTGTGTCTAAGTAATATCCCCATGTAGGAAATTTGACTTACTACCAAAAAATCTTTTTATGATATTGACATGATATATGTCATTCGTTGATATACTTTCATTTTCATATACGCAAAGGAATTTCCTACCATAATAAACAACAGTGCATGATGAAAATGTATTCATGCCTAAAAACCTGTAGGAAGTTTGTAAGCATACAAGTCAGTGTGACAAAAAGGTGTCTACTTTGATGTTGCATCTCTTCATTCTCTTCATCTCTTCATTCTGGATATAACGGTGTCAGTATTAAAAGTTACAAGCATTTGAAAAATATTATCACTCTTTAATTACTGTATTAAAGCACCTGGCTATTTCAGAGGAATAATAAGCAAAAACACAAACACAAAAAATGTAACGCGTAGTATGTACCGTAAAGTGAAACAGGAAAAACACAAAACCAGGCATTCATTGCTGGTGATGAATATCCAGTACGAACATAACTAGTAATGCCTGATTGTGACTCCTGTGGTAAAGGGAACTCACAGAAAATGCTGGATATGCTGTTTTGAAACACAAAGATATCCATATACTTGTGCACCCAAGACCAAAACTTAAACTCTGCATGTCTAGCCTCCCAGTTCCGGTATACTCCTGCACTCCAATGAAACACTTATAAAAATCGTGCAAGATGCACTTTCAAGGAAGAGCTATCATCTAGTTCAAGAATAGGTCAAGCTACTAGGGTAAAGCATGTAGTGAACCAAGAAAAATGAGCACAATTGTCAAAAAAAACCTGACTTCCCAAAATAGTTCAGGAATCAACTCATTCACTCATCCAGTTCTTAACATATTATTGGTCATTTGACAATATATAATAGATTCCAGGAATAAATGAATAAACTTCACACTGACAGATAGTAGGGAATACCAACTAAATATTGGCTTGGGAAAATGTCTATCTAGTGTTTCTAATAAAATTTTGGGTGTCAGTTGTATATGTGTGTAAATGCTTTATGAGTTATCATTTCTGATATTAACCTTGTCCAACATCGTCTCATCAGTTGTGAATATGTGAACCAGTAGCAGTTATTTTTAATTTCTCTTTTTACTCCTCCTCTCATATACGGAACAGTACTCTTTATTGCAAAAGTACGGCCTTCTTCACAGCTTTGTTGCCTTTGTGGGGTTTATATTCTAATAATCCCTTGTGGTATATTTACTTTATGTAGAATTTTTGTTCCCAGTCTAATTAATCTGCTCTAATTACTTAGTTTGGCTTCAATAATGGTTTTTGACATACTAATGATAGCAGGTAGCTATTAAGTATAGGAACATAAGCTTGTATTACGTCATAAAATGTTTACTGTACAGAGGAAAGACAAAAATGTCAAACACAAAATAAAATAAATGAAGTTTGTTAGAAAGTACATATGATTATTATTTGTACAAGTCATTACAATTAATCAGTGCAACCAAAATATTCAACTTTTAGCTCATAGCCACTTTTACTAGGCAAACATTTAAGATGGTTCAAGTTAAACCTGAGGGAACACTCAAATGTCTGAATCCACCAGAAGGAAAGATGTCGCTCATGCAATATTTGTAGCTTCTTCATAATAAAATATTGACATCACATGGTAAATTTTACTTAAATGGTCATTGGGCATCACTGTGTATAACTATGGCCTGCCAGTTACATATTTTCAGTGACATGTAAAACATTTTTTGTTCTCTTATGCTATTGTATGATGTTACATTTTTAGCTGTACTAAAGTTACTGTTCCATTGCCATCTGACCTGTAGGTCACAAGAATGTCACACATGAAATATTCATTTTCAAGAGTAACCTCCTGCTCAAAAAAGAAGAATTGATTAGATTCCATCCCCAGCGACAAAATGCAGAAAACTTAATTATTATTTTTTTTTTAAATAAAAAGCACGAATCTGTCGATATTAATGGAGGATATTGTCAGAAGTATCCTTTCTAGTTTTGAAAAGTGAACTTTGGTTGTTAAAAAAAATAAAAAATAAACATAAAACCTTTTGTAAAATAGTCAGATATTAACATAAATCATTTATAATCAGAATACTGATCAGTACTAACAGAAAGTACTGCGTTGTATAAAGCTCACTATCTGCCTCCTTTCCCCAGTCTTTCCACCCCAAAAGTTGAGAACACAGAAACATGCCTGATGGTCAGGCAGGTTGTGAGTAACCCTACAGTTGGGTCATCCATTCCTCCTCCCAGTCACTCACAGAGCAGTCATGACCCGGTCCTTGTAAACAACGCTGACTGCTCCTGATGTATTCCTGCTGTTGCAATCTGGAACAGACCTGTTGCTGTTTTCCATGATGGTGACAGAGGATGGGTTGTTGAGTAGGTCTGTGCCATGAGGGGGCCTGGACCATAGGTATAGGCATGAGTTAGTCATGCACTAGGCTTACAAGAGTTGAACCCTTCATAACAGCAAGGTGGTCATGTGCTGAATAGCAGCTCAGTTGGAAGCAGCAGTGAAAATAACAGAAGAAAGTGGGACTACAAAGTGAGAAACTACTGCTCACAAAGCCCAGGTGGAAGGACAGAAAATAATTTGCAGCAGCAACCCGAGCAAAGGAAACAGGAGCCAAGAAGACTGTGCCAGTTGAGGAAAGGAGTACACCTGTCAATCACAGCTGAGAACAAAATATTTCCTACAGTTCCTCTGGCCAGACAATAATCATATTGTTCTGTTAGCATTGTCAGGTCGTCTGCACGCAATCACAGTGCTGTGTATGATGCTGAAAAAATTAATACACTGATTCTTTTCCCACAAAAGTGATGCAAGTGCTTCAACTATACACAGGTACAACCACTTCACCAAAATTTGCCATCTCATGTGAGAGATAAGTACATATCACACTTTGAGACAAAGCGTAAAATGTGGTATCCCTTACTTATGTGTATAACGTATTCATAGAAATCTGCTTGTAAGGTGCAATCTCCTATGCTATGTTACAGCACAAAAACTTGAAAATTACCCTATGCTTGGCTCTTGTTACAAAAATTAGCCACATATTTGGTTGTAACTTGGTCATTAAATAATTTAACTCGCATATGCAAAAACTTGTAATTCAAAGACTTGTACCTTGAGGGATACCTGTATACAATAATTATAATAATTGTATAATTATATACTTATTTTTAAATATAAAAAATAAAAACAGAACATAAGTAAATAAAATACTGTATACTATATGCTGAGATCTATTCCAATTATGCCTGAAAGTTTTCAAAAACTCATACAAAAATAGCAATCATATGCTATATCACCAAATGCTTTAAAACACTACCATTCTATTTACATACATCTAATACACTTTAATTTATAAAAAAAATTACAACACAATATGTTAATGAAACAGCTTGTGAAAAATTTAGAATATTCAGCATTTTTACATAAATTTCAGGTAAAACACGATGAGATTTAAGTAATTAAAAATGAACACAACCTAATAAATAGCACAAAAATGTTACTTTTCATTGATTTACCGATCATACATGCATCTATGAACTCCAACATTAAATCTCTTTGTCAGAAAAAGCATGTGATCCTCTGCTTTCGGCAACTGCTGTGACCCCATTGAGCAGCATCAACCAAAAATTTATGGTAACTGTTGATCGATCCTGCACATCAGCTGGGAATAACGGCTGTAGCTCAAGGCTTTCCTGCACAAATCCCTCATTTCAGATACTGCCGCATTTCCTGGGTATTAAGGTCTAAACATTGACTTGGCCATTCAAAAGTGCAAAGTTTCCTCCTCTTCCACCATTCTTTGGTAGACTGACGTGTGTTAAGGATCTTTACAAGAGTCACTTTCTGTTGAGTTTTAGTTCACAGACATTCTCCTATAGAATATGCTGGTACAAACCAGAATTCATATTTCTGTTAATGATAGCAAGCCTTCTGGGTCCCATGGCAGCAAAACAGTCCCAAACCATGACACTGCTACCACTGTGTTTCATGGTTGGGATGAGTTCTATTTTTGACTCATCTGTCCATGGAAAATTCTTCCTGTAGTCTTCTGGCTCATCCAGGAGGAGGTCTTTAGCAAACTTCAAACAGGCAGCAATATTCTTCTTGGAGAGTAGTAGCTTCTTCCTCGCTATCCTCCCACGCACACTATTCTTGTTCAGGGCTTGCCTGATGGTGGACTCAAATATACTAACATTAGTCAGTGCAGGAGAGGCCTCCAGATGCTTAGAAGTTACCCTGGGGTTCTTTGTGATCTCCTGGTAAATATAATACACCTAGCTCTTCGAGTGATTTTTGTTGGACAAACACACCTAGGGAGAGCACACCTATACTCCAGTATCTGAGCTCCTGGTTTGCGTGGTCTATAGTTTATATTATATTAATACCCATCTTGGTATTCTAGCCGAGAAGTTCAGGCATAACGATTGTTATGTTAACCAAAGCCAAAGTACATCGGGGAACTATTCAAATCCTGCATGAATACAAAGCCGTGTGGCAGCACTGCATCCAACATCTGTAATCTCAGTCTTCACTTCCATAACTGTACTGATAATCCTAGAGGTTCACATACATTCTCTGACACAGACATTTAATGATGGATCATTTTCATCAGTAAACAAACAGTAAAAGTATAATATTGTTTTTACTGGATTATTTTTAGATGAAGTTCTGATCAAAATCTAGGTCAAATGTATGCAGAACATGAGGAAATTCTAAAGGGTATGTAAATTTTCTAGCACCACTGTAATGTAACTGCAAAAGTGTTCGCGGGGACATGTGAGGATAACAGCTCTTTACTTCCCTTAAAGTAAACATCTTTATAATTCAGCTCACTGATGCAGATTAATGACACAGTGTTTCCTATTCAGCATTGATGCTTGTTCAGTCCTTTGAGTACCTTTCTCAAGGTACCAAAGGATTCTTGGAAATAACATTTAGAATTCAACTTCTTCAACCTTTGTGTTGATTCACCAAGTCCGTGGTATTTTTGTTATCTTGCCAACATAAAGATTTTGTATACTCGACTATTTTTTATTAAAGCACTTTTCATTGCAAGAAACAAATCCTCAAAACATATTTATGTTTTCTGTGGAAAACTAAAAAGTCATCATTAAAGTCTTCCAACAGCCCACGTTACTGAATATTACATTTTCTTCCCTGAACTTTTTTATCTTTCAAGGAAGACATCTTGGTCATTGTTCTCTCATGGTCAACAGGAACACTTTTACTAGAGTATGTTTCTTTCTGATTCTATTTTTTTCCAATAGTTCATGTATGTGCATAACAGAGAAAGCCAACCAACTATTAAGATTGTGCAGAAGAATCCCACCACCACTCTGCAAGTGCCAAAAATTGATTTACCAATTTGCCACATGAATGAAAAACAACAGAACAAGGTCAGGAGAGCTAGAAGTGAAGCTGTTTAAAGGAATGTTACGCCCATACACAGAAATCTATTACACTGATAGTTAAATGTTTAAAAATTGTCAGCAGTACTTAAAAAAAAAGTTGATGAGCTTCCCATTCCTTTATACCAACAGTTTGCAATCTCAGTCCCTGTGATCCACTTAACATGCTTGTTTTTTTCAAATGAGTTTATAATTACGCTTGATATACCTGTTCATTTAATAAATTACATTATTAAAACTATGTTAGACAGAACACAATAGATGAAGATTAGCTGTAATTTTAAAATGGAATTTAATGATGGTACACTGCAGTAAATAAATTTAATAACTATAATGCAATAATTGATGAAACTTGAAAGAGAACATATGGGTAATGCTTGTATGAATGAGTCATCTATTTTATTTGGAGTTAAAAGTATAATTTCAGTTATTCCTGTTACATGCATACATTCTTTAAGCAACTAATAAATAGGCTGAAAATATTCATCTTGTGGTACTGTTTTAGTGTGACTAACCATGGGACCTGCTCTATACTTGTGGAACATTAATTGTTACCAGTAGTTCTATAAACTCTTATAAACTCTTGCTAGTCAGTAACAGGCTATTGACTCTTTAAAAGCTTTCTTCACTTCTGAAAAGATCAAAATACTTCTTTTCTGTCTGACTGATCTTTCACACCATATTAAAATTGCATGGCAATTGTGAGTTAGTACATAAAACTGCCTACCTGATGTGGACCACACTTTTTTACTCTGAACTGTACACTGTTTTTGGAAAAAAGCATCTGTTACATGAATAAATGCAAATTCAGTGCCTTTGTGTGTTCTTAATCTTTGTAGTTTTGCCATAGTTTGAGTTTATTGCCCATAACTTGTTGGTTTTTAATTTTTTTTTTTTTATGTAATCCTGACCGCTACTCCTAGTTTAGTCCTAAATTGATCATTTGTTAACTGCAGCAATATTATACCCTGGATTGTCATCAACTGACTTTTTTAAATTTTTTAACCTTACAAGCACTTGTAGACATGTGTTATGCAAGCAAAACTAATATTGTAAGGTGTCCTACACCTGGCCATGCTTCCTGGATATGCTCCAGACCAACATGACCCAGCAATAGGGCAAGCAGTTATTGATAGTAAACAACAATGTGAGTTGCCTTGGACAAATGTGTCAGCTAAATATAATAATAATAATAATAATAATAATAATAATAATAATAAATTATTTAGAAAATCTCCATAATACTGGGAATAGCTTCTTTGCTATGTGAAGGAAATCATTTGGGTTTGGATACTTTGACATGTATGTTAATGGTAGTTGTAACAGTTTCAGGTAATCCTCTTCTACAGTAGGAGCTGAACTAATGAAATTCAATGTAAATTATGCAATTAATTCATAGAAAAGTACAGTCATGGTTAATAGTTATGAAGTTAATTCACACTAAATTCAAAATAGGACAAGCAACAGAATGGATCACTGGGATGAGAACTGAAAACATATGATTTACAGTGACAGATCCCATTACACCCGTGGAATGTTGAGCCTTACCTTGGTGGGGGTGTGTGGCCTGGGTGTTGGGTATATACAGGATGTGTCAGGCCAGGGTGTTTTTGGAGCCATGGTTCTTGGGACATAGGAATGTTGTGCTGGTACTGTAAGGATGAAAGAATATGGAAGCCATGATGAGAAATGTACAAAAGATGTAATACAGATGTAGTTTTAGGCTGTATTCATATAGTGGAACACCTTTTTTTTACAAGGTCATGTCCCAGGTTGGTAGCACAAAATGATGCAGATGGTATTACTCCTTTTAAAAAAAATACATGAGCATAATCTTAAATTCATACTGCAGCTGTAATATCACTGTCTACTTACTTTGTTTACTTTGCATACAGCCCTTTCCTCACAACCATCTAATGGCTATTCAATATTGTTCTTAATGGCCTATTCCAAAAGCACTATTTCTAACACTATCAGAAACAAAGTTGAAAAGGTTCAGTTGAGAAAATACAGATGGTCCCCGCTCTGATTTACTGATATGGCTGAAAAACTACTCCTTATAGTAATACAATATACCGTTGCTATAACCTTCTAGAAGAAATAATAGAAAACAATAGTGTTGTGGATTTGTGACCTAATTAAACAATCAAAACCTGCAGACCTACAAACATACATTAAAAAAAAAAAACATTTTTGTTCTGTGTACCTGTATTCTGATTTAAAATAGGATTGAAGAGAACCTGATTAATCCCTGCAATGAAATTTGCCAATGAAACTGAGTGGTTTTTAAGGGTTTTATAATAAAATATTGCCACAAATAAGGGGCAACATATCTGTGAAACACCAGTTTGTGGAGTACTGTATAGCAGAGGCCATCTGTATTATTCACTTTCACTCATTGTCATAATTAAAGTGGTAATTACATCTACTTACCGGATAAAGGTTGGGGTCTGGGCTAGTTTGGGTGCTGACAAACACAGGTAGAACACGGTTAGACACACAGTGTCAAATGTATACAGATTGCACATAAACATAGTAAAGATGAGGCCTATACTTGTATTTCCATATCAGATTTAACATTAGGAGAGAAAGAAAAGTGGGTCTTTAAAATGAAATATGAGTATTTACCTTAGATGTGTTGGTTTTGGTGGACTGACAGCTGTGAACAGAGGAAACAACAGCAGCTGAGACAAGTTAAACTGTCACGCTAAATTCAGAATTTGAATCTTGTATATCAATGCAATATAACCCAGTGTTAATGGAGACTATTGTCCAAAGTTATGCAAATTCAAATCTATCTGAAGAAAAGTGTTACATGCAAAGTAATTTACTACACATGAATTGTTTGACTAAGAACTGAAACTTTTCCAACAATTAAAATTTGACAATGGTACAGTACATAAGTTATGTATTTTAATTTTATTATGAATTGTTCCAGTACAATTTGACTATCGTCAATTTACACTGAATGTAAATAGTCGTTCATTCAATGTAATTTGATACAGCACAGTTGCTGATCATTTTTCCCCAAAAATTGTGTAAAAATTCTTACAGTGACTTCAGAAAATATTCAGTTACACCCCTACAAAGATTTCTTGTTTTTCTGTGAGGCAATGTTAAATTAAAATATGTGTATGTTATTATAATTCTTAAACTACTAAACTACTCAGTTAAAAACTAAACAAGTACAGACAATTATTTATAATCATAGTCAAAATATTAACTTGACATTTTTACACTATGTATGTCTGATGAGTCTAATGTTAATATCTGACCTGAAAAAGATTTGTTTTAGAACCTGTCACCCAGGTTACAACATCCCTACTGTCAAAAAATGTGAAATTAACCATCATGCTATGGGTTTGTTTCTGGTCAGGAGCAAGATGGACGCAGTTAAATACAGAAGCACCTTCTAGGACAGCCTATTTCAAATTTGCCACCAGGACAATGATGTACAACAAACATTTTTCTAGAATTTCCAAGGCAAAGTTTTGAACACTGACACTTTGCATTCAGATTTGGTTTTAATGGAATTAGATGTTGATTTAAAAATATTTAATTAGCTTTTAAAACATCACTATTTGCTCGGGAAAAAAATGAATAGAATTTTCAAAATCTAAACAAGTAAAACTCATATGGACATACCTACACATAACACTACCTTAGAGCTGTAAGAACTAAAATCATTTCATTTTTGCTATAAGAATGTTGATTTTTTTTTTTAATGCATCATATGGCTGTTTTGAATTTGTTCAGCCAATGAAGGAGAAAAACATATTACCGCGGTTTTGCATTGTAAAGTCTAAAGGAGCAAAATATTATATTTAAGGGAGATGAATAGTTCCAGAACACTGTATATGAAAGCTGTATTGAGTAATAACTTTGTATGCCATTATTTGTCATTGTCCAGCAGGTTTTCTCAAAGACACAAGCAGGAAGGCTACCTTTCATCATGGACTGTCTTCTAGAAGGGTACCGTTTGCTAGGCCGTCTCTCAAATGTGCTGGCCCTCCTCACCCTCGCTCCATGGGTGGCCTGGTACTCTGTCCTTCCACTGCAGTGAGACAGCAGTTGACCAACAACTGGCACACTGAATAACACATGAACCACGACACTACTATTACCTCAAGGGTATTTTAAACCTCATGTTTCTGCTAGCAAGGTCTAATAACAATCTAGGATTGTCTGTTCAGAATAAAGAGCCTGCTTCTCACCTGAAGCGGAAACGGGAGCCCAGGCGGACAAAGTCATTGCGGCTGGCCTTGCTGTGTGTTGGCTGCCTCAGACGGAAAAAGGCATGGCTCTCCACAGCACACTTCCACAGGTGTTTGCAAGTCTTCGCGTTTTCCAGCCTGAACACAAAGGTGTGCTCCTGCTCTCGGCCCTTTCAACCAGACAGCCCAAAATCACTGTCCACTCCAGTCACACCTAACATATCATTAAGTTTTCAATACACCCTTTTTTGTTTTTGTTTTTTTTTTTTCCAGATCACTGAATGTCTCATGAGTCTCAACGAAGAGTAGCCTTTCTATTTATGAAAAGCACTTGTGTCCCACCTGACACACTATCATTAGAATAGGGGGGGGGGTGTCCGGTTATTAACCCCTCATGGCAAACCACTTGTAGAGCTCTTCCACGGTGCTTGAGGAAATGTACCTTGATGACTACTTCAAATGTATTACCACAAAAGGTTAATATGAAACTTAATCTAGTACCAGCAAAACTAGACTTTAAAAAAGTTCCCAATTCAAGCCCCATGTGTACTCTTAAGAAAGGAGTGAGACCTGGACTTCTTGGGTAAAAATAACCATCTGCATATACAAGTCACCAATTATATGCAAAGTATGCCACTGTATTAGAGTACTTCCAAGTGACAAAGGGTAACTTCATCCTATTAAGGCTTTGGCTCTGGTTGAACATGTGTAATCTAGGGATTTATCATTAAAAGATTTATGACCTTATACACTATTAGAATTGGTATATCTATGAAGAGAGGGCTAGTGTGAGAGCACAGTTTTTAATTTGAAGATAATGAATGTAATTCTGATCTTCCTATCTCCTGCCTTAAAGAATCAAGTACTTATAATTGTACCAAAATATTCAGTTTTATTACAGAAACTGTATGAGAAGCCTGATACTTTTAGCAGCGAGCTGGCAAATACCTGTGACAACTCTGACTACTCTATTAAATTGCAACACATATGCAAACAAATATAAATAATTGCTAATTATGTTTTTAAGTATTTATCTTTCGTGCACTATAGTCAGCTGTCTTATAAACATCTATAGCATAATTATAACCTTCATACTCTCTTTTGTGCTATTTAAGTGTTTTTATCTCGGTATACACAATTTCTGCAAAACTCCTAACAATTGAAACTAGGGGAAAACACCATTCTGGCATCATAAGAAGCCAAAAGACCAAAATAATCTTGGAGTGGCAACTGCCGACTGATATCGATCACGATCATTTATTATCAAAAATATCGCAATTTCAGATACACATCACTACAGAGCTTGTCCACTCAAGACCCTTCATCACAAATATAGTCGTGTATATAGTTTGAGTGTCAGTGTTTTAATTCTTTTGTCTCTGTTATTATGCATATCAATATTTCACTGTAAATAAAGAAGTGACTTTTGTACAAGCTTTTACCTGATCGTCATCCTCCACGACAACCAAGGTTAGTCTGCTTTTCTTGAAATCCAGCTTTGTAATTTTTGGCCTTCAAAAACGGACACATTGAAAAATTACAATCATTCAGTACAACTGTTGTTAACTTTACTGTTTTTTCGTGTACATTGCATGCATCTTTTTTACATGTATTTTTAAGTTTTCTGACTCAAGTTTCAAGGATTGTGAACCTTGAACCAGAAAACTAAACTATAACTAAAATTAAATGTTTTATAACATTTGTATCAGTCAGAGCAGCGTTTGGAGAGTTAGCCTATGGTGAAGTTTATTCTATGCATCACAGGTGTTTGATAAATAATAATTGGTAATTACCAGAAAAAGAGGCCTATTTTTTCAGACGCTTCAAACACCAATATCCCTGTAGGAGTGAGTCCCAGTGCATAATCACAACCGTCCCTACCCTGTCCAAGAGAGACAAGTTAGAAAAGGCGGATAATTCCCAGCATAAAAACATGCTACTTACAATAGTTTCTTGGCAACTTAATAAATTTACCTATATAATTTACTATCAAAAGAGGGAAAGCTTTTGCAATAGTTAGAAGCAAAGTTTTTACATAAATTCTTTACATACATAAAGTCACCATTACACATTACAGTACATAAAGTCTTTACATAAATTACAAACTACAAAACTACTGTACAGTAGTGCTATAAAGTTTGTGTACCCTTTAGAATTTTCAGAATTTCTGCCTAAATTTGATCTAAATATGTGATTAGTTCATCTATGTCATAAAAATAAAAAGACTCCAATAAAACAAACACCGCACAAAATGTTACAATTTTTTACACTTTTTTGTTGCTCAAAATGATCCAACATTAAATGTCTTTGTTGGGAAAAAGTGTGAACCTCTAGGATTATCAGTTCAATTAAGGTGATAGAGTCAAGAGTCAGCCAGTGGGATTTTTTTACTGCCACACGACCAGGACAGCTTACCATCATCGTTAGAAGAAAGAATTCTGGACTGTACCATGAAATTCTACAGGAGAACGTCAGGGAATCTGTCCACGAACTGAAGCTCAACAGAAGGTGGGTCTTACAGCAAGACAAAGATCCTAAACACAGAAGTCAGTCTACCAAAGTATGGTTGAAACAGAAGATATTTTGCATTTTTGAACTGCCAAGTCAAAGTTCAGATGTTTATTCAATAGAAATGTTGTACCAGGACCTGAAGTGGGGAATTCATGCAAGAAAATCCACCGAGTTGAAGCAGTTCTGTAAAATGAGCCAAAATTACTCCTAACCGAGGTGTGGGACTGAGCAAGTCACCATAAATGTTTGGTTGATGTTACTGCTTCTTAGCAGGGGTCACACCAGTTACTGAAAACATAGGTTCACATGCTTTTTGTTTGATGATTAATGCTGGATCATTTTGATCAATAAATGAATTGAAAAAGCATACCATTTTGTGCATTCTTTGTTTCATTGGGTTCTCTATTTTCAAATTTATGGTGGAATTCAGAACATTCTAAAGGGTTCACAAACTTTGTAGCACCGCTGCACATTCCATTTCAATTAATATAACTTCTAATATTTCAACACTAAATTCAGGACTCAGCATTATGGATTCTTTATTACCATAGAGAACTACATTGCTATTTTCCTGAACTACTGTACTACCTGATACCCTAAACCTTCTGTCATTTTGAATAATGTCATCACCCATCCTTTTCAGATACTGGGGTTTCAAAATGACAAATGTATGTTGATGCAAATAAACAAGAAAAAGAACTATAAAAACTAGGGATGCACAATGAAAAGGGAATCACATTGGTATCTGCCGATATTTGTCTAACATCGGACTGATGCTTAGATTTGACAGATAATTCAAACTGATATTTGAAAATGCAGTCATTGCATACCAAATGAGCAGAACGTTTTGGCTACGCTGAGCTACAGTGTCGTGTTGAAGTTTTTCCAAAGTAATTAAAAGGGACATGAAACATCATTTATGACATTTGTAAACTGACTGTTGACAGGGTCAGACTGTTCAGTGTGGCTTCTGATATGGTCAACGAAAAGAGTATTACCTCTAGTTAATTTCCAATGCACTTATTTGCTAAAGAAAACCTTCCTTAAAAAGACAGAACAATGCACTTCTAGAAACAAAGTTACTGTTATTAAATGGCGTTATCTATTTCATTGTACCTCTAAAAAAATCCATTATTTCAATAGTTCAATTTGTTTCGTATCAAAAACAGAGAAATGTGTTATACAGCATTTAAACCTACAACTGGCAAAATCAATCCGTATTTAAGAATCAGGTAGCGAAATGTGGTTCAGCAGATGCCATGTACTTTAATGATTATACATGGTCTGCAAAACTGAAACGCAGAAAAAATGTTATATTTAGTTGTAACTCCCATCCAAGCAGATCTAGTCCCATTTTTCTCAATGTATTTTTAGAAATGTTTGTACCACCATCAGCCAACAAGTACACAGAAATGATCAAATATCGACATCAGCCAGAATTCCCATATTGGTGCATCCCTAATAAAAACTCTCAAATTTCCAATCTTGTCAGCCCAGCAGAACTGGATTCTATATACTATTTTTTGTTGCCTGTATGAAAATAATAGTTGCATTTGCATTTGCAATGTAAAATGTCTTCTCGGTGGCTAATGAATCATTCAACCACCTATTCGCAGGAAACAAATAAAACCCGGGAAAGAACAAGAGACATTAGCTTATAAAACTTAAAGCCTCACTAATATTCTGCAATTTTTTGGAAATGAAATAAGTAGAAAAATGGTAAATAGTCATAAATGATTTTAATTTAGCAAAGAACTCTCAGTTCTGGATGACACGTGCAACCGATGAGTGTTGGAAAATACACGTAACTCCAGTTCCCTAAAAATGAACACAATGATTACTGTGTTTGAAAGACCAACTAAGCCCAGCATAAAAAAAAAATCTAAATACTAGATTTATTAGAATTTCATTCAAATTACATACCTTCACAAAGTGCATATCCACCCCATACATTTCCAACCACTTGCACTTGTTAAGAAAGCAAATTTCTGCCTGGGATGGACTTTTGCCCCTGTTAAATAGGTGGATTAAATACAAGAACAAAAGATTAATATAGATTCCTCAAATCAGTTACAACTACATGAAGCTATGCAAAGTAAAAAGTGAGGAATCTCAGGGATAGAGTTTACTCTGTGCATAGGACAAAAAACTATTTTATTTGTTTCTACAAGTAAAATGTAGAAATGGCTGAAACTCAACAGGGTCCTCTCATTATGAAGGGAGAATCGGTTGAAATCACAGCTGTACGGAGGTTCACAGTAGTACTAGTTTCCAGAGCACTGACAAGGAAATATTGGATTCTTAAGTTTCAGCAGAAAACAGGCAATTGGATTTGTTAGAATGTGATGGAAAACTAAATGGAATATGCTATTACACCATAAACGTATGCGGCTATCAAAGACGGTCCACAGAGCCCTCACATTGCTGAACATGCTCATAACTACCAAATATTAAAGGAATTCTGTGTAAACAACTGACTCCAATAAGTTATACATTTAGATGGAAACAGCATACTAAACTATACAAAAATAACCAGCACAACAACCAGATTTGGGTGTAATGTATGCTTCTTTTTAACAGAGTGGAAAAAATAATCACTGAATCACTGGCTACATACTTATCTGCATAAAAAGGAACTGATAAAAAATATTAATGTTTTATCAGCCTATAAAACATTTTAGTATTCGTAGGCAATCAATATTATCTATGCATTAATATTTTCAGGTGAAAAAGGTATTATACTTGAATTTACATTTAGTAAGATCCCACTTTTCAAAAACTAATCAAAAACAGTGAAAAATAATGTTACTGCAACAATTAACTCAACATGCATGAACTTTCTTCAGCATACAAACAGGAGACACTTCTCAAACCTGTGCAGCAATCTTCCTCCTGTATTCCTCTGCTTTGTGGTTTTTTTAATGGTTAAAAAAAAACAAAGTAGAACTAACTTCATCAGTAAATCATCAGTAATCAACTAAACGAGCATCAAACCCCGATGGGGCCAAGTTAACACACACGCAGTGTCATTCCATTGTCGCTGGGCCCACATTCCATGTAAATATGATGTAATTATTCTATCATATTACGGGCAGTAGAGAATTTATTTTTGCACTTATTGCAATAATTACCAGGAAAAGACATAAATCCTTTACATCGGCTGTAATAACCAAGCCACTCATTAATGTAATCGTATCCAGCAGCTTGTTTTCAGACAACAACTGGTCTAAACTTTCAGACCCAGGCAAATCTGCATCTATTACATGATTATATTATGTTTTATACATTACCTTATGATTATGTATGTCACATTCAACTTTAATAACTTAAAATATGTAATGATATCTTTGCCAAAGATATGCTTGATACAAAAAAACAACCAAAGAATGAAAAGGAAATTATATTCACACAGTGATATCACCATATTTTTTGCTCCCATCTGGGTACCTTATGTTAATTAACTACATAAAACCCTGCGTACCATCTGTCTGACTTAGTGTCTTATGTACATATTGTGCCTCTCATTATGATGGCTCTGGACCTTAGCATTAGCATTTCACTAGCACGCGCACACACACGTGTGTGTGTGTGTGTGTGTGTGTGTCTCTGTCTCTCTCTCTCTCTCGAGCACATCAGAGGATATGAGGGACCATGGCTTAATACTGCGCAGTAAATCATTCTCTGGATCAAATCCAAATAATGAAGTTTTGATAATTCAAAGAACAGACCAGATTTTGGTCAAATTATAGGCTATGAATGCCATAGTAGGATATACACTACACAAAGTGAAAAAATACCAGTAGAAGCCTCCTCTAGTCAGCAGTTTGTAAACAGATTTTGTCACACCCCATTTATCCCAGTACAACTGAAAATTTTTTTTTGTAATCATGAATTGCAAAGAAAGATTCTCTTGGGTTTACAAGCAAGCATTATATTCAGTAGACATTCTAAAATGGTGCAAGCTGTAGTTAAGAATGGTTATCCTTTCTTGAGATTCCCATTTGACACATGTGGTCTGTTGCAGACTTAGCTCCCATTAGCTAAAACTAGTGCTAAAATTAGTCACTAATAATTCAGTTTTACTTTAGTGATGTGCAAAAGTGAAAGAGGGATGACGTTATTTTAAAAATCAGTGTACACTGTACTCCAATTTAAAAAATCGTATGCAAAGATTTGCTCCAAGGACCCTTGCCGTTTTCGATGAGGTTTTATAGAGAATAAAAAGATTGACCTGTATTCTGCCCATTTCTGAAAGACTGCAGCCTCCATGCTTTCTGTCTGCTTGGGGACAAAGCGGAACTCTGATACCAGTTCGGGGGAGTGCTCCAGAGGATCACAGTCCCCCAGCTCACCTTCATCGGGCAAACAGGAGACAGCAAAGGAATTGCTTAATTTCAAGAAAAAGAGGTGGGTACAGATGACTTACATTTATTTCACTTGTACTTATACTTCAGTGTATTTTCAAAGAAAAAAAAATTGTTACTTTTCTGTCACCCGTGTTTTCTTACTTTTTAGATGTAACGTTCTACCTTATTATTTAAAACAACTATTTAAAACAATTTTGTTATTTAAAACCGATCAAGTCAGTATTACCACAAACTCTGGTGAATTATTATCCTGTGAGTAGCTTTTGTCATTGTTATGGTGAATCGCTCCGTTAAATTTACCTTGCGGTATAAATCATCGAAAGTAGTTTTATATAGACAGCTAGACAGGCTAATCTATCCAACTCTAGAAACATGCAACATATGTAACAAACAGCAATTGAACCTACATGCAAAAATTTGTCTTTTTTTTTGTTACTCCAGAAATACCTGTTTATAGACTGAAACTTTACAAAATGGTATTTGTACTCTGACATAATCAACATGGCTGTATTGGAACACTTGATGCAACTGTAGTGAAAAGAGTAATATAGAAGTTTATAACATTTTAAAAAAATAGTCAAACTCATTGATATGCTAATTTGGGTTACGAGCTGTTTCATACAAGGTATTTCTTTACATTTGAGCAGACTGAACTTCCATCCTAACAGTTCAGCAAGTGCTAGTCACTGCAATTTTCTACACAGTTATAGCGCGGCTTGTTCTGTGTTAAGTTATAATCCTCCATTATCCCTTGATTACTATTTTCATCCGTTAAAATTAGTTATAATCATGGCCCCTTTTTTGACTCTCTAAACAACATCGACTTGTCTAATGAGGGTAAATTTATTTAGGGTAAATTTTATTTATTTGTTTTTAATATACTGTTTTTTGCATTAAAGGTTAAATTAATATATAAACAAATTATATGCATGTAAGTATTACAAGCATTATATGCACTGCAGCTAACAGGTGATAAAAAATGAGGGCTTGCCAGTTTTGGGACTCAAATAATTATAATCATAATTATAATAATATTATACATTAATAATTATAATAATTGTTATCATTGAAGCTAATGGGTTTTTCAGGAACACATTACTTATGTAAGACTAAATTATGAATTTACAAGTTGACAGCATACTGATTTATGTTAAAGTGATCTTTACATGTTTGGCTTTTTGAGCTTAGGCTTCGAAATTTCAATTATATAACATATAATATCCAAATATCTTTTATTTATATATGTACATCTGTGCATAATCTTGTTCATAACACAAACATATTATGCATCTGAAAACAAAAGATGGCATCAAGTCAAAGAGCCACATTACTGTACATTCACGTGTAAATTGGCACTAGCAACTAATGTACCTATTAAAGTACATATTTTCCCATAAAGAATTACAATAGAAAAGTTGCCTAGAGAATTTGCAAAGAATGGCACAGACTGAATTCAGTGAATGGCAAATGAGAACATTCAACTTACTCTGAAGGCAATAGGCAGCAAGTTCCACAGAAACTTCATAAGGACATTTTAACCTGACAAAATCAAAAACAAAGATGCATTATCACCTTTGTCACATGTGAGGAACAAAATTATTTTTATAGAGTTTGTATCATCAATTTTTAAAAAACTATGCCAGAATCATCAATAAATTCTAAAATTAGAGATTCTTTTCATAGTTCTCTTATCTAGCAGAACACAGGGGGACCGGTGTCCTAAAAACGTTTCTAAATATAAATCTTCAAAAAAAGCTGTGCTTATTTTTCCTTACAGAAGAGTATATTTAAATTACTGATCACAAATTAATTTGTCGCTATTAATTTTTTTTTTCTGAAAAATATTCCAGTTTTATCTGTAGCTTATAATCCCATTTGACTTTCCTCCAAATGCACGTATCTTTAGTTCCAAAAAGCAGCACCATGCCAATTGCAGCTGGTGGTGGTGAAAGTTGGACATACCATCAAGTTGAATCTGACTCATAGTGACCCCTTGCATGTGGTTTCCAAGGCAAGGGGTGCTTTAGAAGTGATTTGCCAGGGCCTTCATTCGTGCATATTTGATGATTACAAACATAGGGAGAGGACTATTGCTGGCAGGCTTACTGTTTTGCACTTATATGCTGTACAGTTGCTCTTATTAAGATTTAACCTTTATCTATAGCTTGACTATATACTAGTTTTGTGATCCATTATCCTAATCTACTGTTCAGCACTCTGAGTCACTGTGTGAAAAGAAGTGCTCTATAAAAATAAAGAGAATTGAAGACTCGAATCCCACACTGCACAGACAGCCTGGGGGCTGTGAGACACCAGCGTAACCTGCTGTGCCACCACATCCCTACTGAGTGCAGTGCAGTTCTGCCTGTGGTTATGTGCTCATTTGTGATGACTGGAGAATGGCAATCTTGACAGAAGTTTACACGTGCAAGGACTGGCAAGTTCTTAGTCGCTTTAATATTTGGTCTATCTGTACTACTTGTGTTACATAACTTGCATTGCATCACTTTGTAGTATGTGTGTTGCTGTAGCCTTATGTAATTTCCTTCATGATAATGTTTTAATTCATTCATTCATTCCATACACTCAGCTGTTTTCAATAAAAAAAAAGTGAATGTTATGAACTCACTTTCCAGAAAGAATGTCCTGCCTCAGCTGCAACACAAACAAGTACCTAAAAACCAAAGTTAGTAAAACATCACATCAAGGAAATCTGACGGCTCACGTTTTATACGACTTGAATAAACATTTTTAAATAGAAATATAATTAACCATGTGTTGATTGATTGCTAGACCTTCCAAAATCGAGAGACCAGAGATCTGTTTGATTAAACTGCTTTTTACCAAACTGGGTAAAATTTTATTTTAAAGCAACAGTAAAAACAGTGGTTTTATGTTCACTGAAGCTGTACCTAGTAAACTCCTCATGCAGGTTGTTGGGCTCTGATGAATAAAATTTCACCCTGAAGTAGAGGGTATGGGGAGGGGCAGCTGTCAAAAACAAACAAACAAACAAACAAACAAATAAATATCTTCCTTTCTGTTTCTAACAGTTATCATTTTTCTCTAAGTAATACCAGTTGTTTCAGTTTCATTTAAGCTTTTAAGTCACAGCTTGCTGGAGAGAAGTATTAAAAATAAAATCGTTAATATAAACACAGTTGTGGCTTAATATAAAGGAAGTTGCAAGAAAAATTAACTGGAAATAGCATTGTTTAAAAGAAAAAAAAATCAATAAATTATACACACACACACACACAAATACACATATGCACACACATGCACATTTTATATTAGTATAATAAAGTTTAAATAAATAGATTTATATAAACAAATGAAATTTAGCTGAAAACATTGCAGATAATTTAAACAAGTACAATATTTGGTGATTTTTTAAAACTTATTTTGATTTTGATTTGTGTTTTGATTTTTTATTATGGAAAAATTTCAGTTAAAAGTTTTTTATATCGTAAGTTTCCATAATACCAATACTTAGGTATTAATTTGCAAGAGCCATTACATCAAATGTTCTGATATCTAAAGATTATATATTTGGTATTTTGTACCCTCTCTCAGCACATTTTTTCATATGATAAGTAGTTATACTGGCACAAGACAGTTTCACATAAAATACAATTTCACAATAAAATGAACAATGCTAGTACTACTACTATTAATAGTAATAACGGTAATCTATTGTCCATGGAAACATAAAGTACAGAAACTGAAATGTTTCAAAGAAATGAATTGGAACTTTACAGAAAATTAACTGATGCATTTCTCTGATTATTATGCAGGTCATGCACTTTTGGTTTACTCTTTCACCTGAGCACTGTATTCAAAAGGTCAACGCATCATTAAAATTATAATTTGTGAAGGTGCAAGAGTATGTTCTGCTAACACTGAGTGTATGTTTGTGATGAAAACATCCCCTCAAGGACAGGAGACCCTAACAGGAACTCTGGGAATTGTCCTATACAACAAAATACTTTTAAAGCCAATTAATGCAAAGGTCTTAATGATGACAGGGAAAAAAATGTCCGTATGTTGGTGTGACATAGATACATCAGTGGTTGTGAATTTAATGCATGTTTAAGTACACAGACAGCATTGGACCGGAGAGGAATTGGACTGGACTTAAGCCTTATCACACTACTAAGCAGTACTGGGCATTTTTTTTTTTTATTCTTGAATGGTATGGGAATAGACATGGATTCAGCATTTTGACAGAACACATCAAAGCAACAATAAAACTAAAACATTTTACATGTCTAACCTGTCACTTTGGCAGTTGATGGCTAAAAGTTTGACTGAAAAGTATTCCTTTTGATTCTGCTGTCATATACAAGTAGTCCCTGGCTTACAGTTCAGCTCCAGAAACCTTGTCATTGGTTCAAAATCCCCTTATACTACCTAAACCATGACACTGTATATAAACAAAGACAACACAAAATTGCTGTGCTGTATAATCAGGCATTATGAAAAATTTCCACATTTTATTGATGTTAAATAATACTATTGTACAATAATAATTATATAAATACAATGTATTTCTCATGTCCTTTAGAGGTGGGCCCAGCAGGTCTATGAGCCTGGTACCACAAAGGTGCAACGAGTTACAACTTACAGTTGAGATGAAGACCTGTAGCACAAAGGCAGCCTCCAAAATGTGAACACTCCCTGAACACCTTCCTTTAATGCTAACAAAATCTACTCACCAAGCCAACTCCTGTTTTCATCTCATCCTAACTGTCCTCCCAGCAAAAAAAAAAAAAAAAAAAATCACCTGCATTCCAGTTCAGGTATTCCTGTACTAAATTTCACAGATGCAAGCACCATGAGTCCTCATCACCACTAAACTACATGTTCCCTAAACTCCACCAACAATCCTTCCTCACTATAATAAACCCCACACCTGGGTTCATATTCACCTCTGTCTCTGTGTGAGATCAGTATTTTAATTATATTTTCATGCTGCTTCTGGGTGCTAAAAATAATTGGCAGAGATGGAAAGACACTGGCAATGGAACAAAAGTCTGAATGGTCATAAGCTGCATACATTGTAAGTATGTAGTGTGTATGTACGTCATATGTATGTGCTTGTCTCTCCTTGGCATTTCTCCTCATACAGAGCATGAAAAATACACTAACTAGTACTAAATCAAATGAACATGGTTCTTTAAATTTTTTTTTTTTAAATACTCAAACAATTCACTCTTTGACCCACAGTATAAACTATCCATACAATATTGTAATGTTTTCCACCCCTCTTAAGCAAAAAAAGGGGTTTTCCTTGTATATTATACTCTAGATACTCTGGGTGCAAATAGCAAGCAATTAACAAGAAGAATCTAACAACACTCATGAGACACTGCTGACTTAACAGCAAGCATCCAGAGCATAATGGACACAATTTAAGCAGAGTGCAAATTTCAAAACAATTTTTGGTTAAACTGAAACAGTAACACTGTTCAAGGAATACACATTGTGGCACGAAGGGGAGACAGAACACACACATAGTGGGACACAGTACCCTCCACAATCACAGTACAAACAGATGGACAATGTACACATCCACATCGGGATGCCCCTGAAAACCATGTCAACCCTAACATATACACTGAGTTACAACCAACGAATACCTGGCTGCCATGACACCTTATTTAACCCCCTTCCATCCATAGTAAGAGGACTTTCCATAGATTGAGGAACAGAGAACCAAAGACATGTCCTGATTCACCTTTCTTCGACATCCCCAACCTACAAGCTCCAGAATAAAGCAAATAGAAACCCAGAATTCCCGAGTCTGTGTCCTATTGCCCCACGAGCTAGTTGTCACAGACATATACAGCAGCTAATTTGAATATTGAAAAAGGAAATGGTTGGTCTACAGTTTACAAAAAGACAACACTTTATCTACTGTAGCTTACGGTGCCTTTGTGCTGCCATGTGTGCAGTGACTGATTTAGTACTAGGCCAAAGCATCACAAGCTGGGAGTCTTAGGTCTCTAATCTTGAACAGTTGGTGAATCTGATGAAAAATGAATTCTGTGATCCTGTCAGGATTTTAGTGAAGTCATTAATACGGTAACCTCTAAAACTCTGTCCAAAAAGAAGTAACAACTCTGTAATATTTGGTTACAGGAGGAACCTTTACCAATACTATCCTGATCCAAGCATTAATATTTAGTTAGCATTTAAAAAGTTGCAGCAACTTTATTGAAATCTCATGTTTAGTAGAAGCTTTTCTCTAAAGCGGTGTACAACACAATTTGATTACTGAAAGGGACTGTGTAGTTTGGGGGGCTCATTCAACCACACTAGAGCCAAAACAGAGAACCTTGAGACAAACCATAGTAGCAGGTGCCTCTTTTCAAGTTAATCATTCTGTCCACATAAAGTTGCACAGCTCAACCTGGTTTTGCCAAGAAAGATCTCCCGTTTACACATTTTTCACGCTCTTATAAGTGTCTAAGACACAAGATATGTAAATAAACATCACTTAAACATCCACACAAGTCCTCCGCAGCTCTCTACTTGTTTAAAGCACCTTGCAGACATGTCATACTTACTTTTAATTCATTATCTAGTTGGCTTTGAGGCATATCAGTAAACTGATACCACGTGCTTGGCTGTTCCTGCAGTGCGTGGCTTTGCTGTATGCTTATACTTTAGTGCCAACTATACTCCAACAGGAGATTTGGGAATTGGCGCACTAACTAGCCCTTTTAGAGGGAATATCAAGGGGGGTGTTAGCACTGTGAGCAAACAGGTCACATTTTCAAAACAGAAGATCTGGCCGAGGGGCAAGTACCTGATTTCTCCTCTCTCTATCATTCCACGTTGTTATTGCCGAAGTGCCTCGGAAGTGTACTTTCACCCACAGGCAACTTTCCGTACCCAGCTTATGCCCAAGAGAAAACTCTCAGCCTTCTCACTAATATTCCTTTTGACTGCAATCATTTTCTTGTGCTATAATAAAGTAGGGAGTTTTTTTGTACATGGAACAACCAAGATGTACACTGGCAATAAAATCAGTTGGGCACCATTTCAGTTTATATGCTTAACGGCAATCTCATGAATGAGCACCTCTTCGAGCAATACCGTAAAAAGGGTGTGCCTTTGATCAACATACCTACAATTCTTAGATTTAAAAAAAATATATGTACTACTAAAGTACCAAAATACCAATGAATGTTAACCAAACTTTTTTACTAATTGCACATTCCAAACACACAGCTACAAGAAAATGTTTATGAACCTTTTGAGAGGGTGTCGTAACTCATAAAATGTGGTCTGATCTTCATTTAAGTCACAATAATATATAAACACAAGCTGACTAAACTAATAAATAATTGTACTTTTCATATCTTTATTGATCACGTGGTTTAATCATTCACAGTCCAGGCTGGAAAAAGTATGTGGACCCATGTATTTAATAAGTGGTAGAACCTCTTTAGGCAGCAATAACCTCCACCAAATGTTTCCTGTAGCTGCTGATCAGACCTGCACAATAGTGAGAAGGAATTTTAGACCATTCCTCCCTACAAAACTTTCAGTTCATTAAAATGACAGGGATACCTTGCATGAACAGCCCTCTTAGGTCATGCCATAGCATCTCAATTGGGTTAAGACCTGAACTCTGACTTCGAAAACATTCGAAAACACAAATTTTCTACTTTTTAAACCAGTCCGTTTTTGATTTGCTATTGTGTAAAGATAATTGTATTGATAATTTTTCTTCATTTTTTCAATCTTTTTGCATCATCCAACTTCTATTAAGTTTCAGGTTGAATTCATTGTTCCCAGAAGCATTGTGGAACATCCAGGTAGTCTATTGCAAACAAGATGTGCAGCAATTTTTTTGGAGAGCAATGGTTTCTTCTGTGGTTTCTTTCCATTAACACTATTCTTGTTCAGTGTTTTTCTTATAGTGGACACATAAACAGAGATTTGAGCAAGTTCTAGAGATTTCTGCATGTCTTTTGCTATTACCCTTGGGATCTTTTTCACCTCCTTCAGCACTGCACGTTGTTCTCTTGGTGTGAACTCTGCAGGACGCCCACTCATATAGAGAGAACCAACACTACTGAATTTCCTCCATTTGTAGACAATTTGTCTCACCGTGGACTGATGAACACTCGGGTCTTTAGAAATGCTTTTGTAGCCTTTTCCAGCTTCATGCAATCTCTACAGTTCTGCTTCAAATGTCCTCTGAAAGCTGTTTGGATCAAGGCATGGGGAACATAAACAGAACTTTGAGAAGAGCAGACTGTCAGTAACCTGATTGTGTGGCTGTTTTATAGGGCAGGGCACCTCTATGACCCACACACCCAATCTCACTTCATTTGGTTGGAACATGGGAGTCCAGTTAGCTTTTGTAGAAGTTATTACCTGAGAAGTTCACATACTTTTTTGAACCTAGACTGCGACTGTTTAAATAGTGTATTCACTATTGACAAGTATAATTATCTGTTTGTCACTACACTAAACAATAAAGTACACTAAACAGCTTGATTTTGAGTATTATTGTGGCTTAGATGAAGATCAGACCACATTATACGAGTATTTAATGCAGAAATCCAGGTAATTGCAAAAGATTCCCAAACTTTCTTGGAACTGTATTTTAACAAATTATGATTAGCCATTAAGTGCTACACATTTTATATTACATTTGGAACTTTGGGTCCACCGGGATTTGTTTCTTTATTTCCCGATTCTGTTTAAGGAATCATTTTGGCTTTTCTTCCATGCACTCATGTTGCAATATATGCAACTCTTGACATTTTGTCAGTTTAAACAGTGGTCTGGGAATGGTCTCTCTAACCTCAAACCTCAAATATTGCTAGAGTCAAGCAAGGGCATTGAAATGCCTAGAACAAATATCATGAGACACACTGATATTGGAACAACCTATGGTCATGTGATACAAGACCATATATTCTGAAAACATAAGTTTGGGGGGGGGGGGGCAGAAGGGTCAACTAATGAGCAAAAACACTGTTTTCTTGTTTTAGGCCTTGAATTTGACTCAAGCTTGGTGATACTAAAGATTTGACGTACGTAGGTGACAATATTCAGAAAATTACTTGTAAGGAAAATTTTAACTTCTATAAAAAAAAAAAAACACACAGAACTAGAACTAACTGACTGACTGATTTAAATCAAGACACTTGATTGCCAACAAGAATGGAGAAAAATTAGCGCTGCAGTAGAAGGCAACCCATAAGCCATCTAGTAAGTTGTTCTAACAAATCAGTGATGATGATTTTTTTTTCCATAAGTAGATTCGTTATAGTGGATTTTCAATTCAGATTGTGAATTTTGGGTAAAAATGTTACCTAAGGATACCTATAAATATATATATTCAAAACTGAAAGTAAAATAATAAAAGTAGTGTTTATTTCTCAGCATAGCAGCATCCACAACACTAGAATTTTGAAAACCAATATTTACTCAGCAAATGAGATATTAAATCAAAATTTTGTGTTTTTCCATGCTTTGAGAGTAAAGACAAAACTAGTGGCCATCTTATATGTGGACATTTTGGCCAGTAGGGGGCCTCCAAAAAGGGGTTAAGGTTGTTAAGAGGAGCGGTGGCACGGTGATGCCGAAAGTAGCCTCCTCACAGCACCTGAGCTGTTCAACCGTGGGTTCAAGCCCAGTTCAGTTTGTGGGAGTTTGGACATTGTCATCTTACCTGCACTGGTTTCCTCCAGGTGCTCTGGTTTCCTCCGACAGTCCAAAAGACATGCATTATAGGTTAACTGGTCACTCTAAATTGCCCATAATGTGTGCATTTATAACTGCCCTGCCATGCACCGTCATGCCACCCAAGGTATAATTTCATAGCCTAGCACCCAATGATTTTGAGGACCACTGCGACCCTGACAAGATTAAAGAAGAAATGATAATGGATGATGGATGGTTTAAAATAGGATGTAACCCAAAATAAACTGAAATTTGCCAAACACAGTGAGATACTATCTTAGCTTGTTGCACTTACCCTCTAAAAAACAACACTGCACCCCAAAGATCAGAGATGCTGAATATTGGGTTTCTGGGTTTGTAGCATTAAGACAACAGACAGCAACTCAGAATTAGAAAAGCAGCCACAGGAGATCTGATAAAGTAGACCACAATTTTTAAGGGGATCACATTTGTCAGCATACAGAACTGAAAAGATGTTCCTATCACTACACTGATGATTACTAACCGTTTCTCTTTTTTTTCTTCAGAGTAACAACAGACTAACATCTGGGAGTAATAAAATCTAGTTAAGTTTATCCTTCTCCCAGCACCATGAAGCCACAACCTGTGCATATATTCTGCATATATTTCACAGCAAACTCTACACATCTCCTGGTCCAGTCCATGGTGATATCCCACAGAGACTACTGTAACTCCCTTCTACCTAGTCCTCTACCTGCGACTATTAAGGTTGCCCAACTGATGCAGAATGCCACCGCACAAACTGTGTTTCGCCCAGTGTTTCTCCCCTGCTCCTCCCTCTACTAGTGTTCTGTAACTGCCCAGATCAAGTCTAAAACTCTGGTTATGGCTTACAAGATGGTGAAAAGATCTGCATTACAACTTACAACATGTGATTGCTCATTATACCAAAAGAAGAGCACTGCACTACTCCACCTCTGGCTGGTTGATGGTTCTACAGAAAGGGTCCAAAATCAAAGTAGGTTCTTGGGTTAAAAATTTTGGAAAGAGCTTCTTCCTTCCCTCAAAACTGCTGCATCCTACTCAACATTCAAAACAGCTTCAAAACTAGTTTCTTTCAGCCCCACTTATCTGCCGAAAGACATCACTGCTCAGTAAAATTCCATCACAAAATCTGTCACAATGACCATTGTGTTTACAATCGATTCTACAGAAAGCTACTTGTCCAATGCAAAAACAGGAGCATTAGATCATTTGACTTGTGCTTCAAAAATTGCTTCTTTGCAACTGAAGCTCCTTGCCTGCTGTGAAATGCACTTCTGTTTACACTAAGCTTACAGCGCTTTTGAGAAAAGTGTGGAATGAATAAATGTACCATAAACATGAGACTTTGAGAACAAAAAAATGCAGTAGTGATTGTGGAATTAAAAAAAAAAAAAGAAGTAAATTTGATTAACTCTGGATTTCACAGTCATGAAGTAATCACCATGTTCTCCGTGATGATTTGCGAGTATCACACAGAGAGTTGCTCATGACGAGTGAGTTCAAGGCCAACTTGAAATGTCAGTCAAGGGTGTGTGTCTTAGATAAGGTGCTGGAGGCAATAAATGTCTTCTACAATTGATATCACAGCCTTTACAACTTTAAGCCATGACAGGTATGCATACAAATTTTTTCCCTGGGCAAATGCTGAAATCTTGGGTAAAATCAGCTGAAATTATTTTGTTATAAAAGCACTGCAAAGCTTCCTCACTGTGCCACTATTACAAGTTTGACCATCTGGGGGAGCTTTATACTAAACATGCTACTCCTTCATATTGACAACAGCTACGTAAGGGGATCTAAACACTTAGCAGGGATACCCTCGGAAAATATAGGATTGACAAGGATAGGATACAAGGCAACAAACTCAAGACAGACAAGTTGCTGAAGGGGTTACCTATTATGGCTGGTATAGAAGCACTTAAGAATCTTGAATGACAAGGGGAAATCTGCTGCCTATGAACGAGATGTCTAGTCTGTCTTACTCAACCTTCTGCACCAGTGACCTTCAATCAGATAAGCGCATTATAAACTGGATTAATGCATTTTAAACATTTCAAACTACTATGTAAATTCCTTATAAAATATTTCTTGCTGAAGTTAAGGTATCTGCAATATGTTCCCTTTTAATGCCATACAAAAGTAACTTGTGACAGAGATAGAATTTGGGATTTATCAGCTTGGTTATTAAAATTGCTAATCTACTGTACACACCCTTATTTTACCAGGCATACACATACCTCAAAGTGAGAAAAAGATACTTACTTTTTATTTGTTTCTTAATAGGTTTGGTGGTATCAAGCCATTGCTGAAACAGGAAGAAAAAAAGACAATCGTATTACAAAAAAAAAGCAAAAATATTAAACCAGTGTCAGTTACTGTGACTGGTTATCTGAAAATTACACAGGCTCTGTGCCAATGCTCCTAACATACACACAAACATAAACAGGTAAGCATTATTAAATACGACAATTTTACAACAGCTGATTCAGATTCAAATTTTCATCCACTGCCAGAACAGCAGTGCTGCTGATTTTATTTCCTTACTAAATCCGATGTAGGTTATGCAACAAGGCCATATCTTCCCAAAAAAGATTATCTTATACTTAGGACAGATGTGGCTTGCAGCTGTAATGCTGTGGTGACTCTCAGCTTTGCAATTTCACCAACAACCAAGTCTCCTTTACCACATTAAAAAAAAAAAAATTGCATCAAATTTCAGTTTGTAAAATTGCAGAAATTGTGTTTAATTGTGTTTAGTTCTATGATGAAAAGGTAGCACTGTGGCAAGGGACAAAAGTTTGATTCTTATCCAATTGAGCTCCAGCATTAACCAGACTTCAAGAAATGTTAATATATTTGCCTATCCAAAATTCAAACTAATAATATTGCACAACATGTATAATATTCCTCACTACGTACTAAGGATCTCAGACAGGAGGGTCTTGAACTGGATTACTGCTGACATCCAGTTCAAGACATTTACCTGTCTGCATGACTCTACCTGTGTTAGCTGCTTTGTTCTACTTCATTTAAGAGATCGCGACTGAAACTAACATTAGCAAAACAGAAAAAAAAATAACTTCCTGTAGGTAAAAATGCAGCACTCGTAGTATTAAATCTAGCTCTGGCTGTGAAATATATATCAAGAACTGCAAGATTAAGGTCAGAGCAGGGAGCACTTTTTTCACTGTCATGCTAATTAAAAAGACAGTAGCTCCTAAACATGTCAACACTTCCAAAGGTGAACAAAACTGAGAGTTAACCTGTAGACACAAAAGCTTAATTAGCCTGTCTGTTCTACTTCACCTCTCAAATTATTGTGGGATAAAATGTGTGACAGTGCTTCCAGGGTAGGCTCCAGACAACTGTGACTGACCTGTCACAGCTAATGACATCGAGTCACTAAGCGAGAATGTGTAAAAAGGAAAAAAAAAAAACAACCACAAATGTGTAATTGTTCGTTTTCATAGTTGCAACACAATACTAACAGCCACACATTATTGTTAATTCAAGGAATATAAATCTTTTTCAGACGTGCAATGCGTTTTAAACCTAAATAACTGAAACTTACACCAATCTGCCCTTGGTCCATGAACTGTAAGCCAAAATAGTCTGCTTCAACAAGGTCCAAGTGATACATTATCTGGTCAAAAAGGTCTTGGCCTTTTGCTTTTTTCTGAAAAAGATCAAACACAAAGCACACATTAAACATTTATATGTGTCAAGAGGAACATGTAAATGGGACTATCCTATTATGAACTGGTTTATACTGGTCCAGGGTGTAACCACACTAGTAAGAGACCTGTGGTTCAGGGAGAGACTCTCGATCACTGCGACTCTAGTTTGACAGTCAGTGAGTTTATGTCAAGAGTGAATAAACAAAAAAGCATCCAAAAGCTAAATAAACAATCTGTTTTTTTCTTTTACCATAAGGTTGTGAGACCTGTCCTGATTTGTTGAGAGTAGACTCTACAAAGAGTTATATAAACTCTACAAAATCATGGTCCTTAATGCTAAATCTTAAAGTCAAAAACACTGCACTACATATATAATGCAAAGTGAAGAGACACTCAGCATTACATACACATGGATGGTCAAACTACAAATTTCTGAAAATATGAAAACTGTACTATTTATTTTTAATTGCATTTGTAGTAGAACCTACAAATAGAAGGGTGGATGTGCTCAAGCCAAGTGCTGATGATCAGATGAGGAGCTCTGCACACATTTAGAGGATAACAGTCATGATTGAATAATGACTATATACAGCATTTTTTTTTTTAAAGTCACTTAAAGTCACTTCAATTTAGCTCAAATTTAACTAAAATATTCTTTAAAAAAGTCTTGCAGAACATTTTTATTCTTATGCTTTCTAAAACACAATATTGAGGACCATCTGTATTACCAACCTTTTATTGGCTGCAGAAAATAAATGCAGTGAAAAAACAGTTCTCACAGTTTTAAAGTTTGGGCATGTTTTACTGCCAACCAATGGCTGGATGCAGTAACGCAAGGAAACAGAAAAGTAAAGAAAATGCACTAAAAATAAGTGGCAAAATATTTGCGTGCTTTGGCAGAAACCGCTGTAGCCTCTTTAGGCTTTATACGCACATGCAGCTACCACACAAACTGTAATATGTTCTTCATTTCCCTGGGCCATGGACAATGAGCAAATGCATAGACAAAGTGATTTAAAATTATACCCCTTTAAACAGGCAGGCACTTCCGTGGAACGAGAAAGTTTAAATGACTTGTCCAACAACACTAAGTTCCTCTCTTGCGATTTGAACTGCCAGTCTTCATGGTATCACTTTACTGAAGTTTTTTTTTGACCAACTCAAGTGAAGATACTACATTAGCAGAATCATCTGTTTGAAATAACTTCATTTTTTGAATTCAAGGATAAGGTATTTTAAAGTCATGTATTGACTTGGAAAGGTTTTATCAAGTGTCCTTTTCACAAATTTTTAAATATAAAACATTGTTTACATGGTCTCAAAATCCTTAAAACTGTATTTATTTCAGTGTTTTCATGGGTTCATCAGCAAAATCTGTTCAGAAAATGCTGAAACAAGCAAAAATTTTATGACAATGATGCAAACATTTTGCTCTAATGTTACAAATAAACTTTTAGTCTACTGATGTTTATTATACAATATCATATACGTGATGTGTTAATATGATTGTGATAATGTACTAGATGCTTTTAATCACAGCAAAATTATGTATTTCAATACGACTTTTTGTTTAAACCTGCATATCGAGCAGAGCTGTTCCTAAAAGAATGCAGGTCCTTAGAGTAACTAAAAAAATTCATGTTTTTCTCCTTCCTTACGAAGTGCCATCATACAATGTTGCATTAAATGAGAAATGAATCAGACATGTGCCAAATAACGTTACAAATATACATATACAACGTTCTGAGAAAGTGACTTAATGGCCATGTCATTTCTCACTACCACATGCAACTGAAGAGCTTAAATTTTCCATGATACAAATGTATGATTGTATTGTTGTTCTCACCTTGATTTTACTCAGCTTCTTAAAAAAATGCAAAAACCGAATGTTTAATTAGGCTGTGTAAAAGCAAAGAGAATTAATGAATGCAAGCTACTGGGGCTTTCTGGATTGGCTAGTACAAAGAATTATGCTACATCACTAAGTTTATCAAGAATTACCACAAATTTAAGTTTTTAACTTGGCAACATTTTTGATTCTCACTGCCATTTTTATTTATTTGAATGCCACTGAAAAATGCCTTTGGCCTTATCAAGTCTTTTTATTACACCTGCTCCAAGTTAAGTCAAACCTCACTCAATCCAAATAAAAAAAACTGTAACTTGGGCTGTGAAAAGTATTCTTTTCAAGAGGATGCGTCTCAGCTTGGCCGTACAGGAGTCACATTTCACAGTGATGATATGGTAACAGCGTTAAACATGATGCTTTTTTTAAACATTGATATTAACTCTTTGTTAACACTGCTGTAGTCCACAGCTGGAAATGTTAATGAAGTATTTCTGGTTGTTTTTCTAAACAATACAACACACATTCCTCTTAGGGCCAACATCAACAATTTTCACATTCTCTTTGGCATCAAAATTTACCATCTGACTGGTATATTAAGTGTTTGAGTTCTTTTCACCTGCCATTAACAGGGGAGTCAAAAGGAGCAATTCAACTTGCCTTAACAACAATAAAAAAAACTATTAATGTGTGATGTTCTGTAGAATTTTCAGGTTTTAGAAAACGAACACATGAGGCCAACAACACACTGAGGCTGTACTGAATGGAAAAAACCAGCTTAAAATAGCTTAACAGACCTCTTGAAATCACACAGATCCTGATATAAATGTACATAGTGTACTATCGGTTTCTCCCTTTTTGTGTTATATACAATTGTTTCCCAAAGCATGATTGAAGCTGTGATAATATTCTTTACTTCAAATGAAGTAGGAGAGTTTAATTTAACCCGTTTAAGTTAATGTAGAGGAAGCCAAGCAGACATTTCATTGTCATGCCTCATTGAAGAGGAAGGAGCACGGCTGTAAAATGAAGCAACGGAGGCAATGTACCTACATTGCTCACAAACAAAAAATAAAACCAAACTCAACTAAAAGTAAAAACAAACCAGCAAAACAACAGAACAATTTTATTTATGAAAATGTAGTGTTTAGAATGACTCTGATGTTACTGGTATTACCACTATAGTATATGGGTTACTGGGACTGCAAAATCAGATCCAAGTCTGTTCAGTTAGATGTTTGCCCATTTGTGAAACAGAATTCACTTTCATGAAAACTAATACTGAGCTGCTTTCAAACTTCACTAGTTTAGTTTCTTAATTTTGGTAAACTGAGTCTAAAAGCAACCAGTGCTACAGTAGTTTAAATTTTTGTATCATATTACATACTTCGAATTACAAAAAATATATATATTTTAAATGTACAAGGAAGAGTCCTCTAGTTGCAAATAAACCAATACAGGTTAGTAAATACACTGAACAAATTAATATTTTAATCCTATCACTAGACTTTATTAAAATACTGAAACAAATCAAGCTGAAAACCAGCTTGCTGCGAGACTGGCACCAAACAGAAAAACCAAATCCATGACTCCGCACCTACAATCGTATTATGTTGGGTGATCCGACAGATTCCAGCCAGGCCACTTTGAAGAGTCGTACCGTGCTACGATTAATCAGCGAGGCGGTACGTGGCAGGGTCAAACGTACCCCCATAGGATTAAACACATGACCCTCAACTCAAAGATATAGGCTGAAATAAAAATAACCAGCTGAGGGAAATTGCTGGCAGTCTGAATCTAGGACAGAGTGCCCCAGTGATCAGAGGCAGAAGCTTTGTGGCAAAGGCATTATTCAAGGATTTTTTTCCCCCATCAGCCTCTGTGACAGTGGAGGGTTATTACAGAATTTCTGGACTAAGTACAAAAAAAATTTTTGCACTTCTGCTGGACCAAACATGTGATCCAAGTTGGACCTTTCACTTATGTCCTTGTAATCTGAACTATTACATGGACTATCTTGTAGTGTGCTGGAAAAGACTGGCGGTATGACGAACTTCATTTTCCAAAGGGGGGTAAACACACTCATGCTCGGTTGTCTCCCTCCATTTCTCTCATCAGATTTCAAAGATAATAAATAGTAAAACGTTTCAATGGCAGACTGGGAAAAGTGGAGGATAATCATAGTAAAGAATGAGGACAGTTGTGACACCTGTCAGAGTGAACTCTTCTCTTCATGATGGGCTATTACAGCTCAGAAAGACACACACTTTTTTCATGAGTCTTTGCACAACTGGTGCTCATTGTCCCTTGCCTGAATGTAATCAGCATATTTATGGCATAATACAGAGTTCATCATCCTTACAAAAGGTACAATCTTAGCTCATATGGACAAACTGCAGCCATTAAGGGAACAACTTATTTAAATGATATTCAGATATGCCATTCCATTTAGATGCGCTTCACTGGGTATCGGGGCCCTGACGTGTGCCAGGAAAACATTCCCCACACATCACATTGCCATCACTGGCCTGTACTGTTGACACCAATAAACTGTTCCATAAACTCTTGTTGTTTATACCAAAGTCTGATCCTTCCATCAGCAGGAAGCAAAAGAAACATGGATTCTTCAAACCAGGTAACTTTTCTCACTCCTCAAACGGTCCAGTTTGGATGCTTCTGTGCCCACTAGAGACATGGTTTCTCGATGGCATTCTGCACATCAACGTTATCTGGATGTGATTTGCCCGATTGGTGCAAGAAAACAGATGATCCACATTTTCCTTTGAAACTTTTGACCCACCGTTTTCTTCCATAGGACCACCAACCCATGGTAAATTTTGCTTTTTGCACCTTTCGCAGTAAACTCTTGAAATGTTGTGTGTGGAAAAACCCAAGACGATAGCTGTTTGGGAGATGTTAGAACAGGCATGACCAGTGCCATCTATCATGCCACGCTCAGAATCACTAAGGTTACTAGTTTTGCCCATTATAGTGTTTGCTAAGAGTTGACTTGGACTTGACTAAACTAACCCAAAGATAGTTAAAAACAGCCAGATAAGAACAAAACATTATTTGATCTCTTGAAATTTATACAGAGGGCACTTTTCTACCAAAACAATCCTGCACATTTATCTTGTAAGATTGGTTATGTTTAGATGTTTTCTAGTTGCATACATCTAAAAATATAAACCATTGTTCACATGTTTCACAATGACAAAATTTTAGGTTACAGTTACTAGGTTTCACTTTTGACTCATAGATCCAAGGTTCAAACCCCACCTCCTGAGATTAATGTTATAAGTCAGAAAAGCATCAGCTGAGCAAGTAACTGTACATAAATATAGATACAGTGGTACTAATAGAGTTTTTCATATACTTTCCAGCCCCACTCTTTAAAACAGTGCACAATACCTGTTTAAGTTTTGGTCAACATACTTTTAACACTTTATACATGAAGTACAAAATCCATGTTAGAAATAACCTCTTAAAAGTGTGACAATATACTGGCCTTGGAGGAAGGTCAAGGGGTGTAAAATTAAGAAACAGGACAAATCCTCACCAACATCATTTAAAATGGGTTACTTAGATCTAAAATGTTCATGGTAATATAAACTGATGTTTTAAAAAAAAGGTTTCAAAAAGAAATCTGAAAAGTTACTTTAAACTGAGGTGGATATTGTCAAAATACGATTAACCATTTGTTTTTCAAATAAAAAAATGTATTGTGCTTTCATTAAATTTAATGAACATTAAAAACACTTGTGCCTCCAGTCCTTCAGCACAATGTGATCAAAGGAAACTTCAATTACTCACACGTGTGTGAAAATGCAAACCCATGTTGGAAGACAAAAAGATATTCCTGTAATGGCTTGCTTACAGGATTGCTTTGAAAGACACACCTGATGAAGGTGTGCTCCCAGAGACAAACAACTGCTGAACAAAATAGAGGTCACACTGTATGGGCTGTTGAGCGCTGAGCTGTGGGATGGATGTTGCAGAGGTCAAGTCCATGCAGGTTTAAACAAAAAAAAAAAAAAGTCTCCTCTAAAACTCATCAGGATTCCATAAGGTGCAAAATTCTAATTAAAATCATGAACCAATCTTCCTTTTAAAAAGTGTAACTCCGCATAGAGCACATTCTGCTTAGAACACTAAAGCGCAGGCATATTAGAAGCTGCTATGAAGGAGGACATCTGAGGTTGCTCCTTTTTGCTTTCACAGCCTTGCAACCTTTGTAAGGGCATTCGGATAATTTTAAGGGACCCAGAAGGGCAATTCTTAAATTTTCTCTGCATATTACAAATACTGTATTACAAATTTATTTGCCATTACACAGGTAAAAGGCAGAACATTTCTGTAGGTAATGGCAAAACTCCCTTTCCATTTAAAGAAGACATAAGATGTGGTTGCAATCAGTCTCATAAATTTTGCATTTAAAAAAAACTTCCCTTACTGAAAATATGAAGGGATTTCTTCAACAGACATGAAGTTGGGTTCTCAGATGGTGCTTCATGGTTACATCTCTGTTATGTAATTTTGGTCAAATATAGCACACAGGCCAAAAGCCTCACGTAAACGGGTTCTTGAAGTACACAAAATTGGAGTTCTCCCTTTATGTCATTGATCACATGGCTATTAACTACATACTGTACTTTTCTGCAAATTTGTCTCAAACATTTTAACTTTCGCAGCCCCAATCTGGAATGACAGTAGATTTTACTCCATTTGTTAGGAAGGTGGCACAGAAATTTTATTACTGCAAATTTGCATACATTATTCAAGAAAATAAATTATTCATTTGTAGTTAATTTTGAGTGCCATAATTGGCCAGATCCCAAAATACAAAAAACAAGTTAACACCTCCCGTAAAAAAAAATAAAATAAAAAATAATAATTTCCCAAAATATCACTAAAACTATGCTAAATGAAAAGCCAGCACTTTAAAATACGAAGTAAACAAACTCTGCAGCTGACAGGAATAAACTGTTGCATACTGTTCATAGTCACCAAATAAAGAGAAAACTTGATACATGCAGTATTAGAGAATGCAGGAGGTTGGAGGAGATGGTGACATATTCAACATATTAGAAGGTGCTCTAAACTGGTGTGACAGAGAACAAAGCCTGCAGTTCAGGCTTGCACTCTCTGCAATGCTACAGTTGTGTTGACTCTTACATGGATTTCCCTTTTGCAGATGACTGGGAGCACTGTGGGGACCTTCCTTTCACCCATTTTACACTCACTTTGCATGTTTTCTTTTCATCTCAAACTTTTTAGAACAATTTAACTCCACCTTATTTTTCTTTTATTTTCACCTGTTATGATGAACTGGCTTATTCCATAGCTATTGTACAGGTGGTGATGAGCTGAAGTGTCCTTATGTATTGCTGTTATTTTAATAGAACAACCTCTTGACACAGCTGACTGGACCCAAACACCCAGCAGACCCTGCCCACTCACATGATGGGCTACTTAAAATTTCTCTGCTCGGTTTTGGATATAATGATGGATTTTTGGAATGTAGATGGAGAGTTTTAAGTACACAGTTCTGCTGAAAAACATATCAAACATTCAAAACGTAAAGGGTAATTTTTTGTACATGGTTAGGCTAAAAATGTTATTATGGGAGCTTAAACCAAATTTTTGATGTTAAAAATACATTTTATTAAGTGGACGTAAATTTGAGAGGAAACATACTTGGGGATAGGTGTATTATTAAATCCAATTATTAATATAAAATATAGCATTATATGATACACTGCATGGCTATTCCAAGTATATGGAAACTTCTTCTAACTAGTGTGTTTAGCTATTTTAGCCAACATAAAATCAAGCATACAGCCATGCAGTCTCCAAATATCACAAACATTTGCAGTAGAATGGATTTCAATGTGGCACGTTTCCAACAGATCAATCCATCAAATTTCTGCCTTGCTAAACCTGCCCCAATTGACTGTTAGTTCTTGGAAACATCTAAGTGCACCAGTTTTGTGGTGGAAGAATAATGGTCTGGGGCTGTTTTTCATGGTTTGGTTTAGGCCTCTTAACTCCAGTGAAGGGAAATCTTAACACTGCAGCATACAATAACATTCTAGGGAATTTTGTGCTTCCAAGTTTGTGGCAATGGTCTGAGGAGGGCCCTTTTCCATTCCAGCATGACAATGCCCCTGTGCACAAAGCGAGGTCCGTAAAGAAATGGTTGCCTCAATCTATCGTGGAAGAATGTGACTGGCCTGCACAGAACATTGAGCTGACCCCCATCGAACACCTTTGGGATGAACTGGAACACCGACTGTGATCCAGGCAAAATTGCCCAACATCAGTGTCTGACCTCCCCGATGTTCTTGTGTCTGAATGGGACCAAATCCCCACAGACATGTTCCAAAATCTAGAGGAAAGCTTTCCCTGAAGATTGGAGGCTGTTATAGCAGCAATGTGGGAACCAACTCCATATTAATGCATATGGCTTTAAAATTAAATGTTCAACAAGCACATACGAGTATGGTTTTCATGTGCCCACATACCGTTGGCCATCTACTGTATGCTGCCCCAGAATCCATCCACATTTGCTTGTCAGCAAGGATGTTGCCTACCAAACATCAGCAACCAGTGTAACTAAAGTGCTCACTAAACTGGGCCATTTCTCACTGTGTTTTTGAAGGGTTACTGCTGTGATATACAGATATCTCTCTTCTGTTCAGCAAGCAGCTTTTGTTTGCTTGATATTTTAGTGCAACATGATAAGAAATGAGATAGACTTGGAACTGCATTTAATACAAAGCTTCAAAAACAAGACTTCAGCAACCACAGTGAGTGGAGGTGGGTGTGAAGGAACATATTAGCCTACATCACACCAGAGGTGTCAGAGGCAATGAGGGAGGAAGAGGGCTAGCTGACCTCTCAGTGGTCCATATCATATCAAGTGCACAGCGAAGGGTTAAGCAGTCAGTAATGGGCTGTTTGACAAGTAGATAATTGCTAACTGCAAGTGGCAGGATAACAGGGGAGAACTGAATCAGCAACTTAATGGGTGGTGATACATTTCATGCCTGGCAAGTGCATGAGGTAAGTTTAGAGGCTTTTTGGAGGAAATAGCAGAGCGGAAAATGCATATTGCCACAGCACGTGGTGAGATAACAGGGTAAGACTCTATAAGATAACCATAAAGGCTTATCTTATAGACCAGGCAAAGTTAATGTGAAGTGCCTAAAAGATTAATAATAATGTGTCAATTATGTAGAGTCTTGCCAGCTACTCATATCTACTAAAGTGGGAGTTGCACCTAGATTGAAACCAAGACTGACAACACATGCAGAGCTTTGACTGGCATGTATAATTTACAATCATATATAATTTTATAGGCAATATAACATTATTCGATATGGAGAGTACTGTGTTCTGCTAACTGCATTGAGAACAATTTTTTTCTGGTAACTTGGTCAGGTCACAGAGCAGTAAAATGGAGGACACGCACATAGAAGCAGTGGTAGAAAAACAGCGTGTGAAGACAATTTAGTTCCTAAAAGAAATTCACAATCATTGATATGGAGATTATTCAACATCTGAACTCTTAAAGCCAAACTAAGTGAGGTATTTTAAAAACTGTGCTCAAAAAGATTGTTACCAAATCTAGTAGCACGACTAACATGTTTCATCACCTCAAACAGCACCAAGTGAACTATGTGAAACGTATTAAACTTCACGGGCCTGTCTTTTCTCTGTGCAGAGAAAGGGTTGGTGTTCGCAGCAGTCAAGCAAAGCTAATAGATTCTTTCTCTCGAGGGGTAGAGTATCGTAGACAGTGCCAAATGGGAAGAAATAACTGCTGCTCCTAAATTCATGAAATAAATAAATTTCTCTGCACAGTTGTTCTGTGATACTGAGGCAACTCCTAAAAAGGCTTGCACAGGCCAGGATGCACATGGAGCTATACCGGAGAGGCTTCCTGCTTCACTAGCCACTCCACACCACTTTTTTTATTCACAAATACAGCCACCACTGTAGTTACTGAAACAACATAACTGTGAACTTATTTAAAGCCTACATGCTACCAGTTTATTGGTGGTAAAACTAGGTGGGATATTGTCCAGTATCTCTTGGTGACTTACAGAGACCCCCCTAACAGGGGGATATTATTACACTGTGGAAAGAGAATAATAAACAAGTGCACAGCAAAAAGAATCTGGGTTAGAGCCTTCCACTCCTTTCAGCAGTGTGAATCACTGAAGTGCAGGAAAAACCTGATATACATATTTTGTTCCTGAAGCTCACTAAAGAGGACAAAGCTTTAGTCTCACCCTTCTGGACCTGAGTAACTATGGCACTACCCTCCAGTTTTTACAAACATTTATTACCTTTAACCAATTTTTTGGGGGCAAAACTACAAATGCTACAAGACATGCCAAAATGGGAAGTTATCATGCATAAATCCAAGCTGCAAGAAGAATAATGAAGATGACAATACCCATCCAAGGTTACATGTTTGAGTTCTCAGATGAGGTGGAGCTGGCATCTTTTAACACAATTTCTACAAAATGTAGATGAAAAAGGTAAAATGTTCTCAAAGATTTATCATGCCACACACATTAAAAAACAGTCTTCCAAATAAATATGGCAAAAATAACCGATTTTTTTGTAGTAAATCACTATTTCATAACTTAAATAGAATTACCTACATTCATAAAAAAATCCTCACACACAGCACTACATTAGCAGTTGGAAGTCACCTTAAAAGCATTTAGTAAGATTTATGTCAGATACAATTTACAATTGCCAAAAAGCAATAAAACACTGCAGAGATGTGAACAGGTAAAAACAATATAAGAGAATGAATGGAAACGGAAGGCCGGTGTTAGAGGTAGGGGAGGCACGCAATGGGAACAGACGGCATTTGCATAGGAATAGCTGCCCCCTTTCGAGCTCCAACGCAGCGAGGAAGAGTACAGATGGCTAAAATCAGGGGATGCCTTTGCTTCAGCACTCAAACCATTTGCAGTACAAATAGAGGCTGTTTTAGCCTCCTAAGCCTCAATGAATTAATGAACGGTACCCTTACCCACAATTACGTCATAACATCATTTAAAGGTGCTATGACTGCAAGAAGAATCTCATTCCATTAAAAATAGTATTTGCTCTCAGAAATGGTTTTCACGATAGATGCAGCAGAGCTGATTTCACCACTGAGCTGTCCCATAGGTTAGTAAGTGGTGGGTGTTTACAGTGACCTTTTTGTTCAAATGGAAATAACTGAATTGAACTGTTAATACAGAGCACGATTTCTGCGTGATTTGCTTCATTTTGAGAATGACTTGCTTTTTACAGTTTGATGGTCTAGGCAATTTAAATATGCATTAATCCACTGTTTTTGAATTTAAGTGTAATTAAAATATAAGGTGTTTAAAAAATTCCCACAAAACAGTTAAACCTAATTAAGTTTGCCTAATTAAGTCACAAAAATTAAGTACCATTGTTTCCAGCCTCAAAATGTGTCCACCAAAGAAATGTGTATATAACCTTATATGACACGCACACACACGTGCACATACACGCACACGCGCACACACGCACAGCAAAATCTCAGTATTTGAAGTCTCTATATCTGAGTTTTTGGTATAACACCTCTTGAAAATTTATACATATGGCTATCTCAACAGAATCTTTTGCTATGAACAGCTTTTGTCCAAGCTCACCCATAGTGAGCCATAGTGGTTTGTTGGACGAGAAAACTAAAAGACGTTTTAGAGCATCCAAACACATTGATCTCACTAGCTATGGAACATGATAGTGACACGAACAAGAACTACTGCAGAGTATAAGTAAATTTATGAAAGAAAATTACACGAAAGCAAACAAACATCTATTTTGAGTAGTTTTTGCCAAGTGTCTGACGGAGAAAACACAGCCACCTTCCTGGCACAATAAACCTCACAAGGCTCCTGAAGTTCTTCACTTCATTCAATAAGAACCCAGTAAAATCTTGGTCTTGTTTGTTCAAACTTCTATCTGCAGTGTCTTCAGCTAAAGTTCATTTTTCAAGTAAACCTACGTATTTAAATGCCAGTGGCAGCACTAAGATGCAAAATATCCTGTACTGTACCATCATTATAAACATGCAAATTAATTCAAATGTTAAGTGTTTTCTAATTAGGTAGCTAGTGTTTACAATATTTTTATCATGCTGAAGTCATGAGTTGATAGTTATATTGTTGTTTTCTGATGGGCTGGGAACACACCCCTGCAGTTTAAAATAATGGGAAATGGCCACTGACATTTCAGTACCTGATGCGTTTTCAGGGATGAATTAGATTCAAACACTGAGGGATTACCCTGCATATAACAAGAGAAGATATGCCAGAGAGATTGCTCCCCCACTTTTTTTTTATTTTTTACTATATATAGATACTTTGACAACTGCTCTCTCATAGTGTAACCTCAGTTACTCTTCCAAAATACTGTCATCCTCAAGGTAGGAGCATTCAGTTTAAATGAATTCAAAGGTCATGATTGGTTTTCTCAGATACCTCTTACTTTGGTTTCCGATAGACTTGTAATCACAAGTTTCCGAAACATTTGTACTCGCAAAGACAAATTTAGATTTAGATTCATGCCTCCCAACATCCGAGCGGTAAAGATCAGAGCCAACGTATGGACTTCTTCACAGTTATAGTGTTAGTGGTATTGTGTTTTGGTTTTTGCATTAAAGGTTGAATACTGAGTATCATATTTACGTACACTTTGTTTGAGAGGGTATGCAAAACTATAAAAAAGCTGAATGAGTGCAGGTAGACATACTGGATTTAAAAACAAATAATTAATGAAGGGAAACTGCCTTATGATAATTAATTCAAAGAATTCTAACTAGGTAATTGTGCATTTTGACACGATTTAGTTACACTTATCTTAAATTGGTATTAATTTTGGATCTCCAGAATACCTAATTTTTTGTTTGTTTAAATTAATATAATTATGCCTTTGAAAAACTTTACATCTATTCATTTAGCAGAAGCTCTTCTCTAAAGTGACATATGAAACTTCCTAAACACTGAAGAAAGGTCCCTCACACAGAAAATCAGCAAGATTACAATAGAATTGTCCAGGTAAATGGGTGTGGCACAAGTGTGAATATGTCAGGAGACCACAAACAGCTGAGTGTACAGGATGTCTCTGTTTAAGACCTTGTCACTCCCAGTGAGTACACAGAGCCTAGAAAAGGACAGCACCACAGGTAAGAGTTCCAGAGTCAGTTTTACCCAGAGATCTACCAAGTTGCAGAAATACCACCTTGATACAAAACAGCCAAGAGGCCCTCACTTGTCATTGGAAAGCTTTGTTGCAATTAAAGCCTGTTGTACTACACCAGTATGGATTCAGGAAGCAGAAGCAAATGAAAGGCAGTTGTGGCCAGCAGCCCAGCTGGTCGGAGCTTTTCCAGGTTTCTAGGTACAAAGGTAAGACGACAGGGTGGCAGTTGCGCAAGCTGTGAGGTTCATGCAGTGGGACTACAAAAAAAAATTTCTTGCATATAAAGTGAATTTGCCTTATTTATCGCATACTCAACCATTGTGGCATATTAATACCTTTAAATTCCAGCGTGAAAGGGGCCCTCTCCAAGTATCAGGATAAAAATAAATTACAATTATGTTTTTCAATAGTATGCCAATCTGGCTCAAAAAGTAAACTATATCAGCCAAATTATGCCTTCAAACCATCTGTAAAAATTTTTTTGCTGCCTTAGTTATGGAGACTTATTTTGCTGTTGAACAAAATATCAATAATTTGATAGATGAACTTGTGAATTAATGTCTAGACAATGTATTAAGACTGACTGTTCTTTTTCCCTTTGCATCAAAGCCAAACAGATATGACTTTAACAGTTCTGCACTTCACTTTTGGAAAATACTCTGCCACAGTGACACGTTCAAACCTGCTGTATGTTGTGCACAACATAACAAACAAAGCTGGTTGGTTAATAAACTTAGGAGTGTGATGGGAAACTTTCAGAGATACAAACATACAGATATACAGGCATTTACACTTTTCACATTTAATTTTACTTCCTTTACTTGTCTATTTCAAATAACTAACTAACCTAATCTAGAGTTTTTTAAAATGTCAGGTGTCACAGAATAAAAGACCTTCATTTCTGTATCCGCCATTAGTTAGTAATAATAAAACAGGCCCGACCAGAGAAGGAACGTGGGACAGTATTATTTATACTCACTTCTCCAGTGTCTGGTATACCTGAGTGTTGGTGTTCAATAACAAGACGATGAACATTGTGCCTGTTTATGAAATTAATCAGTCAGCAACGGGCATTAAACATGAGTTCACGGAGACCATATGTAATTTCATATTTCTTTTAACTATATCTGAAGCTTTCACAGAACCTGAGAGAATAATCTTAGGTCTGTAGCAAAAAATTGACTTTAATTTTGCAAACAAATCATGCCATGAAAAGACATTTCCCGTTCCAGTTCTTTGCACAAATTGAAGATCTAGAGCATGTGTTTTTACTCTGTTGGTATATTGTAAATTTCCATTAATAATTAAGTGTAATACGCAGATTCAGAACATAAAATATGATTATGGACTAAAGAGAACAGATTCAATTTTATCTATCAATTTCATATTCAAACACTGCCAGGTAAATAAATAAATGAAGCAGAATAATTAATGGCTTAGCCGTTAATCTTTCCACAATATGATCTTGTGACGACTAAACACTTGTATAGCACTATCTCACACATTTCTCATCCGCCCATTAACAGGGATTGAGCACACTATGGAGCATTACAGCACTGATCCGTGTTTCACAATCTAAGGTGTTTTAGCAGTACAAAGACGGAAAAGAAGCCCTGTACAGCATGTTATAATGTACTGAATAAAGAAAAACGTAACTTGAATTATTGTCAACAAAAACACTACAACCCAAATAAATCACACCCTTGCCAGCCCAATATTACTATTAAACTGTTCACTGACTGAAACCCTTAATCTATAACTGGCTACACAAGTTGTCTGTAGTGTTGCAATGTGCTGTACACGCCGTAGATTGCATTTAGATATAAACTTCATAATCTTTTAAGGAATTGAGCACCGCATGCAAAGAAGACTACTGCTATATGGACAGCATTTTCTGCATGTCCAGGAACAAGAAAATAATTGACATAGTTTGAAGAATGGAGCGGAGCAGGTCACATTTCATAACTATGACATTCATATGGTCCTCTTCTATACCTAGCCACTCTCCTCAAGACTTTTTGCGCCGAGGGTCTGTGTAGCTAGTCAATCCTGTTCCTAACGGACTGTACCTCTGATGTAGACTGTTTCTGGTATGTTTGCAACTGTCAAACATGAGTAATGGACTGGCAGTTTCACAAGCTGAAGGAAAGTGATATGAATGACAGAGGCCACAAAATCCATATCTGAATGCTCTCTACTATTTTCTTGCTAGTAAAAGTAGTAACACGAGTCCTTAAAGGAGAAAGCGTACACACGAGTCAGTAACTCGGTCATATTATCCTGTTCAGGTTTCCCACAGGTTGCCAGACTTGTCAGCAGTACAGCATAAGTACAATTAGTGCGAGTCTATGTCAAATAAGGCTGTCAGGCATGCATCGTGACCAGACTGAGCCTGCACAGCCAGCAAGAGCATTCTACATGGCACCTAATGAATGACTGCGTCTCTCATTACCTGGCTATGAAGTTATAAAGATATAAAATCCCGGCTCTGAGTATAAATTCACCACAGGCGTGTGAAGTCCTGAACACTGAAGTCCCCCAGTCTGTTACTTTGTAAAACACACTGTATATGTGGTATTGTACATGAAACATGACGTAACATCCATTTATTGTTATTGTGATAACATACTTTATTGTGAGAAAATAATGCAACAGCTAATTACCTAGCAGCTAACATGCTTGTCCACAGCTTTATGCCACCTATATGCATACAGATAAAAGTGTCAAGATACAAACCTACTTAAAGATATGAGTTTACCTGTATCAGACATTTAAAAAAAAAACAAAAAAAAAACAAAACCGTTTAGTGAGAGTTTTGATAAGTATGGAGTTAGTATGAAAAGGGAAGCCACAAATCTGGCACAAACCTGATAAAAAAAGGCAAACTTTCCGTTTCAGATTTGAAAAAGAAACAAAGGAGAAATCCTCGGTTACACTTAGCAGGGGTATGAGTGAGACACACTGTATGCCACTACTGCATCACTGCAACAGATCCAGAAGCAGATGTACCAGCAAGCTGCACTTCAACAGTGCGCATAAGCTGCCTGTATATGACATGTCCTTTGGGCTGCGTTCAGGTGCTTCCCTGCGTCTATATGACATGTCCTTTGGGCTGTGTATGACATGTCCTTTGAGCTGTGCATCCCACTGTGTCCAACCTGCTGTGACAGGATCAGCAGAACAACCAGGGACCTGCCTAACCAGTCCTCCACATGCACCTGGCTGGTGACAGGGAAACCTGATTGAAACTGCACACATTTCACGGCAAAGAGAGCCAAAAAAAACAAGCAGTGCCTGACCTAGAAATGCATTTTCTTATATAATGTCTTTTTGTGTCACTGGCTTCAGTCAGAGTAAAAGTAATGATCTTTGACAGTAAGCGCTAAGTTCAGTCCGCGAGCTGGCGGACCACGACACGAAAATGAAACGGGAAACACAGCTGTATCGTTACACTGGAGGAGAGGGACTCACGGGCAGCTCCACGCTCACGTCCGATCCGTCCAGCAGTAGCACTCTGCACGTGATCGCGGATCTGCTGCCTCCCGCTGCGGGGATGTGGACCACCGCCCCCCCGGTGACTACGGCCGGCGCGTGGGCCACCTGCTGCTGGTGCGCCTGCAGCGCGCCCCCCGCGGCCCCGCCTCGCCCTCCGCCGTCCACCGCGTCCGGCGTCTGCAAGCGCCGAGCAGAGCGTATGCTGAAGGTCCGCCTCAGAAACCCCATCATCTTTTCGCCGTGCGCTGCGCCGGCTGCTCAGGAACAGCCGCAACACCCGAAGGTCGAGGAAGCGCGGCCGCCCAGCAGGAAGTAACACAGCTGGAGAGGAGCAGCCGTGGAGAACCGCGCTGAGGAATCACATGCGCGCCTCAGTCATTTCTACAAATCTGCAGCAATAGCATATTTAACGACGGGCCACGAAAAGTGTGAAAGAACACAAGTGCGACTGGAGTGGAAGTGGGCTCACCTGCCGCGCGATCAGTGACGAAACCCAGCGCGTCGTCGAACCGCGCAACGCTTCCGAACAGGCAGGAGTTTAGCTTGTAGGCTTCACCTCTCTCGCTCTCTCTCTCTCTCTCTCTCTCACACACACACACACCGTCTCCCTCTCTTACTCTCTCTACCCCTCTGTCACACACAGTCGCACCTTCTCTCTCTCTCTTACGCTCACTCTCTACCCCTCTGTCACACCGTCTCTCTGTCTTACACACACTCACACACAGTCTCTCTCTCTCTCTCTCCACCGAAACCGAAGCGCCTCTCAGGTGAGTGAACCGGAGTAACAGGACAAACAGCGTGCTTTGCGCCTGCGTTCAGCAGCGCCGAGAAACTTCTGCTGTTTGACGACTGGCGCTATCTGCTGGTTATTAATAATAATAATAATAATAATAATAATAATAATAATAATAATAATAATAATCCACCGGTTCCCCGTTTGAATCCTTGCTCCTGTTTTAGTACCTTTCAGAAACGTATTTATCTGTATATTGCTGTGGTAAAACGTCTTACTGTATAAATGAGTAAATAACTATTAAGGAGTTTAACATTCGAAGTTGCCTTTGACAAAGCTCTATCTATCTATCTATCTATCTATCTATCTATGTATCTATGTATACAAGGGGCAATGGTCAGAAGACACAGTGTTCACTTTCTCTGTATTAGCAGTGCTGCACTGTAATGTATGAAGTGCTCTTATGGTCCAGGCCTGAGTATTTGTGAGAGCCCCACAACAGAAAGACAACTTGTGCATCAGTAATTTGGTGGTCTGGCTGGTGGTCTGGCCACTGCTCTGTGTGAAGGGAAAACACAGATGGACACATCTAACAGACACAGCAAGGGCGAGAGCACCGCAGACTGGGGCCAGCAGACATGAGAAGAAGGAAAGAAGGGGAACTTTGCATTCTATTCCAGACAGAAAAGAACAGGGACTTGTATCTAAAAGGTTAAGTCAAGGAATTATTGAAGTTTCCATACAATAAAGCTATACAATGCAAATATTTTCAATAATTTTTTTCTTCTCATTCTTCAAAAGATGTTTATTCATTACTGTCTTTGTTTACCTAGGTTTATCTGTGCTAGCCTTATTTTTTTCCACAATTTTTGGTTGCATTTAAGGGGCTCTTCTCCACAGCTTTAGATGGACAAGTTCTGGAAGATGGACTCAACAGGGAAGCAATTACTAAGCGTCTAGAAATGAATTGTCTGGCCAGGGTGTGGGAGCAGTTGGCTTTTAATCATATGAAGCTTCTAAGCTGCGTGTGACAGAACCAAGTCCCCGAATTTGATTTGGTTTGTGACTTGCAGTTAACAGCAGTAGGTTAGAAGAGCACATATCTCAGAATGCTGAAAACCAGTAGTGGATGCAGTGTTCAGGACAGGTACAGAGGGGACTTACAGTTGTCATGGTGCTGGCTGATAAGGGCTTCGCCCAAGACACGAGTACCGATTATGAGATTGGATTTGCTCTTCTTTGTACCGAGTTGATTCATCAAGTTATAGAAGTACCACTGCCAGCTCTTTAGGATCTCCTCATGTTATGCAATTTGAATAGATACATTTTCTATTAGTCTCATTATTGTTATACTTTACTGGTTTCTTACAACATGATCCAGTAATTTTTTTGTATAAGCAGTTTTGTATTTAATGAGGATGCTTTTAACAGGCTGCACATAACATACTGTTGCTGGCAGTATTTTTTGGTGAACATGTCAAGTAAAGGTATTGTTGCTTAACAAATGCATTTAGTTGGATCGTAATTCTGTATGTAACATTTAAACAAAAAAACAGGTTTCCACAATTTTCATGACTCACAGGAACATCATTGGCACATAGGAGTGTTTCGTGAGCACAATCATTAAACCAAGTAGCAATTTTTGTATTTTTTTGTATATTTAGGTAAACGAAGACTAGAAATAGCTTGTTGATGGCGATGAATAACAGTAAGGTAGAAACATAGCTGTATAGGTGGGAGTCCTGAATCAGGTTCATGAAATTAATAAATACAAAATGACCTCCACTCAGTAATAAAGCAAATCCTGAAAGACATCCTGCATTTGTGTTTTTCTCTGACTAACAACAAACTAATCAGTCATATGACTCAGTGTATAATGTGGCCTTCTGGAGGTTTGGGTGCTGGATGAGGTAGTCAGACATTATAAAAGCTGCCACATTTTATCTTAACTTCATTGGGTTTGGGCAAATGTGGGAAACTGGGGATTTCATCTCCCTTCAGCCCAGCTCAACCACATCTGTGACATGCAGAAAGACACAGCTGGATTCTTTCCTTAACAACACTTTGTGAATTGTGAGGACCAAATGTGGCTGGAAAAGATATGTTCTTTAACAAAATTGCTTCACGATATTTATTGTTTTGACATTACCTAGATCTTCCCCGGGTGTCCGTTTACTGCGATGAGGTCTTTTTTTTGGTTGTGGTGTTGTACTGACCGTAAAACAATTCATTTGAAGAATCGGTAACAGTGTTATTGTCTGTTTCCGACTGTTAAGATTAGATCAAGTAAAACTGCCTCATCGAAACAACAAAAATGTTTAAACACAGAGCAAAGCGTAGGAGTTTTTTAAATCAAGGATGAACATTTTTTTTCCCCACTATGAGCTACATCAAGAATGCGTAAAAACTCTATCTTGTCTGTAAAATAGGGAAATGTAAATTCTTTGCAACATTTTTGCTGACTATGAAATTTTGTAAGCGCACTGTGTATACATTAAACTGGAAATTCTGCCAGTTGTAACCAGAATGTTACAGATCCTGCAACAGAAAATGAAAGTATTCAACAGTAAAACTGGATTTATAAATGATTCCATGAAAGTTTGTCCATAAGAGAATTTGGCTTGTTTTCATGTAATGAAGCTGCCTGATGATACTCAGTTAAACTACCCACCCTTTTGGTATAAAGTGACAAGCTGTGTGTAGTGGCATGTTTGACTGCAGCGCTACTGCTTCCCTGTTGAGTCAAAAGGTCACCTCCCTTTGTTCTTATTTTCAGTAGGAAGCTCCTCTGCAAGAAGTAAGACGGGTTAAGAAGGTAATACTATTTCTAATAATACAATATAGAAAGATCCTTTTAGGTCAGCTAGAAGAACCTTTGAATTGCTACTAATTGACAGGTTAGCATTAAATTGCCACGTGCCTCATAGCACAAAATCTGTTCAGCCTGTGGATCAATAAGGTATGACCAGGTCACGCCTGTCACATTGGGTGTGGAGGATTTGAATGATAAACCTAAAAGTAGATTCATAGTTTTGCAAGGGTTTAGATGTGTTACTTTGGATCAGGTTCCTTCCTCCTATGTCCCATATTATCAGGAACAAAAATGTGTTGTTGCTTATCAATCCCTTGTGGCACTAAGGTGAATTTTAAAGAGCATGAAAGATGTGTAGTGTCAGTAATGTTTATCAGGAAGATACTTTTGTACCTGCAGGTTTTGCAGGAATTTATCTTCCACTTTCTCTGGAAATGTCGGGCTAATTTGCTGACACTGAACATTTGGCAGCTTCAGAATTATCCACTATCAGTTGTCTACTTTTTTCTTTATCATTAATACCCAACATAAAAACTGTCCTTGATTAAATGTACTTTGTGTGAAACATACAATGATTTCAATATTTAAATACTTTACAAATGTTTCAAGCGGGTAAAAGCAACAGAGTATAAAGGAGGTAAAACTATTGTATACATTGATCTACTTATGAAGCATGTATTTTGAATGCAAAATATAAATTATGCAAAGTGTCAAAAATACGAACATGTAAAACTACAGCAGTGCTTTTGAGACATTGCTGGTCCCTTGACTCCTATTTCCCATTTCTTTATGCTTTCCATTCTGCCTTTTTTTTTTTTTTACACTGGTAGATAATTACAACCTTTATTAAACTATCAGCTGCTTCTACTTCACCTTAGTTTCTCCTTTGCTCTAATTAGTACCTTTTACCTCTTGTACCATTGCTCAGACTTCCTTGTCCCATCCCCACCACTATCGTGGATACGTGACTAAGCCCACATTTTCTGAATTGCCTTTAAAATTTAGTTTTTAATTTTAATCGCCTATCTACTCAGCAAGAGCAGAGCAAAATGCTTTTTTATTTTTAATCTTTCAATATACAGTCTTCTTAAAATTTCTCCAGTTACATCTTCATTCTTCATTTGACCTCAGCTCTCTGGAATGTATCAATCACTGTTCTGGTTCTGGTGCAGGCCACAAAAATTCTAACATCTTGATATCAAGAATTTGACTGATCTTACTTTTGCTCCACAACAAACTGCGTGGCAGAAAGACAGGGACGTTTTTTTGTATAAATCAACTTAAATGCAGTACTTCTGGACAAGAAATTTTTATTATTCAATAATGTCAACAGTTTTTTTTATTATCGATAGCAGTATTTAGGTTAAAAATCAATATCTGCAGAATTTGTTGGTAAGCAAACCCTGTCCAGGATGAAGTCACAAAAGGAGTTGTGATTAAAAAAAATGGTTTCATGGATTAGCATGAATTACAATTTGGTTAAACTGTTAGTTTAAACAGAAACCATTTTTATCTAGGTTCTAGTTCAGTGTAAGGGATTGTCACATGGGATTATACCTTTTTGTCTGTTTTACAGAAGAGAGACCAAGAAAGATCTCAAATACAAGATTTGTAGTATAAGCTCAAAGATCCTCAGGCTGTGCTAGCCAGCTAACCCACTGTGGGAGAATTCCACCAGAGTCTGCTTTGTACCATTTCCTTGTTGTGTTATTGCTGCTATCAACATACACCCCTGACAACATATATGCACGCACGCTAAACTATGACTGAAATATTTAGTGTGGTGAAGCTAAACACTTAAAATATTGAGGTAGCAATAATCTTTCCCTAACAACCAAATTACCACCCACATGAAACCCTAACTGGCAATTTGGGTGGTTCCAGGTGACATCATTATGGATGTAAGTGGGAGTTAAAGTATCTTAACCCACAACCCTAAACCTAAAGTAAAGCATAAACATGATTAGTAAAAGTTTATAAAAACCTAAAGTATAGCACTTTGTGAATTAACAAAACAGTTTTTTTTCCTGTAAGCTCTGAACTAATAACCTTCTATGCCATGTGTTTTCTTGTACAAAGCGGCATTTCTAATTGAAATGTACATTTTATTTAGAACTGTATTCTTTACATTTAGGATCTTAATGGCTGTATTGTAATGTACTGATAAAACACACACAATGCACGAAGCCTCAAGAAGGAATTGTACTAAGATCCACAACACAATCATGTGATAAAGTGCAAGAGTTCCAGTGTACTAAGTTGTGGTCTCCTTATGCAATGCGTCTTCCAGCTGTGGTTGAAACTATATTACGGTGACTCTAGAGTCCATGTTGCCTGCCAGCAGGCGCAGCAGTCAAGCTGATGACCTCTGCACACTACCTCTAAGTTTAGCAGAGACAGCGTCATGTTTTCTGGTACTTCAGACATCCAGAAAAGCTGCCCACACTACTCTTGGGCTAGCTGTTTAATGAGAGTTCCATGTTGTTTTCTTGGGGTTAGGTCTATGGAGGTGAAGCTGGTGATCCAAAGTGGTTTTCTTCATACACCCGTAAGATGGCCTCACACACAAACCGGTACTGGCTCTGTCAACAAAAGAATGACATCACAATTAGTACATCAGCATACATATTTACTGTTGTACAGATTTGCTCTTTAGCAATTAAAACTGATTGTGCTGGTAAAATCAGTTTGTAGAAAAGCAAACAGACTGCTGTTTTACAGCATCAAAAAACCTTTGCTACCTTGTCCTACTCATAACCGCCTTCCTGTCTAGGGCTGAGGTATGCAAAGCTATTGACGTTTTTACCGAGGTCTGCACCATCATGGCTCGCTGGTCTCGCAGTCTCCTTACAAGGTCCAGGGGGTACACAGGTCGGCCCTTCTCAATTAGCTTCATCGCTGTTTCCATAGTGATAAATACACCAGTTCGCCCAATCCCAGCACTGTCAGGGGAGGGAAAAATGTTAAATCCTACCCTTTCAAAGAGCACGCAGGTATTTCAATTTCTTTGTTTTCTCAATGCTCAATTGTCATGAAAAAAATCTACATAAATGTATTGAAGTATTTAACAGGAAACATGAGATTGGTGTTGCACCAGGCAAGACTATATGACATTGTGCCTCGTCCTCTGTGGCCTCACCTGCAGTGGACCATCAGTGGCTTGGTGTCTCCCTTCTTCTGCTGCACACATTTCACAAAGTCCAAGAAATCAGAGGGATCATCAGGCACGCCATGGTCCGGCCACGCCACGTACTGCAGATGGGTGACTGCACGCTCTTCCCCAGTCTACAAGAATAATGTGGCCATCAGAAATAAGCAGTTCAAGCCAACAAAATCCCCATTTACACAGCTAAATGGTTTTCTGTGAGGTTTCATAAACTCTTGGATTAATCCAAAAACCTTTTAAGGCATCCTCAATTATAATTGTGAATGCCAGTTAACTTTTTTTGGAAGTTCTAAACTTCACTTTCTGGTGCATATTTCAGCTTCCATCATTCCTCAGAACTGCTTTCCTTCCTGAAGCATGATTATGTACTACATACGTACAGAACGTACACGATCATCCTGAAATACTGAAGCGTTTCTGAATGACTGGTCTTATTGCTCATTTTCCCATAGGTTTTTTTTTTATTTTTTATAAACTTATTTTGTCCATTCCCTTTGAATGACTTTAACCATTACATTTGTAACTATTGAAGATTTAACCCTCAAACAGCAGCATTTCCATTTTGCGTCACACCAAAAATATCTCATCTTAATATTGAATTTTAACAATAATTTCAATGCATACCCACATCCAGATGTGACAGCATGACAAAGTCCCAAGTATAAAGCATTTCAAGCTTTACAGTTGTGTTAAAGTCTAGAGGTAGATTGAATAGAAATATTCAAAGTACAAAGTAGAGTAATAAAGTTGGAACGCAGGTCAAATCTATCCACAAGTTCCATCTATGTCATATCAACTTGGATTATTTTACGCTTAATGTTCTGAACAGTTTCTTGCCTGTCCCATACTGCTCTCCACCATGCTTAGAAAAGTAACTGGAATTCGAGAAAATGTAACTGCAACTACTGAGTAGCGTGCTATCCAAAACAGCTCCTCATTCAGACACTTTTACTTAAATAACACATCTCTTTATACAGACATATTTTTTACTAAGTTCTGCTGATAATTTAGCTGAAGCCCAGAAATTGAAATTACACTCATATTCCAAGAGCCCATCTGAGTCAAGAGAATTTGACTTTGAGGATTTTTACTTAATCCTACTTCAGCTTATGAGGAATTGCTTTGCAATTGCAGGACCCAAACTTGAATTTCACCTGCTTCCAGACAGCTGAGAACCACAAAACCAGAACTTCCCTGCAGTTGTCTTTGCAGTTAATTTGGCTCAAGCTGCATTAAACTCTCAACCTCCATTATTGATTGTTTGATCATTTCACGTGTTATAATCTCCCTACTAATGGCACCAATTTGGACTATTCAGTTCATTTTTAATGTTTCCTTTTGTCTTTACTGTACTTTTTTTGCATTAAAGGTTGAATTAATACACAGTATGTGTGCGCTGTTTGTAAGCTGCAACAGTTGAAACACTGCAGATAGATAGTTGTAGTATACTGAAGCATAAGTATTGAATTGGAAGCTGCCTTGCTAAGTTCTCTTAACGTGACTGTCGGCTGTTGAAGTAAGAGAGTCCAATTATATCTTTAAATTATGAGAATTCATCTTGCAAAGGGTTTTTCAGGAACAAATTACCAGTGCAAGACATGATAAGACCACTTTAAAATACTTGGTGTCACATATTACAACAGTAGACTGCAGGTGTGCTAATGGGCAAACTACTTTTTTCCCAAATGAATCCCTCAATATTTGAGATTCTTTGAAGGAAAACAGGACGCTCTTCAGGCAGTCTGATGAGATAAACTGTTGGGTAGTGGACAGCATGCCTGGGCTTCCTGCTCCCTGCTGGAGCTGCCGTCTGGTGTCCTGCTTTCCACAGTCTTGGACAGGCTCTGGCCAGGAGAGGTTAGGCCATAGAACAGATGGAATCAAGCTTTAGCAATTTTAGAACTTGTGTATACATGAAGAGCGGGCATGGGTGCATGCATGCATTTATAACCAAGAGTGTCTCAGGGTCTACTTTTGTGGATGTGCGTGAACTTTACGCAAGTGCTTGTTCACGTGTTTACATGAATGCACTTTATGTCACACTACTGGCATATGAGACAGGAGTTACCTCTGCACATGTAGATTCATTTGTGTGTGCATGCATGTGGGGGGGACAAAAGAAAGCATCACTCGGACACCACTATGTGACTACTGTTAAAAAAAAAAGGGCATGGCAGCCAGTGCATTCCTCCCAACAGCCTCGCTCAAGTAAAGCATTCCTTGCCAAAAAAACCAGGGGATGGAGGTGGACATAACACTGAATTGGCTGCCAAAAGTTACCAAATATAATATAATATCACCCTCCTTGAGAATCAAATAAACATGCCAGATTCAATGGCCAGACATTTTTGATGGTTCAGAATAATGGCTTATATAGCAATTGTTCTGAACTACATGTAATATTTGAAATTCGTGAAAACCAGTTCATTATAAACATCAAGGTACCACGAGTTAGCCATAGGCTGTATAGGAGGATGGGCACTCCTAGAACGCCCGAGTTTGTGGTCTGATTCTGACTTGACTGTCGCTATAATCACTTGAAACTTGATCACTTTAATTAGAATGAGTAATTTGGTGCCCTAACAACTAGGTAGTCACTGAAAACACTTGACTGCTTAGCAACTGTGGGGAGGTTGGTTCTGCCAACACTTTAGTTAACAATCACTCACTCACACTACTGGGTGCCACAATTACGGTCTTTGTGTATCTTGGTACGAACAGCAGGATGCTTCCACTACATCACTTGTGATAGTAGACATATAGGTAGTTAAGTAGGTAAAGTTTTTACTACAGAGCAAACTGCAACCCTTTGAAGGAAACTGAACTTGAACTATAGAGAAACAGCAAGGTGAAATTACTATTACAATATCTGTGAAAAAGGCAACAAAAATAATCATTTCAAATTGAAGCCAAGACTAAACTAAAGTGTATTCCAAACTTATTGATTCGGTGAAGTGTGTGAAAGAATTGTATTCAGTATGTGTTGTAAGCTACAGGATTCAATGTTAAAATTTTGGAGAACAAAATGGGACGCTAAACAACACTGGATCGTAATTGCAGTTTTAAAGGTTTCACTTTAACTGAACCTTTCTGTAAAATAACACAATTACATAAATGCATTTCACCCACACCTCACATAATGAAGTTAATTCAGTGAAAAGACTGTTGAGCAATTTCCCAGTGACAGGGTTAAATTACCATTGTCTTATCAGACTGAATTAATTGATTCTTGAACAAAAAAGTAATGTAAAGAACTAAAATGCCAATATAAATGGCTTTTTATGCATGACAATGACAACACCAAAACCTACAAAATATTTCTAGCTTGTCTATTAATGTTATAATGGTAAAAAGATACACTATTCATTGAGAAAGTAAAATTTACATGTAACTAGTAAAATATCCTATTATAGAGAATAATAATCCCATCCAATGGAAAAAGTGTATACATTTTCTTAAGTTATTGGATTTTGGTTGTATGAGACACTGTTAAATGAGCGCCAAGTTCTGCTGGATGCTGTTTTGGGTAGAAGAGGGGATTAATGTTCATGAGAAACACTGACATGCTTAGCATCTTTTCTCCATACCCCATTGATATTCAGTATCAATAAATGTCTGCAAACAGCAATGCATATCAAAGTTCACCTTATCTAATCCGACAACTTTTGCACATCTATTAAGGGTAGCACCATGGTTTAGCAAGTAGTTCTGCTGCCTCACAGAACCCGGGCTGGTTGGACACAAGTTCAAATCAGTCAGAGTTTGCTTCGCCCTGTGTTTGCATGGAATTCTTCTTGGTTTCCTCCTACAGTCCATATGCAGTACTGTGCAAAAAGTCTTAAGCATGCAACTTCAATGTCTGTTGAGAAGTACAGGTAGATTCTTATCCACCATCAGGGAGGTTTCTCATTGGTCCCAAATTCATTCTGCTGCCTGAGAATGACCTCAAACACCCAATCTCAGTCATACAGAACTATCTTGAGCAAAAAGAAGGAATCCTGCAACAGATGGTCTGGTCCCCACAGAACCCTGATCTCAACATGATCAAGTCAGTCTGGGAGGACATGCAGAGACATGTCAAAGTCTCCAGAAGAACTGTGGCCAGTTCCTCAAAATGTTTGGAAGAACCTACCAACCTCTACCTTAAAGTGCATGCAAGTTTGCATAAGAGAATTGATGGTGTTTTAAAGGCAAAGGGTGGTCCCACCAAATATTGATCTGACTGAGGTTTTTTTGTCTACTGCACTTTTTAGAAGGTTTATTGATTAATAAGTATTCATGGCATTATTTTTGGAACCGTCCTTGCTTTATAGCATTTTCCCCACAGGTGCCTAAGACTTTTGCACAATACTGTACATGTGTTTTAGGGAGATTGGTTTTTCTAAATTGCCCATAATGTATGCATGCGTGACTGTGTGCAACCACAATGCAATGAACTGGTGTTCCATCACGGGGTAGTTTCATAGCTTAGAGCTCTGATTCTGGGATAGGCTCTTGACTGCTGCAACCCTGATCAGGATTAAGTGCTCAATGACAATGGATGGAAGATCTTGTAACTAACATGTACAATGATAGTGGGCCTAAACAGGAAAAAAAAAAACAAAAAGCACGACAACATAGGAGTCAAATTAGTAGAGAGTCTGCATTTGTAAACTAGCAAGAATGGGACCCGGGCTAATTAAAAACAGCTTGCAGGCTACAGGGAAATCTGAATTTACATGACCAATTGTATTTTCATAAAATTTGCCAGCATAAAATAAGATCTGCATTCAAGACTGCACTTATGGCAGACTGGAGTTCCTGATACATCAATTCTTCAGTTACATTTAGCTGGTGTATACCATGTATGCACAGCAAAATAAGATAGCATAGCTAAATAAAATTAAGCAATCCTTCATTGACAAACTACTTAATTTCTTTGTTATTAATTTATCCATTAGGAGAAAACATTTTTTTTGGTTGACACATACTGTCAAGTAAAACCTGTCACAATACAGTATTTCATTAGAGAGAAGTGCCATCATTCTTCTACTATGCTTGGGAATGTGTGTGTTTTTAGCACTGCGAGGGAACAAAATGTCGAGTCTTCAAATTTCAAACGAATATCTCACATTCTGGAGTCTTACGGAGCACGGTTTTTGGATGTCCTATATGCAGTATATATGACCTTCTGCGATCTGAACAGAGCAGAAGGGTCAACTGCTTTCAAAGGCACAGCAGTCAGCCTTCTTACAGTTCAATTATACACTCTTAAAGACAGCATAAAAACTGGCTTATGACTCAGCAAACCAAGAATGATCACCATAGCAACAGCAACGGGAAGCTTGAAAGACAGAGGAGAAGGAGGAAAGGGAAGACAAGTCCGCTATTTAAAAAGATTTGCCTTTTCTTACATATGTTCTGCTGTGCTGTTCCCTCCAAGAGAAAATGATTATTGTGGGCTGCTGGGCCCTTCCTTAAAATATTTTAGTTGTGTGTCAGTCTGCAGATCCTTCTTATCTTCTCATTTCATTTGTTTGCACCATAGGTGATATCGTTGGATCGAGCAGCCATAGGCACATTCACCTTTAGCTAAAAAACACGTTTTGTTATTCAGCATGGGGTTTGAAAACTAAGATACAGGAAGAAAACAGTGGTGACCTGTTCATACATCTTGACATTCATATAGTTCAACTGGACACAAATAATCACTTCCAGCAACACATGGTAGAAGTAAATGCATTTTAAATGTCTTACTATTAGAGACTGTGATAACTGAAAAAAAATAAACATTTTCAACGATCTTCCTTCAGTACAAGTTATTCATGCATTACACGCTGTCCTGAGACGGTCAGACATGGAAATGTCACAGAGCAACTGTAGAGATGTACAATAAGTTGAATAATATAGTATATATTATATATTATTATATAATAGATGTATAATAAGAATATATGAATAATAAGTTATACATCACCAAAATTACCCTTAGATTTGTTGCATTTAGCACATATGTGTCTCCTGCTGGTGTCATTTGGTGAATGTGACAATTGAGCTGCACGCACTATTAAATATGACTCGCGTCATCTAGTATGTGTATGTTTCCAATTTCAAAGCCATAAAGTGAGATTTCCAAAAAAAGTAAGTAGCCATTTTGGCGTTTAATGAACTTCACTATGCAAAACCCGATTTAGGCTGTATGCCAGGCCTGTGGCTTGAAAAACAAGGCTGTGCATAAGACATAAGACTTACCTTTACAGATGGATATAATATATGCAGTGTATATATTTTTGGAAAATTTCTCACGCCTAGTTTTACAAGTTTTTCTATTCCAGTTGTATGTTGTGTTTCCTACCTCTGCTTCTCCTCCTCTCTGTGAGGACTACCCTACATGCAGCCAAAGACAAAGCTAGTCTCTGATTCACAACCTGTCAGGACCTTTATTTTTCAGATGTATGATTTGAGATGACATCATTTCATTAAATTTAATGGCCAAATAGTCTGGTTACACAAAGGCTGGGAAAAGGAAACAAAGCAAATCTAGGCATGAAATCCTGAAAAATCTTCGAGGCCCGCATACATTTAACCCTGTTAACATTGGTCCTTGCAGTTTAGGTCAAGAGTATTCTGGTCATTAACAAAGCAGGTGCCTGCATATAAATATACACTAATACCCAAGTTCTTTCTTGTTTTAGAATAAGGTATAATTTGTTGCATCTCCAGTGAGAACTGGCAGAGATCCTAAATTGCCTATTAAGAACATCTTTAAAGTTAAATGTGGATTTAGTAACTGTGATGTAAACAATATCAGGACCCCCTACCTCAGTGTTGGTTAGCGCAAGTTCCCGAATGACGTAAGCCAGGTTGCACTCCTCAGAGTGACAGCACACCTGCAGAGTGCCATACTTGTGTAGCTCTGGAGGGTCTGGCCAGTACTGGTGACACTTGGGCTGAAATACAGAACAACAGTCAACCAACTTCATAAATTCTGGCATGCTCTGCAAAAAAGCATTTTCCAGGAAACGTATTTGCCTGCAAAAGCTTCGTTTCATAGTCAAAACTAATAACAAGAAGTAGAATTCAAATGTTTGATACAGTATCAAACTTTTCTTTCTACACCCAGCATTAGTGAGCATATGGGTTTCAAGCAAACTGGCAAGTTCCCTAATTGTAGTGAATGGTATTGATGAATATTGAACATTCTGGTAGGTTTTGCCCCTACCAAAACATTCTGCCCCTACCAATGTAGGGTCCTTCCTCGTACAGTATGCAGTACACTGCAAGTGCTGTGTCAGCAGTCATAACACTGCCGAGGTCCATGTTATCCAAAGATTACCAGCTCAGTCCCGTTTCACTAATCTTGTAGATGGAACAGAGCAGCTGATTATATAAAACTACTGCTACCACAAATGATATACAAATTACTGATTATGACATCATAATTACATCAAATCTATAGCGAAAAGGTCATATTAACAGCAGCAATACAGTTAAAACTGCCGGCCAATCTCTAAATGAGTCTAAAACATCTAAACATGATTTTGTGTTCTTGTTTCCACCCAGAATTGTATTTATTGATCTTTCCCAGAGAATTCACTTCCCCAAATTTAACCTTTTTTTTAAAAATATTGCCATCATTATTAATCCCACCTCTGTGCACTAAGTAGAATTTACATAGTTTATTTATATAGATTTGCAGTTTAGTATTATGGCAGCTTATTATTTCAGTGAAATACTGTTAAAAATAATATAATAATATGAAGATGGACATCATTTGTTTGACATGGATACTCTATTTGGGGCATCATTTCCGTTAAGCACAAACAATTTGCAGTCACCATGACAGAACAACATGGAACTCTGAGCTTTGTAGTTAAATTAAGTGGATGGAAAAGACAAAGAGAATCAACTGCCTATGTAAAGGAGGTTTCCATGCATAAAAGGAGCAGGGATAAAGTTCAATTTGTAGTTGTTTCAGCAGGCTGTATGTGAAATGAAAGCACTTCAGTTATTGTTTGGCTAGTCTGTTGCTGTTACCTAGCAACAGCCAAGCTAGATCCCAGACTGTGGTGCTCTAAGGGAGCTGATGTCCTTGGCTAAACCTTCAGCCACTTCTCCCTGTTGCTGTACTTTGTTTTATAGGTTAAAAAAATCATACCTGTTCCTGGTAATGCATGACCTGGTGTCCACATGCAGGCTGCGGAACAGACCTGGCCACACATTTACTCTTTGTTGCAAACAATACAGTATAATCATACGTGTTTTGTGGAATGCAATGAAACGACCAGATATTCAGGTAGGGCACATGCAAGGTTCCATGTACCAACCCGGCCCCGCTCTGTCAGGGTAGTGAGCATGATGATGACATGAGCTTGCTGCTCCCAGATAGCTTTCCAAAAGTGGCTGCAGGTGTGGGATAAAGGCCCCTGACTGGCCAGGTAGTGGTTCACTACTTCCACAGCAGGCACCTCCATCTGCAACACAGAGGAACATTAAATCTAACATGGTCTATGGAACACTATGCTGCATCTTATCTGTAAAGTAACGTGCACTGTATGTGGGGAAACCTACAAAACTGGTTTCTCCAAGTGGAACGTTGGCTTGAGCATTTAGTTCTGAAGACCATTTGACATTGTAATACTGGCTGGAAGAAAGTGATTTAGTTTAGATATATATTCATATACAGATCTGCTGTGTTTTTCTGTGCTTTTTTCTTTACTAGTGGGATCATATTTTGCTTACAGGTTCAGTTTGCCCTTGGCAGACAGATTTGTGGTGTCTGTGTAAGATACAGAGTGCTATGATTTGTAGAAACACACCAGTGGACCAACTGTGTCACTACTCAACAAATCCATACATAGAAAAACACAGAGAAGCAGAGTTTCTATTACGAGTTCTTACACACTTGCTTACTTTACTAAAAGGTCATTTCAGCTATATCTATTATGTATACTGATGTACCTAAATAGACTGCCTACCTTCACATGACTGGCATTGATGTAATCCTCTTCCTTATTTTCTAACACCACTCTGGTAGCATCATCTGAAAAAGATGACAAAGGCAATAGTATGCTTAACTAAAATCCATACAGAGTTCTGACAGATGTGTAACGTGTAATGAGTCAGATGCCATGACATTAAAAAACATGTAATTTTGTTGGTCATGTTCTATGAAAACAACCTCTTGTATCCAAGTGATTATTTTGTGTACATATGAAAGCCCTTGTGCAGTTTCCTTATACATTTAACAAGACTTTTTGGCAAACATATTTAGAACTATGCAATCACAGGGAACTGCAACACTAGTAATCTTACATGGCAATACATCTTTGTATCTGTTTTTTTCCATATTCTGAGACAATCTTGCATCATTCATGGTCATCCCAGGTTTTCTCCTGTAGAGTTGCTACAAATGAGAAAAATTTGTGATGTTAAATTTATTTGCAACAATTTTAGATGTTCTACACAAACGGTTTCTTCACAGTCTCATCAATCACAAGGAAAAATAAATTAAAATGGTTAAAGATCTAAGCCTACACAATATTTCAGTAATTGGAGATGGAAATCATGACATGGAATAGTCCCATTCCTGACCTCAGGCTTAACCACCACCTGTAGCTGCCAGCTGGATATTTACATTACAGTCTGATATTTACTTTGCATAATTTGGCACAGCAGAGAACGTGATGGATAACAGGCTTCTAATGACTGTAAAGTCAAGTGTGAGGAGTGGCACAGGTGATACCTTTGGCAGTGGTGGTACTTTTAATTCTAATTTCTCCAATAAAGTGTCCAATTTATACATACCAGCACTGCTACAGGTAGAACTATAAATCTATATAAATCACTAGGTTATCAGAAGCTTTCAGCACTAGAAACACTGACACCTGCATTTCTGAAGCAAGAGACCCACTTATTAGGGTGACATGTAGGAAAGTACTTTTATTTGGTTAGTCTCAGATTCATCCCCCATGAACCCACTGACTATAAGGCCAAGTGCTCGTGTGCAAGGTGAACAACAACACCATAACATGAGCTTCAAGCCAGGCCACCATGGTGTATGTTTCTAGACCTCAAACTGAATGAGTAGAGTCCCAGTTTGGAGGCCCCTCTTCAGATGTGCCATTGATTCTTCCAAGCTGTCGCCACAGTGCTCGCTTTGCAGAAGGAACCCGTCTCCTGGCCACACGAAGCCAGCGTTGCATATAGTTTGAGGCTCCACACGTAACCCAGCTCCTGCAGCAGCACCCAAGACAACAAGAGAGAGCGATGCACCAAGATTATTAAGGACACATGCAATATCTGCAAGTGACAGACTTTTCTGAACATTTAGTAGTGTCACAAACTGATTGACAGCATTCACAGTATTTAAGTGAAAACTGCATGTATAGCTGTTGTTCAGCATGACCCATGCAAATGGTGCTGCATGGTCAGCATTTACTGCTCATTGTTGAGGTTATAGGCAGAACTGTGGCACACCACATTTCTGTTGTTTTAACCCACACAAAGCATACAGTAGTAAATGGCTCAAATAACAATCCAAGTTAATTAAATATGCAAAAAAAGTTAACCTCAAAATCTTTTACATTTATTTTTAAATCAAAGTATTTATATACTATTGAACGTGCCAATTATACAGATATCTACATAGATCAAGGAGTGTCAAAAACCCAAGGTGTCTGGCATTACCTTTGCGTCGGATGAGCAGTGCCAGCTCCTTGGTATGGGATTCACGACTGGCCTTGATGAACATTACTACCTGGTCATGGGTATGCTCTGATATGTCCCGTCCATTGATCAGCACAATGTGGTCTCCCTCCTTCAGCAGGGGGGTACACTTCCCAGCCTGCAAAGAAAAGCACACTAGTTTCAGTGACTGCATAGTTCTGCAATGTAAGGATTTTACCTCAAGTCACTGTACATGCAGTATATAAAGAAATTAAGTAAATGTATGAACATTTTTGATTTATTGATGTAGGAATCAAATAAATGAAAAGTGTATAGAGATGTTATGAAAAGTCTTTTTTGTCCTATGTGGCAAATCACATGTCACAATGCCCTTACCGGAGAGTCAGGGCTCACGTGTGATATCACCAGGGGCATCTTCTGGTCAACACCACCCTAGTTAAAACATTGACCACCAAAGCACAATCAAATTATACTGGCTCAACAGAACACAAGCACTCAGTGTTGCCAAAGCATTAAGGATGTAATACTGCCTGAAAGCAGTTTAAAAAAAACCCCACACAAATAATTTTTCTTTGTTTTGCTTGCTGTTCAAATTTTAATACAATGAATCAGTCAAGCCTCAAGAAAAAAATAAGACACAGATGCAGTAACATACAAAGCAATGAAGACCAACAACATTACCTTTAAGAATTCATTTTCCAGTAATGTTTTCATACTTCAAAACTGAAAGTACCATCAAATGTAAGTTATGATACACTGCAGAGCATGCCCATGAGTGAAAATAAGGCAAGTCCCTGTACGCGAGCCTAGGTCAATACAAGACATACAAAATGACAACATTTACAACAATAAAAATTCACTGAAAGAACAAGACCATTTGCTCAGCTGGAAATAATAGTTGGAAAATGCTACTTCACTCACCTCGGAGATTTTCACATTATTATGAAACACAACCAGAAAGGGAGATTGAAGTCACACTTACTTTCACATTGAAGCCAAACTTGCCATCCTTGTCAGGGGCTATTCGTACCAGCAGCAGGTCCCCTTCCATCTCCTCATTCTGGAAGGAAACAAAAAGGGAAACAGCCATTACCCAATAGAATCTCCCTCTGGTGGAGGCTGTTAGGGCTGTGCCTTCTTGCCTGGGACACAGGGTGCGCCAACTTTGGTTTCTTCTCTTTTCTAAAATATACCCCAAAAAAAGTAATCCAAAGAAACCTTGATTTTTCAAGGAATAATTTGTTTGCTGCTTTTTTACACCAGAACGTTAGTTGGTAGTAAAGAGGACACAAGACACAATGAGTGTGGGACCAGATTAATTTAACCCACTCCCAGTGTTTACTGATCATTTCTTGTGTTTTCTGAGTGACAACCATCAATAATAAGATGGCAGATGCTAAGTATATTTAAGGAATAAATCAGTCAACAACTCATGTTAAACATGAATTTGTATGGAGAAAAATTTTTTGTTGTACTTTTAGTTTAATGGAGATCAAAAGTTAATGTTTAAATGAATGTTTCAAAGGATATTTTTATTTATTACAGCTATATCAGATTCTGCAGAACGTACCAAACATATTTCAAGCTATGTCTAAAACTTTTTGTAAAGACTAATCAACTGACTATCTATTGCATAGACAAACTGAAGGTAGTCAGATACTTAGAAATGCTGGGCATGTTTCAAGTTAATAAAAGATAAAGAAAAATCCTTATGCCAGATGTTTCCAGCATAGGCTCTGGAACACAGCGATGAAAAGAGAATAAAGTCTTACTGCTAATTTTAAATTAATTATTGCTCCAAGGACCTAGTCTGATACTTTCTTATTGATTGTGACATGGATAGACTTACAAACAGTGATGAACAGACTTCCATTCAAAATTGTAATTTGAGGAAACTTCATACTCATACTTTGTTTTGATAAACATTCATTTGCTTCCTATTAACAAAAAGAAAGCAGTATAAACAAAAACTAAACTCCTGATTCAAACAGAAATAAGCTTTACAGGACATTTTTTATTCATTATAGCTTTATCTTATGTTTAGCAGAAGCTAACTATGAATAAATAGACATTAATCTGTATTAATCTTTTACCAGTTGTCACATAGTGGGTGAACTTAGGGACGGATGTCCACTCCCAATTGTGTTTCAAGTATACCAGTTTTACATTAAAAAATTCTATATTTTGATTTCCAAGCTATTAGGTGAAGTTGCACTGACAAACTGAAAGAACTTAAAAGAAAAAAAAATGGATGAGGAACTCAGTGCCTGAAGCTGTGCAAAACGAAGGTTTTATATACATGATCACACAATACTAGAAAGGAGATGCAGTGTGGCGTGTGGCCACATTATACTCCTTTCTAGGTAATAAATTGACCTGGTTTACATGTAGCAATAGGCAAACATCTAAACCCAAACTATAATTTTTGAGAAAAGATCAACGATATTTATGTCATTGTGGGTAGTACTCTCCACTGATCTTGTGTTATTAAAATTGGTCACTTTCCTTTGAACAAATCATAATAGTGAAAGGATGATAGGCAGCAACTGAAAATTTCAGTGTTGCAGGAATACCATTTTCCTGTGTATTGACATTGACCCAATAAAACTATTAATTATAAGTACTGCACCTTCATAAGTAATATTTGAGGAACCGAGTAATGATATTGAGGTGGCATTGTGAAAAATAACTAAACTAAAGCCATCATCATATCGTGCTTTCTGAATGTATTTAAAAAAACTGAAACAATTCTGAGTTCGTGTTTTGAAATAAGCCATTTTAACGCACCATCTGTGATTCAGTAGAAGTGGAATGGTCAAGGGAGTGAATGAATACTTTTGTGAGGCACAAATACAGTATTGCTAGAAATACTAACCCTGTCAAAGTAATATGAATCCCGGTCAGACTTCTTCTCCCCCGGGGAAGTTTCAGTCTCCAGGAGCTGCAAATCAACTTCATTTGGAGTGTGTGAAATCTGTGGTGGCTGCATGAACCTTCCTGGGTCCCTACTACTTGTCTCAGTCAGGTTCATGGTGTGCTGGATTTCAGGGGACAAATCTTTTTCCTGAAGGCCTTCACAGCATTTCCTTCAAAAAAACAAAAGTGGAATTAAGAAGAATACACTAAATATCATGGGTGATAATTTTATACAAATTTTCCTTTCTTCCTAACATATTGCTGAAAGATCCCAGAAGCCATTTAAAAAACATTTCCACATGAGACACAAGAATCTAAATTTGAAATTAAATTCACTTAGAAACTACATTAAGTCCAAGTAATTTGCTTTAAAACCCAAAAGAATCCAAATTAAGAACATACCAGAAAAAGAGCTATATTCAGCACTGGGCTGAAACAAAATTAGAAAGGGTTATCGTACTGCTAAGGACTAGAATTCGCAGTAGCCATAAACAGTAAGGCTACATTATTTTATTTATACAGGCACGTTGTCTCAAGGCATGGTTAACATTATCTTTTTAAAATTGCTTGTAGGCCTTTTTTAATGTGGGAGAGGGTACACCAGTCTGTAGTGCACATCCAGATAGATTTTTAGCTGTGAACACATGGGGTGCTGCCAAGGCAAACAGAAAAAGCAAGGAAGGATGCAGGGTTTGTATTACAATGAAAAATGAGATAATATGTATTCTGGGTACTACATCTGCAAGACGATCTCTGCACATACACGGCTAAGACCCTCCCTGAAGATTGTAGACAATTTACGAGAGATTTATAATGCATTGTACTATTAGCTAGAAAAATCACAAATGCATGCTTTAATGTATTCATAATAGATAGCTAGGGCAGAAGGCAATAAAAACTATGTCAAGCTATTTGATTATTGACAGAATAAGTAGTAAGACAGAAACATAAGCATTCAACTCCAAATGATCTTTAAGAAAAACATGTTAAACAGGAAGGAGAAGTACATAAAGATACACACATTACTAAAAGCTAAAATAATGACAATTTTTAAACTTTAGAAAGCAACACTGCCAGGAAGCACAACTGCAAGCTAAGAAAGTTTAAATAACTTTAATTAATCAAAATGCCACAATTTCCTTAAATATGGCAGCTAAAAGGAAAAGTGTGTGTTGTTGAAAGCAAAAAAGAGAAAGGATACTGGAGTTAAAGATGAAAATCATAAATCAAAACAAAAGTGGTATCAGTGCTGTCATGAGAGATTATCACTACTCTCAATGACAACCATCCTACAAGACAAAGAATGAAAAGGGGAGGATGTAAAAGGATCTGCTCCAATGAAATCAGCGGTTCTGACAAAGTAGAGACAAGGTTTGAAACACGAGAAAGAGAAGCCCTTGGTAACATGGATTAAAGACCAAATGCATAAATATGTGCCATCTTGCCTGCTTACCATCCAGGCCAAGGCTGGAAGCCTTTTTGATTCAATAAATTACATATATGGTGAAATCCAATTTACAACACGGTTAATGAAACTGAGCCCTGTCATAAGTCAGATCTTGACCGTATACAAAAACCTGCATACAATTTGTGGTTGAAACGATGCAAGAAACATAAATACAAAGGTTAAATATAAAATTTCTACACAACATAAATGTTAGGACACATAGCTGCCAAAAACTCAAGAGTTGCAGTGAATGGAATTAAAAAAAAAACAAAAAAAAACCTGCATCATAAAATTGTTCTGCTGTAACAAAGCATTAGAACATGTTGAGTAATAATGCTTAACTAATGATATTAGATACAAACACAGTGCATCCCATTACCGGGCCTTTTATTGATAGAAGAGCAATGGCTGCATCTATTAAAAAAAACCCAGGGAAACTTATGACAAAACATCCTTGTGTACATTTGTTTTTTTTGCAGAAAAGACTGCAGTTAAAATGGAAATTAAAATATATCTAACTAGATACAGATCTTTTTATATGCTGATCTACTGGATTGGTCCCTTTTAAATAAAGGACAGTTAAATTATCAAATTTAACCTTCATCCCTTCTACATATCTGAAGTTTTTTATAACTTCACAAGTTACTTTATCAAATTATTTTAACATCTAAGTTCATTACAATTTGTGGACAGTGGGCACATGTTCCATTAAGCAGGCAGATGACAGCGTTCTCCTTTCCAGCACAGCTCTGGCTAAGGGTTTGACATGCTTTAAGACCAGTGAGGTTCTTGCCTGATGTTGAACCCACCCAGTAATAGTTATTTAAACCGGGTGCTTGTTTTTTTTTTTTTTTTTAACTCTTCATTGAATCAAAATGGAACCCATTGCTCACATTGAAAAACCTCAGGATAGCTGCCAATATGGGTGGGGGGAGACCCTAACCAACCCCAAACAATCAGTTGTAGGCTGGAGAAAGCCAGAAGTGACAGCAACAAAGAAGGCTGCAAAGACTTGGGGAGGTAGTTGTAGACACAGCAGGCGCAATTTTCATCTTACTTTTTAGCCATATCTTCAAAGTCAACATTACTAAAGAAATGTCACAAATAGCCATTAAACACATTAAGTATGCAACCTGTATTCAAGTCAACACTTGCAAAGTTTAGGTAGTTACCCACAGAGAAAACGGGGTTTTATAAAATTTCTTAGGCTTCACTCTCATAATACACAGTTAATACCAATATTATAACCAGAAGACCACATAAACTCAAGCAAACTCATATAACCTAAACCCCCAGACACACCAAAGTTCAGTGACAGCACCAGCATCAAAAAAAAAAAATCTGGTCTCATAATGTTTTAATTTGGAGGCTTTTGTGATGCTTTTCATTAGATGACTAGCATCACCTGGTGCCTATTACACCCCCCCCCGCATCCCATAACAAGGTGCATCCAGATTGTTGTTGATCAGGTGTGGTCAAGGTGAACAGTCTCATTTCAACATCCTAAATGAACCAACAAGCTATCAAATCAGCTAGACTGAGTAAAACAATTTAATACAATATGACTAAACAGCTGCTTAGTTAATAGACTGGTCTTTTTTATAGTTATTTGATTTTTACATGCATAAACATATCACCATTATATCTGGTTGGTTAGCCATTAACTCTTTATCTGTCTGGATAAAGAAATCCTGTAGAATCGTAGCGCCATTGTACTCCACCACCCTCTGTCATACCTCCCATTTAGTCTTAGGAGTGTCCATATTCCTTACATATATACCTGTACAGTGGCACAGTGACACTTTGAGTAGTGTTGTTGCCACATGTCACCTGGGCTGACCAGGTATATGTTCAAATATAGCTGCCTGTATGTGTTTTCTTTCATGTGCACCTGTTTCTCTCCACAGTACAAAGACATCTGTTTATAGATTGCCCATAGAGATTATATGTGTGAGTGAAAGCTTGGGGCTATCTTGCCACGGCATCCCGTCCAGCACGTACTATCTCAGCTGTGCACTCAGTGATTCCAGGAAAAGCTCCAGACTGCCTTGACTCTGACCAGGACAAGTGGTTAAGGGCGAATGTTCCTGTACAGGATCTCTTCCATGTGGACATTCTTTTCAATTTATGTTGTTCCCCACCTGAACCTTGCAGCCTGCTACTAAGTTTTGGATTGTCTCAGAGGCTTCTTTGCACAATCTGCACCTGGGATCTTGTGTGATCTGGCACACATCCATTGTAGCTCATCACTGTGTCACCATCTCACCCTATGATCATCACCCGGACATTCCCAAGTCTAAATGGGAGGTACCACAGGGAATGGTGAAGAACATCGAGCCAAAATCCTGTGGGACTACTATATTTAGACAGTTAAACAGGTAATGGTTAACCAACCAGACCAAGTGGTGGTAGAAAAGCAGAGACTTTTACACTTTAACATCACAGAGAGTAACAACCTTGATTTTGACTAGTCTACCCAACTGTATGCTTTGATGCATGAATTATCATGACCATTCTCGGTCTTTGAGAAGAGCACAGTTTATGTTGTGCTTCTTACTTTACCCTGATGCATTTTTCTGTTGCAGAACATGTTACAGTGAATGTCATTCAAGCTGCTACTGGCTGCCCGTATTCCTGAATAAAGATGCCAGAGTACTGCTGTTGCATTGGAGATTCATTAAATGGATAATACATATTTCAATAAATATGGCAATGAAAAAACCAGCAGGAGTCAAAACACCATTATGTGCTCAGTATAAATTAAAACAGATCACGCTATAGAAATTTCTTCAATGAAGTGCACAAAAATATCAGCCATAATATGTGTATGGAGGGTAATGGTATGACAAACATTCTCTGGGGATATGTATAAATTTACATATTATTTCTTTAAGAAAAAAATTCTAGATCACCCAGTCCCTGCCATTGGATAATGAGTGAGAGTAAACTACTATAAACAGGATGATGTTTTAAAATAAAACTGATCAGACAAAACTCCTCCTGTACATGTTGTGATATATAAGCTCATCATTTGGTACGTTTTTGCCGTTTTACTCCAGTACAGCCAAGCTATTTTCCTGTTGCCATGGAAATGCTTTGGAATGAATGGGACATTAGCCTTCAAATTCTCCAGATGCCTTTTTTATAGTTCCAAAAATCAATTTGTGCTAAATATGAAGTCTGTATGCTGCATTTGCTGAACTGACCGATCCTGTATAAAACTGTAGCATATTATGACAATAAATTATTTTCTGCGTTGTGGAAATAAATTAATGTTTTTAATTTGTAAGGAAAACTACTAATGCACCTTTAACAGTGCCGTTCTGTTTCTATTAATACTAATATTAAAAATGAATAATTTCATACTACTTACCTTTGAGAGTAAAATACAATTACCAGTCAGACTTATTTAGCATGTTTTCATTATTAATTCCCCATGCTTTCTAAAAACATTAGAGCTGCCCTGCATGTTTATTGAGGTATTAATTTTGGCATACTGAGGTTTGCCATATCTGGGTATAAATAGATTGAAAATTCCTGTAGACCTGAATATTGTCTAAATTTAAACTTCACATTTTCATGTCTTATAGTTAACTCCCCACCCATCTATGAGGCCCTCAAAGGATAAATGTGCAGCTCTACAAAGAAGTCTCTGACAAACGTTTACTCTTTACTATCTTTACTCATGACGGGTCACACAGAGGTCAATGGGACACCTAACTCAAAAGCACAGATTTTCCTCTTGCAGCTAGACAAGGGTTGATGGTGATGGTTTCAGAGCACAAAAAAAAAACACAGCAAACTCTTACAAAGAGAGAAAGCTACAATGTTAAATGCTATAGAACCACTTATAATTAAACTCATACTCAGCAATACACTTTCAGAATATTTACTTATAGCAACTTCAAGAGTCCTGTAACAGGACATTATTAACCATGATATAAGGGGCAACTAATTTTAAAAGGAAGACGTTCCTTACAAAGCCTACAGTAGTTTTATTGGTGTGTACGTTTTGAGTTGTAGGTGAGAAGAAGTTTTCTGGTCGTGAAACAGATTCATTTTTTGTTTCTAAGAAATAATGGAAATAGTGTTTCTGGTAAACAGGCTTCGGCCTTAGGGTTGGATTTTCATAAATGAATTGGGTTTAGACACGGTTGAAGAGATATATCAAGAGTTTGCTCATATTTGCTGATAGCATGTGATAGCTATGAATGAGAATAAATGCAGGTAGGTATTACAGACTCACTAGGTGTGTTACCCAGCACTGTCCAGGTCAAAAAGGTATAGCGATGGAAAAGTGAACAGTAATAGCATGTTATATAATTGCCAAACTGTTTTCCCAAAAGCAGTTGTATTTTGTAGAGTCCTAGTGAAGTGAAAAGATAAAAAAAACAAAATATGTATCGCCAAGATATATTGATGCATCTTATATCAGAGTGAGAACCCTTCTACATTTTGCCAGGTGTGTGTGTGTGTGTGTGTGTGTGTGTGTGTGTGTGTGTGTATGTGAGTGTTTGTGTTTTTATCTGCTGCATGTGATGCCGTTACACATATTATCACACAACTTAGTGTGAGAAATACCTGTGTGCCAAATTTCAAGCCAGTGGCTTGAAAACCAGAGCCATGCATAAAGAACAGACAGACAAACAGCGATTGAGATTTATAGATAGAAAGATTAATGAATGAATGGTTTTATAATGTTGAGTTAAAGTATAATATTTGAAAACTACTAAAGTAATTGTCTCTGTTTTAATAGAATTTGGGAAGTGATTTTGGGCTTTCGGAACCCATTGAAATTTTCACTATTGAAATTAATGATAATTGCATCTTCAGTTCATGAGAATGTAGATTACGAAGAATTTTTCTTAAACAAATTACCATTGTAAGGTGAGGGAATACTGTGTGCATACATAAAAGGAGAAGTCCCTGCATTCTGAAGTTTCAAAATCAGAAATGTCAGTAATGTCTATAGCTGAGCGCCTGTCCAAGTCATTGGTCAAAAAAAGGAAAAATAACAGCATTTAAGGTTGTTGGACTTACATTTGAGAGGCAGTAAGGTCTCCTGTATTGTCGCTGTCACTTCCTCTTCCAGCTCTGGATTTGGGGTATGTGTAGAAGACATCCTCACTCTCCGTGATGTAACTCATCTCGCTGGCCAGGTTGTCTAAGGATGAATGCCGAGGCTTTCGGATGTTGTGCCGCAGACGGGGGCTCCTCCTACAAAAGCCAATTGATCATTCAGTTCATCAGTACTTATTTATAGCAGCAGCCACCCTACTATCTCCAATAATTCACAGTAAGGAAAGTCATCATCTCCCAAAAGAAGTGTCACAAAAGAATATCACCCCCAAAACAAGTGTCATGAAAAAACCCACACCGTAGCTGAGAATTTAAAACATTATCATTGGTGGGAATTATCAGATTATTGTCTGATTACTGCAACCATGAGCAAATACCAAACTAGACTGCTGAGCTGTAAGACTAAATGTTATGATCATAGAGAAACAAAGTGTCAGGAGAACAGCACGAGAGAAGGATCTTTACACATGTGACACTCACCAGCTGGGTGTAGTTGGTGGTGAACGGGACGGAAGGCTCTTAGTTTCTAAGTGCTCTGCTGACAGGGACCTCCTCAGCACTTTGTTCCATGACATGCCACCCATCACCCTCCGAATGATCTGGCTGTTCAAATACCTGAGACTGAGGAAAAGTAAGGGCGCAGGAGTAGGTTTGGTGTTCTCCACTTCCTTGAGTAATAGAGATACATCAAGAAAGAATATAGATGTTCTACAGCTACTTAGGTGCCACTGACTACAATGGTAAATGCATAAATGATGTACAAATAACTGCGTGTACTTTAAATAAATTTTATTATTATTATTTGTTGACACCATTTTCCAAAAGGGACTCAAAATGATTTGTGTTCTAACCCAATTGTCCTTTTTTCAGAGGCAACCCTAATTTTGCACATTATACAAATCACACCCCCCCATCACATTTATATGCCAACTCTTTAAAACGCATTTCAGGAATGGGGTCCCCCCATGAAAACTTCGAGACCAAGGGGGTGTGTTAAAGCAAACCTACAACTATTTTACTGATTAATTCACTGAAAGATACTTTGTCCCATATTTTTTAAACATCCCTCAAATTGGTTTTCCCAACCCCCCTAGGGTGGGAAATCATGTTCTAACCTACTATCAATTATTTTCCCATTTATACAGCAGGGCAATTTTTACTATTACTAATTTCACTACAAGGGCATAAGAGAGGGATCCAAGTGCAAGACAATGTCTCAAATCACTACAGTACATAATGCCCCATGTCTGTACTCTACAGTAATCCCTCGGTATCTAAATCTATTCTGTACTTAAAAAAAAGGCATTGGATAACGAATTCTTCAGATACCAAATGCCTATGTCCTATTATTTTAAACAGGCGGAAAAAATAACAATGCACTTCCAGCTCATCCACATGTACCTATATAACTGATAGAGCTCATTTCTCCATTGGAGGCGTGGAGGAGGGGTAGATGTTGGGTGGAAAAAAAAAAATCAGAATGGAATTTTGTTTCCTTTCTGCCAATTTTTGTTGTGTAAATCTCATTATAACCTGCAACAGCATCTTCAACTGTGTTGTTAAAAGCAAGGCTTCTCTTTGTGTTGTATAATTAATGAGATCATTATGTTTGCTTGCTCTAAAACTTTTAAAGTTTTCTTGTTCAGCCCAAGAAGGATTTTAGAGTGCATGAAAATCCTCCTTCTGGGGACCAATGGATATCCAGCTGTACAGTAAATTAATTACTTTACTGTATTTGTTTATTTGTTGATTTTTTAATGTATTTTGATTTTTATTTGCATTTGAATTTTTATTATGTATAACTTTGGATAAAGTTTGTTTTAGCAGAAAGTTTCTGTCTGGATATGTATGTGTAGGTATTAATTTTCAAGAGCTGTTATTGTGAAAATTAGCATATAGAGAGCACAGATATCAAGGTTTGCTGCACAAAGTACAGTTTGCAACCTGTACCACTCTTCTGAATGGAGAAATAATATTTTCTCAATAAATATTTTGCCTAGAGGAATTACAATGGACTGACTTGGATTCTCTACATCTATAAAGTTCAATATCTGTCTGTCTGTCCTTTATGCTCAGCTTTGTTTTTCAACCATAGACTTGAACTTTGGCACACAGGTATTTCTCACACTACGTTAGGTTTCTGCACAGTGAAACAAACAAACAAGCACAAACACACACACACACGCATGCACGCACGCACACAGTAAAACAAACATTAGTGACATGTGCCTTCAGGCAGTTCCCAGCTAATATGTCAAGATGAAGACAAATGAGCCACTTCACATACAAATACCTCTACACACGTATAGAACCTTTGTTTAGGTTGTGGAATTTAAAGGCATTTTTTTTATAAAGATGAATCTATACAGTTTTATACAAAAATTTTACAAATGTTTCAGTCAAAGACATTGTAGCCTTGAAAACCATTACTAAAGCCATGTTCAGTTTTAAAAATGTCTGCAAGTTTTGCCAGTAAGCAGCTCCCAGTTCCCACAGCAATAAGAAAGAGCTTCTTCTCACTTTGCAGGAGTCTTAGACCTCAGTGTAAGCAGAAGCTTCTTGTCTTGTGGCAGTGAGGCATCAGCCTGGAAGAATGTGTGGTGTTCCACGCAAGACCTCCACAAGTTCTTGCAGGCCCTGTAGTTGAGCATGGTGAAGGAAACGGTGCAGTCGCGGTATTCTCTCTGTCACGGCACACAACAATCACAATGTCAGGCAGCAACGTCAGCCTCAGCACCTCAAAGCTTATTAACATGCATATCAGGGCCAGAGTTTTCGAATTGTGGTGTTGGAGGAAACTGATGAGAGTCCCTTCGACCGTAAGAAGGTCAAATCAGTCAATACTGAAAGAAATAAAACCACACTGCTCACTGGAAGGGCATATAATGAAGCTAAAATTCAATTACTTTGGCCATATAATGAGAAGACAGGATTCACTAGAGAAGGCTCTGGTGCTGGGAAAGTCAATAGGAGGATGGGATGGCAGAGGTTGAGATAGACAGAGGACATGACTCAAATAATGGACATGAATTTGAGAAAACTCAGAGACAGTAGGTGACCGACAGATCTGGCATGCTAAAGTGCATGAAATCACAAAAGTTCAAAAATGACCGAACACCTGAACAACAACCAACACGTTTACTACAGATAACTCTGAGTCTGAAAGCAATTGCTTCTATAATGCACACCATCTTGACAACTATATTGAATGACACATGAATAATGCAACATCTCATCAAAATGTTACTCTGAATTGCAATGGCAGTATTTGTCCAATAGGTGGCACTGCAGCAGAAAAAAGGAGTAGAGCACCATAAATGACACTTAAATTTGTGCTCATATAACTGGAAATGTAAACAAGTAATAAAAAAACCTAGAAAAAATTGAATGTGTATAGATAAATTTGGCACTTTTTATGGAATTTTTGTTGGAGCCTTGTGTTTTGCACTGATTTAAATACCCAATTTTACACCAGCTGGATTTTGCAAATACCAACTTGTTTCCATAGGATGCTTGCAAGTGACATTTACTTTACTGTTTTACAGTTTTATTGAGGCCAAACAGTTGTATAAAATATGTCAGCAGCACTAACAGAGTGCAACATTTAAATGAGTGTTTTACAAAGCTCAGACTGTCCTTTGACCCAGATCATGCCAAACACTGACACAGTTTACAACTTTTTACAGCATGACAACAGTTGATAATTACTAAATATCTACCTCTGGCTCCTTATACACAGTGTTTACTGTCCTCTTCATTTTTTTGCGAAATGAAGAGCAGGAGAATATAAGCATGAACAAGGAATTGCCCTGTAGTACACATCCTTATTTTATCAAAAGTCTTGCATAAATATAGCTGTGAATATCAATAAAGCCCTTTTATCTTGGGCAGGTATTTTTTATTACACTCTTCAGTGTCTGAATGGGACTTTTTTTAGTCCTTCGCACACTCCTGTGATTTTCTGTTCAACACAGATTCTTATTTATATGCAAAAAGCCACTTACATGTTTCTGTTTCAGTTGTATGAAGAACTTTTTCCTTTTGAAGGAGATCTTGATAACGCTGACCCTACAAAAACCAATGCATATGCTGTCATATTCAATAAAGGTTAACATCTAAAAAGTGCTGGAATGAGATCAGTAGAGCACACCTACACCGAATGTGCCATCATTTTGCATCACGTTGTTAGGTAAAGACATGATGATGTCAAATAAAGAACAGTGAAAATAAGACTAGCATAACAAAAAAAAAAAACACACGCAGACAACCGACAAGATCACATTTGACAAATGTTCAAAATTTCAAAAATGTAATTAACAATAGTCAGACAGACAATGATGCATGAAGGCCGCTGAGGCTAACAGCTTGAGGTGCTATGAGAAGGGGTGTGACATCAACTGAGATCAGTCACAACAGAGCAATTCTAAACTGCTTGAAAAATTCAGTCAGACTGAGAACCACGTCACACTGATGTCAGTCTACGAATATAAGGTCTTACCAATAGAACCAACAATCTTTTCAACTTTGTCAAAGTGTGGTATTGTAGACCCACCTGCTGGGTTCATTTCTTGATAAGATAAAGTCAGATGAAACTGAGCTTTAATTCACAGAAAAATCATAGTTCTAGACAGAATTTAAAGAGGTTGGTTGCCTCAGCGTTTCCAGTAAACAGGTTTTGCAAGACATCTCAATTAATCAGAAAGCAGATTAAAAACATTTTCAACTGCATAAGAAAAGCTGCAAAATTCTGACATTTTCATCTTCTAGTGTGGTCAAGTCCTCTCCAGCTATAAGCGGCTACATACCTGGATAGTGAAGGGTGTGTTTAATTGTATCTGTTTGAATTGGAATTTAAAATACAAATTCTACCAGGGATGTGGTCCACTCCACTGTGGATACCCCAAATCTCCAAACTGTACATTGACACAATCAGTATTTTTCATTACTGTGATCACCTGAAAACAGAGGCAGGCATTGTTACGAGTATTATTTTAACCACCTCTGGGAAACACACGTGGCACTTCAACCAAAGGGCTAGAAAAACACAGAGGTTCATCTAGCTAGAGAGGATTGAGTCCTTCAGGTTCTTTAGTTCTCATTACAGCATGAAGAGCTCAGGAGATTAAGTGAATTCAGTGATTAAATGAAACCCAGGTAGTGCTCAGGAAACAACACTGGATTGATATGGACATAGAAGGTGGCTGTAGATGATTAGCCAGGAGGGACTGTGTATTTGTTTCTAATATGTGTTCCTTAAGTCCCTCTCTATATCTACAAAACTCAGCGTCTATCCGTCTGTCTGTCCATCCATTTGTTCTTTACGCACAGCTTTGTTTTTCAAGCCACAGACTTGAAATTTGGCACACAGGTACTTCTCATCCTAAGTAAGGTTTTCTTTATTTAACACACACACACACACGCACACACACACACACACACACGTGCGTGCGCGCACACTCGCACAGGCACACACCAGGGAAAGGTGATGTCGGGATTTGCTGCAGAGTGCTACATGGTTGAGTGTTGGCAGGCAACAGTGAAGCATGGAGGTTTGGGTCTGTATTTTTGCAAACGAAGCTGGTGATTTTGTCACATTTAATGGTACCCTCACTGCTGAGAAGTACAGGCAGATTCTTATCTGTCAAACATTAGCATCATTGGTCCCAAATTCATTCTGCAGCATGAAAATTACCCCAAACACGTGGCCAAAGTCACAAAGAACTATCTTCTGTGAAAAGAAGGACAAGGAATCTTGCAACAAATGGCATGGCCCCCAGAGAACCTTGAACTCAGCATGATCAAACCAGTCTGAGATTACATGCAGAGAGAGAAGCAAGTTCTCCAAGATACTTGGAACAACCTACCAGTCAAGTACATTTAAAAAAAACTGCAGGTAAGTGTAGCTAGGAGAATTATTGGTGTTTTAAAGGCAAAGGGGTGGTCATTCCAAATATTGTTAGGTTTTTTCCTGTTTACTACAATTTCTAGGAAATTTATTGATTAAGTAAAAACTATTCAGGGTTATTTTTGGAAGCATCCTTGCCTCATAGCACTTTTTTCCACAACTGGATAAAACTTATGTTTATTTTATTATTGTTTTTCTCTTTACAATTCCCACCTGACCATGACAGCACTAATAATACTCATGTACTAAATGGAACTACTTTAAGAGTAATACAGTACCATACTATTACTAATCACCTTTCCAATTTCTGACCCAGCCAGNGACCATGACAGCACTAATAATACTCATGTACTAAATGGAACTACTTTAAGAGTAATACAGTACCATACTATTACTAATCACCTTTCCAATTTCTGACACAGGTCAAGCCTTTACAACAATTATAATTCCATCTAGAAAAATCAATAGTCAGTTTCTTCTGGAAAAGTCATTTACAATTGCTTCTACAAAAAGTGAACTTTATCAGAATTTAGTTGTGACAACGTGCACTGAAATTACAAAGTAAGAGTGGCAGATTGATGCTCAGGCTCTAAGGAGCCACCTGTGACTCACCAAGAGAAAAAGCTGGAGCAAACCATGTTGCGGAAGATGGCAAGACCACTGGAGGCAATGCCTATCAACAGGTCTGTGTTGTTAGAATCCTGCTGGCAGAGAAAGAAAGAAGCAGTGATACCACCTCACCTGTCCTTCCAACAGTGATTGATTGATTCATTGCTTGTCATCAGCTTATAATATTGGGGCAAATGGTATTAACATACAAAAGCAATCATGAGCAAAACACAGTGTCACATAACATGTTCTCAGATTTATTAACAAAAAATATTTTGAGGAAATGTAACAAAATCACAAGGATTGCAAAAATTTGTTTCTGACATTATTGTACAGGGATTTTAGAAATGACACTCCATTAAACAACGTACAGTAATTCCTCGGTATCCGAATCTCATTCACCCCTGAAAACACGCGGGATACTTAATTTTTCTGATACCAAGTGCCTTATTTACCCCCATTATTTTAAATGGAAAAAACTGCGCTCCCAGCCCATCGGGAAACACCTGTATAATGGCCAGCCCATGATTTCAATATGATAAAACACTCTATAAACACCACACAGAATGTTGTCATTAATTTGCATGCTTATAACACGTGGTACTGTACATATTATTTTATTACAGTACACTAGAGGGTACTATATGGTATTTTTACATTTATTTTGATTTTTATTTCCATTTTATTTTTTTTGTTATGGATAGGCTTTGGAAAAAATTTGTTATGGCAAAAGTTTCCATTTCAATACTGGTATATAGATATTAATTTTCAACAGCTGTTACAAGCAAACATTTGGACATAGAAAGTTTGGAAACCAAGAAATTGCTGCACTGTCACTTAACCTTTTATAAAAGATAAATGTATTAGAAATAAAAGAGAAGGCTGGCAGCTAAGGATGACAACTTTTATTATTAGATGAAAAATTATGTTACTTTGAGTTTTCACATTAAAATGTGGACCTCAGTGTTGAGGTAATAATTAAAGTTAAACACATGCTGTAAAAATAACACTGTTGTGTGCAGTAAAGAGGGTTTAGAAAATATCCCTGTTGCATCGCTGCCACAATCTGCTGTATACTGGAACGGAAAGTTGCAGCACGTTTGAACTGGAATTTTTTTTTTTTTGGATGGTCAACAAAACACACTTGTTTGATGGCCATCATGACATTTAGTATAATATAAAAATAGATAAAAATACAAAAACAGAGCTGTGAAAAGTATTCATTTAGTCCTCATCTAATAATTGTCAGCAGTTCCTTTTGCAGATACAAATGTTCTAAAGGTTAGACTCAGCAAACTGCTCAACTGGTCCAATGGTTAAACAGCTGAACTCACGGCCTCCTTTAATGGTCCACTGTACAGGCAAATGGAGCAAATAATACAACACATGGGTAGGATCACAGAACTCACTGAGAACCTATATATGTGCTGCACTATTATAGGCACTCTGTCCACATACTGGATTTTTTAACAGTAATTCAGTACTGAATTTGATTTGTTACTCATATCTATTTGTATCTTAACCAGTTTCCAGCAAATAAAATTCTACTCTGTGGTTTTTGACAAATTCGTGTGACAAACTGGGTATAGGTTTTTTGTTCAACTATCCTTTTTGTAAGGCAAAGCTGAATGCAAGCATTCATTTTCCAATGACCTTCAGCTTTTTTGGAGATTAAGAGTCATGTCATAATCAGCTTGAACTTGACAAGAATACACAATTCAGGATTCATTTTACAATATTAATACAATAATATAATATATTATTTCTGACTGAATTATTCACCTATTTCAAAAAGAAATGTAAAAAACTGCCTCTCTCTCTTACACAGACACACACACACACACACACACACACAGTTTGTCTATCTTTTTTTTCTGAGGACCATCTTTATCAGTAACATTTCAGCAAGGATGAAGTTGTTGGCAGAGGTTTCAACCTGCAAAGTTGATGTTATGATATTGGAGTTTTTTTTTTACATGCACACACAAAATAAGGGCAGTTTAGAGTCACTGATTCACTTTAAATACACATCTTTGGACTGTTGAAGGAAACCGGAGCACCTTGAGGAAACCTACACACGCATGGAGAAAAGATACAAATTCTACACAGAATGAGCTGGATTTAAAACCACATCCAAACCCATACCCTACAAACTGAAAGGTGGCAACAGCAATTTTTTTAAATCAACTTTTTTCTCAGAAAAAAAAAATTACAGATGTTTTATGCATTCCTAAATGTTTAATTTTTAATGCCTTATATGCCTTTTTGAAGGCTGAGCTGATTTAATTATTTACAGCATTGTTACAGAAATATATGTATGGTAGCACAATTGTAAGCAGAAGTGGAGCTTACTATAGTTATTCATTGAATTCCGTCACGTATTTGGGTGTGAAGGTTAATGATTTACTGACATATGTGCTGCAGAGAATTATTCTGCATATCAGATTTAAGGCTCTGGTTACAGTGCAAAATATGGTCAAAAAATAGGCATATCAGTACCTACAGGATCTGGCCCCCTGGTGCTCACAGTCACAAGGCTTCCAAAAATCAAAAGTCAACAGGTTTTTAGTTTTGCTCCAACGTGTTGCGATATGCTTCCTCTATCCCTTGGATCTCCTGAATCCCTATCAAGATTCAAGAAGACTCATAACCCATCTTTTTTCTGACTCTCTTCTCTCCAGATCTCCTAACTGCCCCATAAACGTGGACCACATCATCTGTCATAATCACGTTTGCATTTCTTATCAAAACTACAGGGAGCTATTTTGCATGTGTGCATGTATAATTCTTCATCTGTCAGTGAAAAATCTATTTTTTCTCAGTGCAGTATGCCATTTTAGAGAAAATAAACTGGTGAATAAATATATAAATGTGAATGAATAAATTGAGAGTAATTTAAATAAACTGAATTTTTAAAGTGCTCTCAATAATTTGGTGAATAAGTAAACAGAATAAATGAACTAATGTGCAAATCAATGCTTTGTAGCAGAGGCTATAGCATCCCCTTGGTAAGGGAGGACTGTCATGGAAGTGAGCAAACATATTGGCATAAAAACCCACTCTGCTGATAAGCGGCACCGTTGAGACAACATGTTATGCATTTGTGGATGGTCTTACCCTGGCACAGTGCAGCTCAACGCCATAGAAATCAAGAGTCCGTGCTATGTTCAGATAACACAGCTCCGCCTCTGACTGCTTCAGGCCTCTGTGGGAAAGGGTAGAAGTCAACGATCAGTTTTTTTTTTTTTTTTTACATTATAACTTTTCTTGGCAACTCCAACTTGCCCTCTGTAAACATACAAACCAATGAATTAAATTAAGGTCTGGGTTGCAGAGGCAAAGCGATCACAATATTTCCTGTTACCACCAAAATTTCTCTGTCTGATACTGTGCTCAATAACCTCCGTTTGCTTATTCTACAATGTCACATACAAAGCAGAGGGTGAGTCATTCAGAAGAATGTGTGTATCTCTCCTGCAGGGTATTGTTTTCCCCCTGCGTTGCTTTAAATGATCACTAGGACCTCATAGTCCACAAACGCTACAACAAAAAGAATGACACCGAGTCTCTCGTCACTAGGGGCCGATTTGTTTAACATATTTATGTACTTTAGGCATGTGATCCACGTTTACGCACACACAGCAAGCGCAGTCCTTGAATCTGGCTGCAGCGAGCTGTGCTCTGTTACAGCCTTTAACCACGCAGGGTGTGAGCTTCTTTACGATGGAGGGAGGGGTTCCCTCCGTGGAGTTCAACAACATGCTGACTCATGCACCATTTATCTACATGAGCTCACAGGCATGCCTTACAAATACCCTGTCCGGGGCTAAAACATCCATCTTGTGCATGGAGATTTAAATATCTTTGCTGGATTAGCTGTATTTATTGTTAAAGTTAAAATATTCAAGCTGTTTCACAGTTGAAATGTTTACTGTTCCTTCTGTATGAGGGAGAATACTCTTTTGAGAGCAATTTAATCTCTAAACTCATGTTGATGTTTATTATAGGCTCTATTTGACATTTTTTTGCAAGTTGACATGATTTTTGCAAAATGACACAAAACAGAAATATACAGTAAGTCAGACTGAAAGCCATCTAATGGGCAGTATTCAGTGATCAAAAAAAATAAACCTAAGACTAAATAATGACAGGACCATGTTAATGATTCTGGATATAAAATATATAAAAATTTCACTCCTTTGATTTATATGTTATTATGATGCTTTCTTAATTAACAAAGATGTTAATGCAACAATTAAAAAGCAAAATGTACATATTTTAGAAACAATATCTATTCCACTACAGATTTAATGTGAAACAAAGTGGGGAAAAAAATCAATTCATCAAAACTGTCTTATAAAAATCATTCAGATTTTAGAAATTTTACATGAGCAGAATTTTGTCACTGTAATTTGTCTTAATGAATCCATTTTAATATGCATTCCGCCTTACAATATAGAATATTTAAAGTTGCTAAAGGTCCTGTAGTGATGAGAAGAACCAGAGTAAAGTACCTGTGCTGTGGGTGTAGGGACTCCACTTTAGAGAGGAAATCCTCGTCCTGACTGGGGAGGAAGCGTGATGAGGAGAGGTACCCTGGGGGATGCTCTGAGGTCAAGTGATCCCCAAGTTCAGCTGTGGTAGATTTATTGCACATGAGCACTTCACTTGGGCAGCTATACACTTATAAACCAGTTTGCAGTTAAAAAAATATTTTGTGACTTTTCATATGAAAGACAAACGATATAAAGAATCATAGCACTCACACTGGACGGCATAGGAGGCAAGAACGACAGCAGAATTGAGAGGGCAGCTCAACCTGCAAGGCAGAAACAGACATGCTTCTAAACTGAGTTGAACTGAAGACGCCTATCAAAAACTATGTTCAAATGATTTATTCATAGCTCTTCAGCACTATTTTGCTAATGTGAAAGTGCCATCGACTCAAATCTGACACATAGGCAACCACCAGCGTGGTTTCGGAGGCAAGGATGAAGAGAAATGGTTTGCCAAGACCTTCTGCTGCGCATGCTTGAGTGGTGCAAACACAGAGAGAACATGCAAACCCCACACATGCTGAGCTGGACTCAAATGTCACAACCAGGCAAACACTCTAGAAACTGTGAGGCTCCAATTTAACCAACTGCACCACCACATCCCTCATAAGCCATATACAGTACCTAGGATTTATTATAATGACAGTCAGCTGGACCAACAATAACCGAATCATGAAGGGTTACTTTAACTTGGAAATTCATAATGTGCATTCTACATGGTAACACACCCAAATTGCCAATTATTCATTTTTATTCCACAAAATTGCATTAAATTTCTTAAATTAAATTTCTTTTAAATTCTTGCAATTATTCAATTATTTGTTTTTGTAGGTGTGGCTGGAAAATAGTGACAACATCTGTTACGAATTGAAGATGTACGAGACTTTGTAAGATGTGGACTGTTATGCTGTATCTTATTTGACTCCATGGAGGACTTCATTAATGGAGAAAATCAGAATTAGGATCCCTGCAAGAATCTTACATATTTATAATGTTTTATAGACTGCCTGAATCCATTTGTGCAGTAGGCAGTGTAGCAGGGAGCCAGAAAGTGAAGTAAAGAATTGTAATTGCATGTTTGCAAACTCCCATAGGAAAAAAAACACGTGCTTACGAAGAAGAACGGGCCTAAAATGTATTGCTTTTAAAACAACATCTCGAATATAAATAAACATTTACCTGATTGCTGAGATGCTGTGAGCAAGTATACATTAAATGTGAACAAGTCAAACATTTATTTTTTGCCATATTGAAAGGAGGTTGTCATTTTGATGCAGAGATTTATTTTAAAAATCTTTATCATGTCCTGAATGGCAAAGAGTGAGCATATGAATGGCACATACTACTTGGAACAGAAGACAGTTCTTACATGGGGCTCTGCTAAGAGTGACTAAACAAGACACTAATTTTTGAATTCATTCTATCCAAAATTTTATGACAATTTATGTAAAAGTGCACTTTGACACAGAAAATATAAATTTAGTTTAGCAGCAATAAATGGTCTGGCATATACAACTGAATATAGAGGCAATGCCCTGAAGATTTCTAAATTCTGTGACTCTGACCCAAGCAGTGATTGTAATGGGCAAGGAGAAACATGTTTAAGGGGTGTGTCAACATTTAAACAATGTGAAACACTCCAAGTAATTAATCTAATCATATGATAATCTTTAAGAAAAAACTAGAGCACACACAGTCCCTTTCTATAAACGCAAATGTTATTTTGAATTCATAAATGTTGAAAGATAATCCCTTTGAAGTGTTCAAAAGTTAAATATACGTTCTGGTTCATGGGTTCGTAAATCAGAACAGCCGTACAACTGATATGCTTTTATATAAAGAGTTTGTGAGCTAGCAGCATGCAGGAAAATGGCACAGAATGATGCCATGTGACGGACATCTAATATCTGCTCTGCGCTGATACCAACCTTCAGTTAAGGAGAGCACCAAGTCTCAGTACCAAGACTCGTATATGATAGTTTGCCTGAGACTAGAAGGAAAACTCAAACAGATGGGCAAAGGAGGAGAAGACAGGCTCCCAGACTACATATGTTATGGACTTTTTATTCCTATATTTTATACATATTGTTGAGATTATGTCAGTTGGTTTACTGATTATATGCTACTTTTGAGGGCCTATTTCTTGTTAGGTTATTTTTGGCTGAAGCACTGCACACAGTTTTCCACTCTTGCCTATATGCTATTCATTCAATCACAATACAGTCATAAAATGCATTTTGTTGCATTTACAAGCACCAAATATGGATTTCATGTACCTTCTAGTATGGCACTAACCAAACTATGATGTGGAAATGATATGGAGAATTGTAGGCCCTGGCATTGTAAGTGGCCTTTTCAGAGCACAAGTTCATCTGAAACAGACTCAGCTGAGACCTTCATTCTCTATTTAAATCTTAATTGGGTATGTCATTATTGTGATGGGAACGTTACAAGCAAAGATTTTACAAGAAGTACAAGAAATTACAAGAACATTACTATAAAGGAATAACAGTACAGCTACCAACCCATTGAAGGAATACCAGAATGAAACAATATGTTATGATCCTGCATATCAACACACACACACGCACACACATACACACACACGCACATATATATAAAACGAAATTTCACTTTAATATTTTACGTTAAAGCTAAAGTATTTACAAATACCACACTTAAGTACATTATAACAAATCCTTACAATTTAGAAATACCAACATATGGAGGTTTTTAAGTATTATTTAATAATTGTGTTGTTGGAAATCATCTTTTAATTTCTAGTAATTAAGATTAAAATGCAGCACGACATGTTATTTTTCAAAAAGGTTTGTGTTGTTCAAATGTGTTTTCCCTGGAGCAAATCAGTGAGAGGCTTGGGGAACACTCTAACTGAACAAACACACTGCTGACTGTACAAAGATCCCCTCTGGGGAAGAACCTTGGAGTGTTTACCACTACCAGCTGCTGGGCATATATGTACATTAAACACGGCTTCATGGCAGGAGTGCAACCAGGAGAATCGGAATAGTCTGGAAAAACTTTATTCTGGAAAAATGCACAAATTCTTCTTGAACCTTGCATGTATGTAAATGGGGGAAAAAAAAGTATAAAATGACAGAGCAGTTACTTGTCACCACAAAAATCAGTATACAAAAATATATAATAAAATATATAAAATCAGGAAAATGTTTGGCTTTTATTCAAATAAAAGTATGTTCTCTATCCTTATTAAAGAATTGTATGAAAAAGTGTTATCCTGTTATCCATGCCAGAGGTGGCAAGAAATATAAATGGGATATAATCATTGTGTTTCTCATATTTGAACATTTATTTTGAAAAAAGTGAATTTGAATAAAAGAGCTACATATCACCTCAGGTTATCTGTTATCATACACAGCTTTTTTGTGAATCTTTAACAACAAGCAGCAGCTAGAATAATAATGTGCAAACTCTAACAGTTGAATTATTATTATTATTATTATTATTATTATTATTATTATTTTTGCTACTAATTTTAGATGTATGGGTACAACTCTAAAGCAAAGAAAGTCACAGTAAACAGTAAATATTACCATTTCAAAATGACAACAATTAAAGAACAATACAATGAATTATTATTAACTGCCTGTCCTATAGGAAGTGATGAGGGGTAAAACTTGGGACAGTAAGTGAGCATTTTGAAATTTTGGAGGGCAACCTCTCTCTCTCTCTCACACACGCATGCACGCACGCACGCGCGCACACACACACACACACACGCAACTTAGAGTCAAAATTTCACGTCTTCAGACAGTGGATGGAAACCAGAACACATAGACAAACCCCAATAAACATGGACAGAACATTCAAACTCCGCAAAGATTGAGCAGGGTTCTAACTCACAGCCCTGGAACTGTGAGGCATCAGCACTACCCTCTGCACGACCATGCTGCTCAAGAAGACAGTAACAAAGACAAAAGAATAATAAGATGAATTCTAACAAGAAAAAGGGATAGAAAAGGACTATGCATACACTCCATATGCATTTCACAGACAAGCAATTCCAAACATGTGGGTCTTAAGACTGGATTTAAAAGTGTGTGAAGTTGTTCTGACATTCTGGGCTTGATTTTAAATGAGACTTTCGCAGTGATTGAAAGATAAAGCATTAAATTTGCATACTTGAACCAACAATAGTTAACAATTTGTGCTCAGGAATGCTAATTTACAATTTTTTTTAAAACAAGAATTAGCCTTATGAGCAGATTCTCAGACTTACCGTCCATTTTGGATATCACTCCTTATTTGTAGGAAATACAAGTGCCTAAACAAAAGTTAAAATATTAAATGGAAAAAGCACAAATTCATATTAAAGTTTAAACTATAATTATACAAAACACAAGCAGATCTGCAATATATGCTGTGTTAAATATTCTTAGAGGTAACAACAGGCAACATTCAAACAAAAAATACATTTTTTTCTACATAATACAGAGATTTGTATATAAATGTGTATATTAACTGTGATGTCCCAAAAAACCTTTAATTAAGCATACAGTTAGAACTCCCTAAAATTAGTTTACTAGCGTGCTCCACCCATCATCATTCTGGTATAAAATATTATATATCAAGTACATTCAAAATTAAAGACATATTGCATATCTACTTACAGCATACTAGATGTACAAATATGTACGCAGCTACTATTAAAATATAAAATTCTTGGCAGATAATTAATCTGTCAACATGTCAGTGGTACAGTGTTTTCAAATGTGTTTTCACATTACTTATAACTTTCATTCAATTTCAGCTATAATAATACAACAACCAAGGTGTAAAGGACTGATATTAATACTTTCAAACCAAATTTTTCATTAACAACTTTAAATATGCCAGTTCTCTTGAAATATCTCTCTGGATCAGAACCTTGCCTTGGTAAAGGGATCCTGAGTATGTAGTCAGGAGCTCTGTGCTCCAGGTATGGCCACATTTGGCAAACTGGTTGATCATGAGAGGCCCAAATAAAAATGATCTCATCTGCTGGATCTTATCCCTAGCGTTGATTTGTTATTGGAATTCTCAGCTGGATGTGGATAAGCCATACCAAACACCATGTTCAAGCACAGAAGTAGCCATGTATATACATTTAATTACTTTTGTCCAAAGTTATGCACAATTCTGGCTGTACAAACTGTACACAGACAAAAAGTTTTCAATACAGATACACAGTTATAAGATTCCAGAGATTTTTGCTGACACATATTAGTTGAGTACTGGACACTCAGTAGTGAGCTGGACCAGGTGGCTGGGGTTGCTGCCAAACAGTCCAGGAAGGCCCATATCTTACAATTTCCTGCATCTCTTGCATCCCAAAGGCAGACTTACCTCGTCTGTTCCTGTTGCAGGGAGTTGGGATCAGCAACGAAGAACCTCACTCTGAAGTTCAGAAACCAGGGTATGCTCCCTAAAAGCAGGACAATTCGCATGTACTATTCACTACCTATTATTGTCTGAATCCCTTCAACAACATTTCTTATGATATCATTTTCCAAGGTGTCGAAAAAGGGTCTAATAAAAAAATAAATTACTGTGAATAACCAGTCTATGACCTTCAAAAAAAAGAGTTATCATCCATTTTATTTACTATGATTTTCTAAATTACTTCAAAACCTTAATGCCTTTCCCATCTTTCAAGGAGGGGTTTAAGGTTCTAACAAACAGAATATCTATTGCTGGCTGTTAATCAACAATCTACAACCAGAAATTGAGTTAAAAAAAATCAACCACAAAGGAAAGTGTGCAGAATGAGAGCTGTGATAGCTCCATCCTTGAAGCAGGTACAGATACGCAGTATTTTCGTTACAGACTGTTCTTCACTTATGACGGTTAGAGACCAATGGCTAGGTCATAAGTCACATCAGTGGCAAGTCTGATTGTACTCATGACAGAGCGATTACTTCTAAGTATGTAGTCCACCATAAAGTAACTTCCATGTTTTTTAGCTATTTTGTTTTATTTAGTATAATATATTATCTATACCTTTATTAAATAATTCATTACTGTATTCTTATCCATAGTGTTTTTTTTTTGTAAGTTACATTTTTAAAAAACGTCACTATTCTGTACCATATGACCGCGAGTTGTGCAAATGATGGGATTTCTGTTCCATCAGTAAGCCCACCGAGCTTGCTGATAACGGGTTATTAGTCAATGGTGCAGAGCCGGAGGTGGTGTTATGGGGGATACGGCAGCGATCATTGAAAGATGTTTACTATTTGTGAGAACAACAAGCAATGTAATCTCTTGCAACTGTCCCATTGGAGAGGGTGCACATCCAGGATTTTTGTGAGTTCAGTTCTGTCAAATGCACAATAAAGGGAAGACGTGCCAAATGAACCTGCTGTGTCTGTGTCTTTGTGTGATATAACACACGTGAGAACTATCTCTCTGTGTCTTTTAGTTACAGAAAGAAGGGAGAAAGGAGAAGGGAGGGGGGTGCAGTGGAGCAAGAAGATGGTTGCTGGCTGTGTGTGGGCAGAGCACACAGTCTCACGCAGTGTTCACAACAAATTGTTACACTGTAGTGTCACAAATAGATGCTGTGCAGGGACACATGAGCAATGTTTTAATGGGTTTTCATAACATGTTCAGAACATTTTTCATCTACAGTATGAGCTGTAAGCACTCAGTGTTTTATACCCAGTCCTGAATATATTTTTGTATGGCTTTTAGCAGACATATTCATTACACTACAATATTATGAACTCTTAAAATAAACATTTTTACTTACCCTTAAACTGCTTCTTGATGGGTTTGTTCGGATCAAGCCATTTCTGGACAAAAATAAAAAGTTGACTTAATTTTAAACCAATCAATCAAGCTAACTAACTGCTAACATTTGGATTACATTGTTTGTAGGGATGGAAAATACTTTCCTCATTTATTCATTACATTTATGGCAAAATGGTTAAGAAAAATGTTGCAAAAAATAAATAAGATTAAAACAATTTTTAAATAGCAGGGAAATAAAAAAGTAGGCAGAAACAAAGACTCAAAGTGTATTTTTTTGAGTGTCCTTGATTTAGCAGCTAACCCTATCAATAATTGGCTTTCCTACACTAACACACTGTAACTTCTTTGAGGCAAGAACTAAACTGTTTAAAGCTCTTAAGTAACAGGGATTTGGTCTTACTTTGAAATTTGTTTCTCTCATATTTTGTCAAGATTTATTGTTTTTAATTTGTAAGTCTTGCAATAATTTTTCAACTAAACAACACTGATAATTCAAAAAGAAAAAATACTTATATTTTTGTTTAGATACTAGGAAATGGAACTGATAAGATGGAAGTGAGTTAAGGTAATGTCAAATAATTTTAAAAAGTGCATTTACAGTAAGAGAGAAGTAAAATGATGTGAGCCAGAATGACTTTGTTCCCTACAGTTACTAATGTTTACATGGTTACTTCTAGGTTTTTCCTTGTACTTAAAATGATTTGTAGCAACTCACAAATCATTGCAATACGATAATAAGATTTCTCCCAGTAAAATTCAGAGTTTTAATTCGACGTTCTTTCAATATAATATCAATCTCAAGCATGCTTTCAATTCACCCTATGTAAACTTAACATTTATTATACTAACAATTTTCCTAAAATAATGTCATACTTATGCCTGACTGTTGTAAATGATTCTGGGGCATTTAAGCTTCTTGTTTAAGAAGTATACAAAACATAGCAGCGACAGTAATCGAGAACTGTGGGAACATGAGAAACGCAATGCTCATTCATTACATTAGATGTACTCCTATTAAAATTCTTAACTGTAAACTAAAATAAACCTAATTTTCTTATTTTTTTCCACCACAAAGGTCAAAGACACAAAACAGAAGGCCTGAGAGGAGGCAGACTTACAGAAGAATCAACAGAGTCCTCATTGGGCTGCAGGCCAAACAGCTCTCCCTCCAGCAGACCCATGTGGTTAAAAACCATATCCAGCAGTGACTGACCATCATCCTGCTTCTGTCAGACAATACAAAGTGATGTGCAGGGCAATTATAAACCTGCTATATGGTAAATTTCACACAATTATACACCACACGGAACTTTTCTACCTTACATTGGTAACAGCAGATACCTAACAATAGAACTGGATATATTGACATGTTAATGTCTCATCCTCATTTAAACACAATGAATGAATGAAGGTGACCACACTGAACCAATAACACGGGAAAGTTCTACCTTGCAGTTATTCATTCAACAAATTCAACAAAAAAATGCAATTTCTTTGGTGGAAAGGGTACGTACACCTCTAGTTTCATCATGTCGTTTAGTGTGTGGTGCCGCAAACATTTTTAAATTATTTGCTAGTTAAATGAGAGTTACCTTTAAATCCATGTTTGCACAAACACTACAAACTTCCTTTGGCTTTTCAGTAACCGTGCTGGTGAGAGGACAAGGTCATCAAGCAAAAGGTCAACAGAGTTGTCAAAGGGCCCAAGAATTAAGCATGTTGATGCCCACATGTTTGGGAATGGATACAAATGAGTTGAAAAAGGATTTTCAAGTCAAATATTCTGTTGTGCAGAACAGCATCCATAAATGGAAAACAATCCAAGTCATTGAAAATTTACAGAAACCAGGCTACCCTACCTAATTCAGCCTACAGTGACACAGATGTTCAGAATATTTCCAAAATCTCCATAATAACATGGACGTATCCACAAGCAGCTCTTTCCACAGTGAATGTTCATGGTCAGGGTTGGTAGTCAAGATAGAGAATGAATATAGTTAATGTTTCTTACTTTGATTTAGAAGATAACTTGTAGCTTGTAACGTACTCTGGGCAGATGAGTCAAAAGTAGAATTGTTTAGTTGGAACTTTAGATACCATGTTGGGCATAAACCAATACACTGGCTTTGAATTACAAAAGCCTCATATGAGCTATAAAAATGGCGGTGGGTGCATTTTTTGGGGGGGCTGCTTTTCTGCTTCAGTGTCTGGAAAACTTACTGAGTCAACGTTAAATTGCAGATGGAACAGAATGTGAGGCCAAAAAAAAAAAAAAAAACTAACCAAATGCTCACTCAAAAATGGCAAAAAAAAACAAACAAACAAATCTTTTGATTTGCTCTTTTGGAGCAAAATCCAGATTTGGGGGACTTGACGCGAGTTCTGAAATCAACATATCCTAATATGTATAAAATGGCATAAGTTTCTAGGGTATGTACTTATTTATTTTTACTGCAGATATAACCTAAATCAATGCTTGTTTTGAAAAATCCACAATGAACAAAAGTGATCTGGTTGTAGGCTTGGTGGTTAGGGAATAAAGCAAAACTGCAAATAATCTATAGCATACTGCCTGAATTTCTTTATTTGGAAATTAGGTAGCCAAAACATTTTTTCCTGTACCTTTCTTGTTTTTTTCCTTTACTGTACACCTTGCACCATATATTGCACTATGACAAACACACAAATCTGGACTCCAAACACTACAGGTAACACTATGATTACATTAAAGAGAAGGTCTTATAAATGCCATTGTATATCCAAAAGCACTGGATGCAAGCAACACTGATTTATTTTGAAGCCAAATGACACTGTTCATTCTTCATGGATGTAACTTTCATTCACTTTCATTTTCATATGAAGAAAAATGTAATGGCAGAAGCAAAGTAAAATTATGACAAGAAAGGAACAAATGTAAAAATTAAAAATCAGCTGATAGATTCTTTTCTCTATTGTGTTAATCTGACCATACACCTGATATGAGCACGATACGCGTATGTTGAAAACATGGAAGACCTTGCATTTTTTTTTTTATTTTGACATTTAAAAATGTTTAATCACTGTTAAAGGCATGAGTTTGACTTCAAGGTTCATTTTACACAATTTATGAAATAGCATTTTTTATGAAAAATAATTTAAAATGAAATGTATGATGTATTGCAATGTATCCATATGTTGGATCCTGAAAACAGAACAGGGGTTTCTACAACTGTGTTTCAACAAAAAAATTGTAGAATCCAATGGTCTGCATAACTTTTTCCTTTATTACATTCCTCTTTTTACCATAACATGTAATTCAAGGTAAACAGAGCAATATTTTCCACCATTGTTGACTAATGTTACTCAATACTGATCAAAAAGGGTTGACACAATGTAATAGGAGAAAGGTGTGTACTTTGAAGGAAAGATGCTGAGGAAAAGAAGTACTCACACTGATCTTGAAGCTATGAGAAGTGCCATCCAGGAATTGTACATTGCAGACCACATCAGCCTTCGTCTTCTCTTTGGACAGCTCAGACAAACCCACATTACCGATCCGGCCACCAAAAACAGGAAACCTGGAATTCATGCCGACAGACGATAAACCTGTACAAGGCAATAAAGGAGAACACAAAGGTAACTATTATTTATGTTATGTAAGGCTTTCTAAAACTTGCTTAAAATTACACACTTGACATTATATACTCAATTCCTTTAAAGAAACAACTTCTAGATGGTCTTTCCTCGCCGCACCCCCTTAAAAAGGTAACTCATTCCTGAAAAGCCTTTGGTAGTTATACAACCAGGTGAGTTTTGTGAATTTCTATAAATCAAAATAATTACAGTTACTTTCAATGGTAAAATTTTTTGTGTGTTCAAAACTACCAGAATTGACACCCATTTAATGCTAAAATATCAGTGAATTTGATTGAAACTGGCACTACTACTTCAGTAGTTCATATTAGTATTATTGTATATTTCATAGCACAACCTGACAAGACACTTTCCTATAACAATTAACTACTGTATAAAACATCATGGATGTCTCCTTGTGCTCATCCATCTCCTTCATTGCTACACTTATATGCTCAAAAACAAAACACAGACATATACGACTCAGTTTGCATATTAATTCAACCTTTAATGCAAAAAACAGAAAGGGGTAAACTGAAAGAATTCAATGAAAATGGACTTAGTCACATTTAAGCTGAGGCTGTTTGGATAGCTCAAATAGGGGCCACGATTACCAAGATTATCGTACAGGTGAAACTAGCAAACAAGGGTTAATTTATGTTATGAATGTATTATTTATGTTAGAAATGTATTAATTTCCCACACAGTGGCTTTGGCCTCAAACTACTCAGCTATCGTTTCATCAAACGTGAAGAAATGCCTCGAAACATGAAGAACCAGTATTGTATGAAACTCCTCTTAAAGATCAAATTATTGTGACTTGAACAAGCATAACTCAAGGTATGACTATATTCTAATATCAGCAAAAATTTAATCTAACAACAATTACTGAGGGAATCAGCTATATTTACTGAAATTGGTGTGACATGCCCAGGCAGAGCAACCAAGGCTTGGAGAAGATAGGTGGGGCATGGACACCTGTTCCCACTAATCACTTTTAACTTGTCTCAACCTTGCAGCAGAGGGAGGAGAGAGAGACCAAAAGACAAGAGTGTGCAAGAACCCAGTAGCACCACAATCACAGACTGGATGGCACTGTCAGAAAATTCCCAAGTCCCCAGGACCCAAACCCAAGTCTTGGGGCTGCACAGCCATAAATAAACCACTTCTCATAATACTCACCACTCGGGCATCCAAACAACCATCTGGTTTGTTTGCTTTGAATGCACACACGTCACAGTTGATTTTAAATTTGTAAATCTAAGAGTGGGTCACTGCAGTCTGTGCTGTACCTTAAATACATCAAAATTAAGCACAGGTTATGAAATCTCTTTCTTGCCATCACAAAAACCCACCACCTGCTTCCTTGATCCAGTCTCTTTTCTCTTTCCATTTCTTCAGTACTCATTCCTTTCATTTCTACCACCATTTCTCCCTCTCCTGTTTGCTTCCCATCTACCATTAAAACTGCCCAAACCTCTATGCTGTTAAAGAAATGTTCAGTGTATCGAAACTTAGTCCAAAATTACAAGATAGTCCCTCACTTGCCATCGACTACTGCTTCTCTGGCTGATCCAGAATGCCACAGCACTATTTGTATTTGAATTACTAAAGTATCCCTATGTATCATGTAGCTTAATTTATGGTATAGGTGCCCTAATCACAAGTCCATAATCAACAGTCTATAGTTTCTGAATTCTGGCTCCAGTGTGGGGGGATGAGCTCTTTCTCACCCAGAACTGCTCAGTCTCGCTCAACATTCAAGAAGGGTGTCAAAACTTTTTTTCTTTCAGACCAACTTTTGTCATCATCTCCTAGCAGTTCCATACAATCGCATCTCAACATTACTTTGGCATTTCCTTTTGGACTCAATTATATGGGCACTGGTGAAAGTCACACAGATATGGGCACTGAACAAACTCTGATCCATCACAAACTACAAATCACATCCTCTGAACGCCACCTTGGCTAAACAAATGAGCACATTCAGTAACAGGCTGGTCCAGTTTTTGTGCTGTAAGGAGGAATATCAGCTTTCATTTCTACCAGCAGACTCTACAGTGAGACCTGAAGCTGCCAGGGTGGTGACCTCTTAATGACTGAATGCCACTGAGCTTGATCTGTACTTGCTCACTACACCCTAACCACCTCACTTCATGATACCCACTAGTGTGCACAAATATGCTCACTTATTTATTTTGTTTATATATTTATGTTTTACTACTAGTGTTGCCCAGGTTAGAAAAAGTGGAAAGGTTAAAAGTAATAACACATTATGTATCACTAAACTGTATTACCCTTGAAGTGGTTGAATTTAGTACACAAGTACTGTTGGTGCTGTTGAACAGGCAGATGCTGCAGAGTGTTGCGTGAACTGTTCGTACTCCAGTGGAAAGGTAGAATGGAAATAAAAAAAACTTTATTGCACATAACCATAACCACAACCACATGCAAGACATCACATAGGCGATTCCTGACAACACAGCTTCCTGGTTATGAGTTCAGAACCAACAGTAGCAAGTGGCCCTATTTTCTAGGGTATCTCCTTTTGTTTGCAAGATGGCTACTGGGGTAGAAAAGCAATGAGCAGCTGCTTTGCTTCAAGCAAGACATTTACCAATCATCTCTAATTTTTAAGAAGTTGTGTTACTGATAATAAAAGAAAATTCAATAAGAAAATGATTTAGAGGCGTTTTTTTTTTACAAAAAAATATGTTCCATGAAGTTGACCATTTGTAAAAGTCACGAAGAACTGATTTAAACGGGAATGAACTGCATAATCTATTCATATAGATGGTACTTATCCCTGCATGTCGAGGAGGGTTTCGGATGTCACAATTGGTCTGATAAATGTTGTAACATAACCACAAAGCATTAAGGATTTGCCTCTGGGCGTCAAGAGTACATGAAAACATAGCTTCTTGTAACTGTCAATTTCATGTCTGAGTGCTGTACGAGCAGTCTTGATATTTCTATATTTCATTTTGTGGAACATGGTAGTAAAGGAAATTGTAGTGTTTCCTGTGAGCACATGCTATAGGAAGCTGGTATTGCACATTTCTGTAAGCATCCAGTCTACAAGTAATTTGAAATTCTTCCTGGACATTTATGTGTCCACTACATAACCTCCATTGATGGTTTGTGTACTCCTTACATGTTTAATAAAACTGATGTATATTTATCAGTAAATAATGGGCTTAAATCCTTTTCCTACCCAGGTGTGAACAGTGTGAATACTTTTGTTGGGTCAGTAGAGAATTGGCAGTGTACATGCAAGCGCCTATCATAATTCGTTCTGTGAAATCACCCAGTTAGGCAAATTCTGCCTGTGTGAGGGTCAATTTATCATTATTTTTATGGGAAAAATGGATGTCATCTAATATTAATTAAAATAAAAAGATATTTCATGCATTATAATGGAAACATTAACTTATTGTAGAGTCCCATGGTATGCAAGGGCATCCCAAGGGGTTTGACCAGGGATTAAACAGATAATAATTGGCTGGTATTTGCATGCTAGAGAAGTGTTAAGTAGTGAAGGAGACTGTGTATCAGTATTGTAGTGGGCATTGGCTCTGGGGGCTTGGGTGTACTGGTCCTTTTAGAATACTGTGATTCCTCAGGCTAAAAGACAATATTTACTTGTACTGTTCTGGGCTGTAACCTCTTGCATTACCTTTTGTACCAATAAATGCTACGTTATGGAATCTATCCATCCAATGTCTTCATTACCCTCTACAACCACAGCTGTGCTTACTGCAAAATGTGCATCAAAAATAATAATTTCTAGCTTGTATTTTAAGATGATAGAGCTGTCAGTTCTACTACTCTCATAAAACAATTACCCAGCAGGTGTAAGCATTTTACCCATAAATACAAGTACTGCAAAGTTAGTGAAAACACTGCAGGCTGTTTAGATGTTACTTTTGAGAAACACTGTATTACTCTCATGCATCTGGGTTTTTTTAACCAGCTGTAGCACAAAAATGTGGCCGATAAATGGTAACCAGATAGATGGACTGAATCAGAGGGTCAACAGATCCGTCCCTTTCAACACTAGGACACAAATGAAAGACTGAAGTTTCTGGAAGCGCTGCAACTGTGTAGACACAAAGAGTCGACGTGTCAGACATGTCAGAGACACGTCAAAGTCTGCAGAACTGTGGCCAGTTCCTCAAAATGTTTGGAAGAACCTACCAACCTCTACCTTAAACTGCATGCAAGTTTGCATAAGAGAATTGATGCTTTTTTAAAGGCAAAGGGTGGTCCCACCAAATATTGATTTGATTGAGGTTTTTTTTGTCTACTGCACTTTTTAGAAGGTTTATTGATTAATAAGTATTCATGGCATTATTTTTGGAACCATCCTCGCTTTATAGCATTTTTCCCACAGGTGCCTAAGACTTTTGCACAGTACTGTATATACACAGCAATTACCAACAACCATGCTGATGCCTTTACACAATAAATAAACTGAGGGCTCTGTAAGTCACAGATGTTGTGAGATGCATTCCCTGTATTCTTCTGAAAATGTTCTTACAATTCTCTGCAGCATTCATTATGAGTAGAAGCCCAGTAAAAGCTGTAGATGCAAAATATGAATCCTGTTGTAACTGTCACTGTAATGTTGTAACTTTATTTTTAGGTCCACAAAAATACCAATTCACATGTTGTTTTTTTAATTTATTTATTCAGAAATTTGTGCTAATGCAAATTATTTAGTGGATAAGGAATTTAATTTCTAAGTAGAAGGTCAAAGGTTAATGTCCAAGGAGAGGACTAGAGATCCTTGAGACACATGTTAAAGCGCAGATTTGCATAAAAGTCTCAATTTTCACATCACCTTGAATCAAAAATTCATTAAATTAAAATTTGTATTACAGCAGCTTGTATCTTCTAAACATAAACATTGTAAAAACATTATAAATATGATTATATTTAGAATGTGTAGTAGATTTGTGTTTTGTACAGGCATTGGACCCCTCCCCCCATTAAATATTGCAAAGACACTGCACTTCTAAACAGACTGCAAATACAGCAGGAGTGAGGAAGGAAGTAATGTAAATCAATGTGTCATTTGAGAGCCCAATATTCTCCGCCTCCCTGTACAACTATCGCATAAAACAATCCTGGGCTGTCTCCCTGAAGCTACCCCATCCTCAGTCTACGACTAATAATAGAAGCCACAAAAGATAATAAGGTCTCCCTGGAACATCTAAATATAAAGCATAAGCACCAAAACTGTATTAAAAAAAACAGCAACTATTCCAGCAACCTTAAAGCTAATTTCAGCATCACTGTAGGAATATCATCCCTGAAATGCTTATTGTAATATTTCTTAAAATATTTTAGATTTAAATAAATAAAGCATATACATAATCTGAATCAGTATTCGACAGCAATAAAATATGTTATTTAAATTAAGCCAAATGGAAAAGAAAGGCTGTAGTGCAGACTTTGAAACTTGAGCCTATACACAGTGGGAACACCATGAAAACAAATTCTTCAGACAGGAAGAAAAGGAACCCAAACACATTTGCCCACACATCCCTCTACCTTGGTGAAGCAAATGTTTTATTCGAAGGTCTGAGTTTGGACATGTCTGCACCTCTCCAACTCTCCTCCCTCTGACTCCCTATGCAGTATGACAAGGAGCCATTACCTAGAATGATAAGAATGTAAAATATTTTTGACTAAAGCACACCCACACAGATTCATACCTGTCGTCTCTTCTGCTCACAGACCTATAGCTGAACTGCCTTCGCTCTGGACAGCCTACCTCATCCTCAACCACTATGGATGTGGAAATATGTGAATCCTTCTAAAATAACTAAAATAAACACCCCAAACATGGAGCAGCCATAACTAAATGACTTTCAACACGAACACGTTTATGCAATAGCACATTTACAGTAAGAATTTTCCGTACCATGACTCATTGCTATGTGCTGTGACGATCAGAGCAGCATTTGTGCTCCATCCTTCCACAACTTAGCTGCATATCCTATTACAGTACAACCATCTGTCAGTTTATTAACTTAATTTATAGCTGGAAATTGGCTCATTAAGACAAAATTTATAAATCAAACATTTTAAAAAAGCATTCTTTTTTTAAGGAAAAAAATGTTAAATGTTCCAAACTGGACAACTGTACACACTTTTTATACCAGATTTGGTTTGTGCAATAGACACCGTGCTATAACACAGAGAAATAAAGCAGGACAAGAAATTCATCTGCAAGAAATCAATAAATTCAAAGTTCATGTGTCATGCGAGTAATTTGTTCCTGTCCCATAATGACTCGTGATGTTATACCATGGAGTACAGCACCCTGTAAGGGATATACGTCATTAATATCCTTACAGTTTCATGTCGCTTGCTTTGTTTATATCCATTTTTGTGTTGCTTCCATTTAAATCTCAAAAATAAAGTGTAATCCTGCAAAATGTCCTGTGTACGCATGTGTGAGCTATGCTGCATGATGCCCATTGTGTTGTGCACCATACAATGCAACAATGTCCTGTATGTGAGGCCGGGCATGCGGGCATGCAGGTGTGCGTGAGTGCACGTGCGCGCCGCATGTTGTGGTGATGCTCATGGTACAGGGTGTTTCAGTGATACTTTTAGTGATACTTGGGAAAGTTGGTTTTGGGTCTTCAGATAAGCTGAGAATCATTATGATTTTTCCCATTAAAAAAGTAGCATAAGATACTGGTATACGCAATTTTAATTTGCAAAGTGTTTCAGGAATAAATTAAGTGCATAAAACAGGGTTTACCTGTACATTGATTCATACTTTGGGTTCAAACATATGGAGAGATCATACTGATACAGTTGTGCACATAAACATCTTGTAATATATAATGTGCAGTACCTGTACAGGACGTGATTGTGTTGTACATGTAACAATAGCATCTGCTGATAGCCATACAAATACACATATATATAAATGTTATGAAAATGCATTAAAAAATTGCACGTGTGTATGCTACCTGCACTGTATACGTGTGACATTGTAGCATAACAATTTGTGTAAGGTGGTCGTACGAGGCTGTGTGCTACAATACGACATCTTGCCTCTCACACAGTGCTAGTTATTCTCACAAACAGTAAACATCCAAAGACTGCTGCCATATCTCCCATAGCACCACCGACCAGTGACCTGCCATCAGTATGCTTACTGAAAGAACAGAAATTACATGACTTGTGGTTACTACTACTCACTGTCATACGTTGCAGAATGGTGAAGCATTTCAAAAATATTAACATATACTTTTTAAAAAAAACTTTTGAGAAAAATGCAGTACTGAATGGTGGACTACACACGTTGAAATAATCACCGTCACGAGTATGATCACGACTAAAATCAGACTTACAACTAATGCGACTTACATGGAGGACAATCTGTATAACAAAGTGGCATCTCTTATAATTAATTATATATTTTTAGTAGGTCTCGGTCTCCAAGATCTGTATTGCTACCTTTCATCAGCTCCTCTTTCCTTGGAGTATAATAAATCCCTTGTGTCATTGTCATAGATAAAACCAAAGAGCTTTCAGCTGGAAAGAGACACATGGCTGTTGACCTACACAAATCAGGAAAAGGATATAAAAATAAACAGTTAAAAATATCACTAAGTCAAAGCAATAATGAAAAAGTCTGAGAAGTCTGGAAAAGTTGCACATTTGCCAAGAAGAGGACCTTAATGGAACCTTCAGGCTATCAAATTTTAACATTGTGTGTTATGAGCCACCTCCATGTCAACAAGCTCTTTAGAAGGGTTACATAAAAGAAGTCCTTACTATAAGCAACCCACAAACTGCAGTGCCTGCATCATAGAAGCTGCATTTGGAATTGTGTATTGTGGTCAGATGAGACCAAAATTGAACTTTTGGCCATCAGCACGTTTACTGATAAAAGAACAGTGCATACAAGGAAAGCACCTATATCCACAGTTAAATATGATGCTGGATCACTGATGCTTTGGGGTTGCTTTGATGCTAGTGATCGGGGGGCTCTTGTTAAATTTGAAGGCATATAACAAATTCTACTAAACACCAGGTTATTTTAACTCAACACCTGGTTGCCTCTGCCAGGAGGTTGTGACTAGGCCGCAGACGGTTCTTTCAAGAAGATGATGACCACAAATATATCAAAATTAACAGAGAAATAACTTCTATTTAATCAGAAATTATGCTAAACATAATACACATATCAAATTTAACTAGTGGTCTAAAGGAACTGGAGCGGTAACAAGGTAACTAGCTTAGCAAACAATTCAAATGAGATTTTTAACGGTAACCATTATACACACAGCACAAGCAACCATCCTGAGGGAACACGGCGGCTAATATTATATTCATTCCTGCAAAGCTCAGAACCAGAGAGGTGTAAACACTGGACTGTTAGGTGTGCCAAATTTGAACGAGACGTTAACTATTTTGCTAAAATTTGCTATATATAAAAATAAAATAGTCATCTTTACACACACACACACACACACACACACACACACACACACAGAAATGCAGGTATCTCTAAACACATTGGTTGTAAATCAGTTTTTGGTTGCATTTGGCACCCAGCTATTCAATGTCCTCACAAGCAGTAAAGTAAAGACAGTTACTTTAGTTTAGGTAGTTTTATGTGCTAATTATCTAATTTCGAACCCAAGCCAAAAATACCTGTTGCCATGTGTTTTTTAAAAGCTTACTGCATTTCTACTGTGAAATATAATAATGGCTTTTAGGAGATGACAAAATACAAAAGAACATTAAGATTTGTCTACCAGTAATTTAATTTCAGCTAAAATTACTCGACTGATTCAGTAAATTCAGTTTGGAAAAGCTGTAGCTTTTATCCCCCTAACCCCAGAAGGGCCAAGAACAAACAGTGGTTGGAAAACAAACACCAGGTGTAGCCAATTAATTCATGATAGAAACACCTTAGTGAGAATAAGAGTGAACAGATTTCATAGTTTTTCAAAGTCTATGGTTGTTGTGTACTTCCCACTGCCCTTTTCCTATATTTTTACTGTCTACCCTCTGAGCCAACAATCCATTTTATATTCAGTTGTTATAGGCATGTTACTTTTTTTCTATGGGTTATGTAACTGTGTGGTGTAGAAATTAAAAACCACCTCAGTGGACCAGATACATCCTGGTTTTACAGACACATGTACGATTGAGATGTTAGTAATGTGTAATTCATCTCCGTCCAGGTAGCAACTTCAATTTGTGAAGTATAACACTCACTTCCCCTATTGATTCAACTGAATCAGTTAAACTTCTGGTATCTCTCATTTTGTTCACAAATTACTCGAATCCAGCTTGGTCTGTGTGGAGTTTGTATGTTCTCCTCAGGTGCACCAGTTTCCTGCCACCCTCCAAAGGCATGTGTTTAAGGGAAACTTCCATCTATTATTCTAAACCATCTAATCCAGGTTAGGGGCCATTGCCCATCCTGGAATCACCTGGCACTGGGGTATAAAACCAGATGCTGGATGAAACACCAATCCATTGCAATTCAGGTGAACTTTTAACTCTAAATGGTGTATGTATGTGTATGAGTGTGTGTCTAGAGCCCAACCTGGAGGCATAGGAGCTGAAACAGTATATACCTTAGATATGATGCCAGTCCATCACAGGGCAATGACATATTTGTGATGGCAATTATAATTTGACCTGAAAAATGTTCTTAAAGAGATATAAAATGGAAAGGCAAATGAGTCTTACCTCTATTTAAAGCTTGAAGTGATAAAATGCATTATTTATAATTATTCTAAAAGGCTATGTCATTGTAAATGGCCTTCGTCGAGTTATCAGACTTTCTTTTTTTAAACAAAATGATAGGCAAAGAAAAGCTGCAACTTATGAGTGATTACAGTAATTACATTACGGAAATTTTCTCTGTAGGTTGAGTTCTAACAGTAATAATAATCAGCGCAACTTGGCATTTGACAAGCATCTAGTGTAAGTGGAATACAATAGTTTTTATATAGCATTTTTTAAAAGCAGCTTCTCAAAGTGCAATAAAGAAGATATATGGTTATAATTCAGAAAAGCAATTTATATTAAATACTGCTTTTTCAAAAAGAAAAAGCAACATAATAAAACATTTTTAAAATGGAAAAATAAGCAAGTAAATCTAACAATTTTTTAAATAACTGTGTTTCCAAGATCATGGTAGTCCAGAGTCTGTCCCAGAAGCACAGGACACAGGGTAGAGTACAGTACACAGAATGTCACTCATAGCAATCACACATAAACAGACTGTAGGCAACTTATTATCACCAGTTCACATGAACGTATGTCTTTGGACTGTTATAGGAAACCAAAGCAAACATGAGGACAACTTGCAAACTCTACACAAACTAAGCCATACTGGCACCCATGTTCAAACCCAAAGATCAAGAGCTTTGAGGCTACAGTACCACTATTTGTCCACAAACAAAAGAATAAAACAAAAAGAAAAATAAACAGAAAATAGTGGTAAGATTAACAATAAGTGGGAAAGGGGAAGGAGCATGAAGACCAGACAAGCCAGAATTGCAGTACACCAGGTAAGATATTACCACAGCCTGGACAAGGAGCTGTAGAGAGTGTTGTATGAGGTATAGACTATTGGAGATAACCCACAAGGACACAAAGGCAGCATGCATACAGATACATACAGATTTGGAGAGGATCAAACCTACATGCAATCCAAAATTGTCAGATACTGGTACAGCACAGTATTTTATTCTTGCTGATTTTCTTTCTTTAGACAAAGAAACTGCTTGCAACTCAAAAGCCATAGTGCAGGGAATTGAAATGGGGTACATGAAAGTTCCCTTGCACAAAATTCACAAACCCTGTAACCAAAACTTTTAAGTGGGAGTATGACCCACTTTGCCTGTTAGTAATGTTTCTCTCATCCTTGGGAATGACCTGGCTTTTGGGAAAGTATTGCCTGCTTTAGAAGTTTTATAGAAACCCCTGGAAGAAGATTCAGATGGTCTTGCTCAGGAGTTTCCTGTTGCATTCCCTGCTAGTGTTGTAAAACATTCCCAGTGATGCAAGAGGAACAATAGATATCAGATTGTAGTTCCAGATGTGTACCACACATTTTAAGCTGTATCCTTGCTACAAATGTAGTACAAGCCACATCTCATGAGGTTGACTCTTATTGTTTAAACGCACCATCTGGATGAAAGCTTTGAAAGTGTGTTGGCTGATGCTTTACCTTGTGTGCAACCTGTACCGTTTTGGAGATCTGTTAAACAAATGTGTTTCTTTTTTTAAGGGGGAATGTTTTGTCCAGTGTCCATTTTGTTTTTTCCTTTTATTTCACTCCTCCCCCGTGATAGATACCCATCTATTATCGTTAAGCAAAGAAGTTGCACTTGATTGGCTGGAGAAGTGGAAGAGGCAGGATTCTCCTTGAAATAAAAGTACTTCCTGGGTGAAGCTCGGGAGGACTTTCCTGCACTACAAACGTTGCCTTTTTTGCCTTATTATGTTGCTCTTTGTTTTAGAAGTCGTGCCACATTTTTTGTTTTGCAGTTATAGCAATGTAATTAGGCTGCGTAAGACTTTATTTACAGTTTTGCACTCTTTTTGTTTTTCTGTTGCAAAGTTAGTTGTGTAAAATAAAAGGGTTAGGTTATTTAGATGTCCTCTTTCTTTAATTGTCACCTCTGGGTTTGTTTTGTAATTGTATAAATATATGCACTTGTTCATTACACACTACTATGATTGGTCCTGTGAATTCATTCACAAATAACTTGGTAAAGTTTGTTACTCCCTACTTTTCTCTGCCCTTTGGTGTTAAAAGAAATCGAAAGGTTTAGCAACAATCAAACACTTTATATACAAGTAACACACTGAAGGCCACGTTTTACTATGGACATTGTTTTTCAGAGAATCATAATGCCTGCACAGATGTAGTCAGATTTCTTTCAGATACTGGATTTTCTGAAGTTGTACAAATAATTGCAATTATATACTTGCTTATTCTTGGATTGAGTGTTATTTTTATACATTTAAAATTGTATACAGTAACATTTTTGGCTTGTCTCTGAATAGTATCTTGTAAGTTTTATATCACACTGCTGCTGCAAGGCCACTTTGGCATTTCACAGCTAAATTTCAAAAATAAGTTATTAATTCTTCTACATTTTCAGTGAGAAAATCATTACAATATTGATGGTTTAATTACATTTCATTGGTCTGCATTAATGGTGTTTTCCATTATTTCTTATTTGTCATGTCACTTTTGATGGTCCATGTCAGAGTTATACAGTGGTGACAATTTATATAATACTACATAAAGAAATAAAAAAATCTAAAAAACTGAAAAGGGTATTAAATAGCATCTCACATGTACAAGGCTGACTTTAGCAAACAATGTCATAAATGACTACCTCTGCCCACAAGGATTCGCCCCTGTTGATAAATTTATGTTGGCACAGTTTCTCAGAAAAACAAGAAAGTGAATGTAACTGAGACCAGTTTAGTTAAACTCTGAAACACGTTTACTATTATTACTAGAAAAGTTAGATTCTTACTCACTGATCATCAAATTATAAATGACCACTGCATGTGAAATACATTGAGCACAAGTTCAAGAACCTAAATAGAGCCTACAAGATGGTCAAAGGATCTGCTCCCTGCACCTCAGCAAGAGCCCAAACAGTCCAAAATCAAAAGCCTGTAGGTTTTGGTTATCACTCTGATATTGAAGAATGAGCTCCCCGTGTCTCTCAGAACTGCTGACTGCCTTTCAGCATTTAATAGGGAGTCTCAAAACACATTTTTTACAGGCTCATGTAGCTCCCAACTGCTTCATAAACATGCACACATTCCATTATGTGTCACAATCACTACTGTATTTCATGTCAGCTACTTGAATAAAAACATAAAAACAAACAAAATGACCGCTTCAAGGAACTTGTGTCTGCATCTATAATTATTTGTTTTTTTGATGAAATACACTTTTGTTCAATCTGAATTGCATGTCGCTTTGGAGAAAACCATCCGCTAAACAAATTAAAATAAGTATAGGCAGGGTACATATTAAATCACATTGCCATCTTCAGATTTTAGTCTCAATAACTTCTTTCTAGCTCATAGCATCTGTGCTGGTCGGGCATGACTCCAAATTCAGCTCAGTCTGTGTGGAGTTTGGATGTTCTCCCTGTGTCAGCGTGGGTTTCTTCTGGGTGCTTTGATTTCCTCCTACAGTCCAAAGACTTGTGATTCAGGTTGGCTGGTCACTATAAATTGCCCACAGTGTGTGCACGTGAGGGTGAATGGGTGTGTGTGGTCACCCTGCAATGGATTGTGTCCCATCCAGGGGCAGTTTCATAGCCAAGTGCCCTAGGCTATTCTTGCTTGCTTGCTTGCTAGAATAGGCTCCGGACCGCCGCGACCCTCCTCAGGATAAGTTATTAATGATATTGGATGGATGGACAACTTCCGTCTTCAGTATGTCCCTTACAACCTTAACAGTAGCAAATTCTAGTGTGACCCATTGTAACATTCAAAGCAAACATAAAAATAGTAGTTTTTTTGTTGCAATATTTGCAGCTTCAAATTTTCTTGAGACCCGTACAGTCTGATGTTTTCATGTGGAACATGTTAAAAATGCCATCAAGTCTTACATATATAAAGCTTTTATGTTTTTTTTTTAAAGCTGCAACCCTTCCTACGTGTGACATTATAAAGGATATGTACCTGCCCTCTACATTAAACAAATATATATATCTCTGAAAGCTAATCCATGTTTCCTTTTAAAGATGAAGATTAATCAGGCTTCATGGAAACATACCAATAAAACCATGTGGGTGGGTGGGCTTCTGCCTGCGAGACAGATATGGCGCAACTTTCTACTCCTAAAAGAATGCCTTCTAAAGAAAGTACAGTATGCGTCACTGTGTAGTTCTAAACTCAGTCCGACAGACAACCTATTTTTCTGTATTTCTGAACTGCAGCACGTTGCCACAATTTTGGAGACAACCATGTGAAACAGCGCTGTTAAGGCTAACATTCTGCAACACCTAGTCACACCGAACCTGGACAAACAACCGCCATATACTGCAGTGCCAAAGAAATTTAAATAACCATGAGGAAATAAAACTAACATGACCACGTGGAGCGACAACATACGCAAATCTGAATGCACACAAATGTTTGCAACACCAAAGCCCCACATGAAGTTTGCAGTCTCAGGCTTGGCGACACACTCCCATTAGTTGCAAAATGTCTATAATCTAATCTGGCCCTGCATTACAAGGGTGAATGGTTTACCGTGTTACCAGTGCTTTCCCAATATCAGGCTACTGTTTCTTTCCCTCCAAGTTACATCGATTTAAAACACATGGCAGGCAAAGTCAAAAAGTAATTAAACTGCAATAAAATACAAAAATTAGTCCTTATTCAAAATGCACTGCATATTTCAAAACAACTCCTCACACTATCAGAAGAATCCCAATGAAATGCAGTTTATATGTACTGTAATGTATATGTATATATGTTTATATTTATATGTAAAAATACACTTTCCGGGCTGCAGCTGTTCATTTTCATTTTCCATTATCGATAGAATGTGACTCGCCACGACGCCTGAAATCGAATCGATGTATTTGGTATCAAGATTAAACTTAAAAAAAACACCCAAAAACTTAGAAACACGTTGGCCAATAATATATTTACTGGTGTGTGTGTGTGTGTGTGTGTGTGTGTGTGTGTGTATATATATATTTTTTTTAATCACATTGATAAATTAATGTAATTTGGTTACAAGGCCGCAACCAAGGACACGAGAAAGAAAATGGAAAAGTATTCTCGTATTTGACACCAGAAAAGTGACAGAATGAAGCGATTTTAAAAGTAATAATAAACAATACAGAATCCAGAGCTGTAACATGACACGGGGAGCCACAAGACCGTTTATAACGTACAGATGTCGGTTAATGTGTACAGATATGAAGCACAATGTTGTATAAACGCAGCTGGACATGTTGTAGAGGTCGGTGGGGGTCGCTGCAGCTAGACAACGTAAATTTAGCCGACTTTGTCGGAGTTGAAACAAATTTAAGTGTATAAGCGCACCGAGCCGTGTTCTGAAGGCTTCTAACTTCCCAAGTTCACGGTGACACCCAGTCACACACCTCACAGGGAGTCTCCCCGGTGAAGTTCACTTTCCCAGCCACTTCAGCACACGACCGTTCTTCTACCTCGTGTCTCGCTCTCACAGGTCAAGCAACGTACCTGTGAGGCGCAGGTCCCAGCCGATGAGCGTCCCTTTAACGATGCTTCCGATTTCCTCGACAATCGCCCGTGTGGGGTATCCATACGAGACGGGAACAGGTGTGGGCACACATCGAGGAAGCGTGTGGCTTTCGCTGGCTCTCCTTCCCTCGTTACCTCCCCGAACCTCTTCCCGGTTTCCGACTGGCTCGCGGCGCTACTCGGCGCCCTTCGGCTGCGCTCGGCGACGCGTCCTGTCCCGTCGGCGGCGCGGCGCGGCTCGGCTCGGCTCAGCGTGGGCGGCCACCGCTCCCGGCTCAAGGAAGTGTTTGTTTTCCTCTGGAGCGACTTAACCCGGGTCACCTTTAACATGCAACCAAGTCCGCGCTGCGCTACGATTTACAAAGGAAACGTCCGACGTTCTGTTATGAAGCCACGGAAATATGGAATAAAAAAGTTCTTGCAGAAAAGTGGCTTGATTTCCCTGATTTGTCACGCGAAAGAAAATAAATGCGATTTTTTTTGTTTTGTTAACAACAGAACGAAGGGGTGCCGAGCTGTTGACCGGAGCTGTGAGGTAATTTCACATTTCGCTCTACGGTAAAATGGTGTTTTTCCTACAGTGCCACCTCCACTTGTCAAAACTGTGGAGCTTCTGAACGGGCCTTATTCTACCAGAGACTGTGCATCTACCATCTCCTGGGTACCTGATATGTATTTTTCCCTAAACACACACATTATTCTTTTGTAGCGACCGATGAGGTAAATGAAGACACTAAGGTGTTTGCTACGTACCACAGTGTTTGTTGGAAGTCAAAAGCAGCAGTAAGAGGTTTCATCCAGAAAGGGTACAAGAAATAGCTACTTTCAGGTTGAAAACCTTAATCCTTCCACTAGAGCTAAACCTGAAACTGGGGCTAAAGGTGGGCTGGGACTAGGGCTGGGGCTAAAGCTTAGGGTTAGGCTACCCACACCCCAAGCCAACCTTGCAAACAACCAGGACAAGTACTCATTCAGCACCATCACTGACCGTTCCCTTTATGGTTGAACATATACTCGTACTTCTAGGGGCACATTGCTCCTTCCCAAGGCCAGGAAGCATCTCAGGAGTGTCTTTGTGTCCAGCTCTATCCCTCAGAATGCCGGCCTCTTGATCTGCTAGTGCTGTGTGCCTGAATTTAGACATTTTAAATTCAATATTCACTATGATTTTTAAATTGGTGGCCCTTAAAGCAGTTCACAATGGTGGCTGTTTTGTTTTGTTAATGTAGATTTTTACCAGAAGAGGGTGCTAATAAACAAACATTAAAAATTAAGCAATGTGGTAGATTTCATAACCCTGTAGGATTGCACTCTAGGATAGGAAGACAGAGTTGGCTAAAATGTTGTAAATCCCCTCAAGAAATGTCAGCCGTACACCAGCAGCTGGCCATAGAGCACACATAAAATAAGACCCATAACAAGGTATAAAGTAAATAAATAATAATTACAAGAATAAACAACCGAAGACAATTCCCATAAATGGAAAAGAAAACAGTTCATCTATAGTCCTAATGAAACGTTATGGAGGCAGATGGCTGTTGGTAACACACAGAAGTGCTTGCTAGTGCCACTACGTTGAACAATCTGATGGCCAAAAAATCTTAGGGCGATCGATTGATTTTGTGGGCGTGACCTGTCGTCCACGATGGACAGTAGCTGCCTCCTCACCCTGGCTTCCGCCACACCCTGCACTGTTTCAGAATCTGGTCCACAACAGAACCTGATTTCTGGATGAGATTACTGAGGCAGTGTCTTTCAGCAACTCAAACGTTTCCCTCACCACACCCAACGGCATAAAAGATCCCACTGGACACGCTGGCCTGATATAGAGGATGTTGCTGCACAGTTTAGAGGGCCTACACCTCTTAAGAAACTGCAGAAACTTAGAAGGAAGTCTCACTCACTCACACTGGTCCTTGTCAGGGTCACAGTTGTCCTCGTCCCAGAATCACTGGTTAGAAGCAGTAAACTCTGGATGAGATTCCACTCCATCACAGCCAAGTGAATGTTTAAATAAACTTAATCTGATATGTTCTAAATTGTTGTAGGAACTAGGAGTAAAAATTTCAGGGGCGCATAGTTTGGAAGCACCTGATGCTGTTACCATGTGGCACTAAACGACATACTTATGTTTAACATACCAGTTATCAATGAAATCGCATTTTGTCACCTAATTTTAACATTAACATTTAACATAGTAACTGGTGGTACATCCCGTGGAGAAGCCCAGGCAACTCACCTTCAGGGAACATTACTTGGATGTACTCATGGATGTTCTGCATCTCATTCTGGGCAGTAGTCTTCACACTGTCCAGGCCCCTCCCCCCTTCCATCCAGGTGGTGTACAGTCTCTGGATGTTGGGTTTTGGGTGGAAAGCTTCCTGCGTTCTCAGGAGTTTTTGAGTCTATAGCTCACAACCTATAAATGACTCTTTCCTGGATTTTACATGTCTCCTCAAGTTGTCTGCTCTGAAATAATAGAATTTTACAAAGAGAGAAATAAAACCTATGTAGTTATTAACCACATTTCAATATAACATGCCTCCCAATAAGTGTGCATTACGTCTAATCTGCAATGAATGAAGTGCTTTTTTTAAAAAAAGTCATTTTCAGTATTTTGAGACACCACTCAATGTGTGTATCCCCAATGGAGATTGCAGGGAAAAAAGTGTGTGCCAAGACGCAGCAGAAAATGCAAGCTGGTATCAACTGATGTCCTTCGCTCAGACATGCTGGTTTCAGTCAGGGAGAGTTTTGCAGACAAGTTATTCCAAACTCATAACTTGTCCACAATAATGTGCACTGGACAAACAACAGCTGACTGTTTTCCTGGTATCTGTCCTGGAGAATCTGAGCTTGAAGCTGTTGAGCTGAAAGCAACTCACGTGTGGGTGTTCCTTTGAATTCCGAGGTCAAAAGTTTTGGTTGTCAGCGGGCAGAGTTGGCAAACACCACAAGTGCGCTGAAATAAATGTCATTCTTAAAACTTGGAACAAACTTCCGTCCACTTTCTAAAGATTGTGATGTGTCACAGCTGTTATCCTGACATATAGAACAATCCAACTGACATTTAAAAAAAAATCAAAAACAAACTGTGCTCAAGGTTACCAGAGGAAAGCCTGGATGCTGGGTGAAGCTGAATATCACCCCTTATGACCCAGACTACAAGATGATCGACAACAATAGAAAAGGGCACAAGTCTTTAATATAAGTAATTTCAATGCAAAGACTTTTTTATATATTGCGCATAAATATAAGCTGGCTATAAGGGTTACAGCTATGACCTATTCGGATACATTATAAACCAGGACTGTGCAAAAAAGTTATCTTCTTTTTTAATCCTGCTGTACATTGTCACCAACTAGAAATGAGGATGAGAAATAAAAAAATCTCTGACCACTTGTAAATTTCTTTTTCAAATGTGTCTATGCAATGGAAAAAGGTTCTTGACTTCTGCTTTAGACCAACATCGCCTGATAGCTATCAAATGTGTGTTTGTGATGCTACTGAATCCAAACATAATACTAATTAAGACAAGCGGCCAAAGAACATTTGTGAGTTGCTCAGTGAAATATTTAATATGAAACCATAACAAATTATTGTAAGATCTGTGTTTTAAAAAATCTTAAATTATTTTGAAATTTTGCTTTTAAATAAAACAAATATTTGGTGTGTTATCCTCATTAAAACTGTACATATTTTTGTGAAAAGCATTTTTTTTTCCAGGAGAGACCTGAAGTTCTCTGCTATTTCTTAACCTTGGTTAAACTGAACATCTAAGCTACCTTCATCAGTGCCCATGTAACTACACAAGTCTCCATACTCAAACAATGCAGTAATACTTGTGTCACATTATGCCCACAGAGGGGCAGCCCAACACGGTATCAAGACAGAACTGCGCTGTTGTACTACAGTCCACACAAGTCACATGAAATGGAATCCTAAGTAGAAAATGTGTTGCATCATACTGCGATTTTTTTTTTTTTTAATTTTGCAGTATTTCCCTATGCCACTTGCTTCCACACCACCTGTCTTACAGCTGCTGTGAGGTTTCAGGTTAGAAGGGACTCAAACCCCTTCTCCTTCAGACCTTCTTCACTCTTGATTGATAACCTTGAAGTACATTATCTGCTTATAAAACTAATCTTTTGTATGTCATATCAATCCTGTAGGCAGCTACTTGTGTGATGGTGGCACTGGACAATACAATATTCTTTGACAGTCATACCTGCATTTACTCTCCATCTGTTGTTGAGGTACTTTTGTTTACTCCGAGCCTTAGATTACTTTGAAAAGAAGCATCTTTAGTTGGCATAGTGTTTAGAGCTGTTGTCTTTGGACTTGGAGATTGAAGGTTTGAGCCCTGTCTCTGCCTGTAATACCCTTGAATGAAGTACTAATACTGGATTGCCTTCAGATTTTACTGTAATTTCTTTGTTAAGAAAAGTATGAGTTGAATGGATAGAAATGTTATTATCCCCCCCACACCAGTGAGCACAAGAGCTTACTGTGATGTTGTAGCAGTAGTGTTATTGGATGCTATAATGCTTATTTTCATCTCTGATGTTTCAATGTTGAAACATTTTGACATCTGTACATTTACACTGTAGTCTGGTGCTACAGTTCCCATCACAAGTGTGGGAACATGCATCACAGGTTTTGTGAAAAGTGAGGTCTTCCAAACAACATTTTATTGACTCCCCTGCTCTGAGGCCAGACGAGACCAATGCTCCACATTGTGGGGACCCAAGGACCCTCTATCATGAAGATCGGCTCACCTGGAACTTATCACTTTAATCGACATTTCTTCTCCTACACAGTGCTGTTCCTAGTATAACCTGTCTTAGCTGCTACTACTGGTACTATTTTCTACGTGTAGAAGCCTAGGAGGGGGGGGCAGCTGCTGGGACTTGGACCCGGAGGTTTATTTTTCTGCCTTGCCTCCTGGTTGGGAGTTCTTTTGTTTTCCTCTCCTCAGTTGCTGGAAGGTTTACTGTATTGTGCTTCTACCATATAGTTGCTTACATCAACATGTAACCTCTATCTACACCCTCACAATATACCTCTTATCTGTTCTCTTATCCTAATTTGCTGTTTGGCTCTGACACTTTGTGACAAGTGGTGCTCTACAAAAATAAATTGAATGGATTAAACATTTCATGTATACCCTGAGGCCACACCAACACACATGCAAGTGCATTTGCTGATTATATACATAACAGCACCCAGCTGTTTTAGTTTAAAATCTTACATTCTGTATATGTGTATCAGAAGGTTACCCTCTGTTGTTTTTGCAGTTCTTTTACTCCAGGCTACTGCTCAGACTGGAATGGGGGCTGGTTAAGCTTTGGCGTGTGAAACCTCAGAGGAATGAGTGACTCACATGACAACAATAAGAACTCCTGGGAGATTCAGCACAGTGTGTGGGCCGCATGCAAGTATTTTGCTTCAGTGGTCTCCTTTACAACAACATGAGGCTTCAGTGATCAAATAGGTTCGATGATCTCAGGGACAGTAGACAGTAGTCCTAGACACTCCTTGGACGTCATGGGAAGCCTTGGTAGGAGCAACTGGTCCACCAGCAGTCAGTCAGTTTTCCTTAGCTTTCCTTAGCTCAGTTTGAAATAACAACCAGATCATGCAAATTATTAGTAGTCAGAGGAGTTATTCACCCCCACCCATCCCCTACACCTATGTTAAGTTGTGCCCACTCAATATGATGAACAATTTTATTTTAATTTTTATTTTTTTTAAATACATCTGCAAGCTATCTGAGTTGCTAGGTAACAATGAAAGGTGTGGGAGATGCTGTCCTCACTGGTTTCCAAAGGTAATTTGCTAAGGGCAAAGGCTTCTACAGGCTCATCAACCTACGCAATTCACTTGTACAGTCTCACTATTTAAAACAAGGCTTATATTGTATCGTGTCCTTTTTTACTCATTTTTAATGGGAAACTACGTTTTTATTGTGACAGTGGTAGGAAAACATGGGACTTATAACAACATTTTGGTGCCATATCTTAACTGGTGAAATAACAGTTATATGTCCAGCCTAGTTTCCTTTGAAGGAGGTTCTTTTAAGGGACAGGTCACTCCCATGGCAAGAAGATCAACCACACAGGAATCAGCTTAATATTTAGTTACACTGACTAGTTTTTCTGTGACATAAAAGTAAGTCTAACAAAACACAAAGTTCAAAAGAACAAGAAACCGTTTCAGTCAGGAAAAAAAAACATGGTTCAAGCTAATCGGCTTACTCTACCAACACTGGTCCTGTGATTTTAGCAATGGCTGGTGGCAAAGGAGACATACAGTTTTTAAAAAAATTAAGTTTTTCGTCAGATGGATGGAGTCAAACATGAAAAAGAAAACTAAACAAAAACAACACCCACAGCAAATACCGCTTTTATTATTTTTATTATGCCGAAGCAGAACAGCAGTTCCTTTGTTACGCAGATCAGCCAAAGCTTGTCTGAGTGTTTGATCCATATGTGTGTGTTTTTTAAACAGAGTGAGGAAAGCTGGACAGACTACACTGATGTTATTATTATTATTAGTAGTAGTAGTTTATTCATTTTTAATTTTGTTTTCCTCACCAGTTCATTTTCAAAAATTTCTGTTAGGAGGGGAGGTGAAAATGGCCTGCATTTCCAATACCTGGCATTAGGGGGCAACAAAATGCACTCACAATACGAACAAGGGTGCTGTTTGTAGAGATTTGTTTCTTGAAGCTCTGTAGCACCCTACAGCTACATCTGTTATTTTTACATGAAAAAATGTAAGCATCTGTCTATTATTACTGTTTTTGAATGCCACCCAAAAGTTACTAGCCACTGACAAATTCTTGCAAAGAGTTCAGTTGACCACTTGAGGCATACAGTGGGATTTAAGATTTTAGTTAAGAAAAAACTGTTACGGACTGATCCCAATGGTGTTCTTTTAGAAGCCAGTTTATGCAATTTTTTTCACTGTAAAAAAGAAAAGCTTTGAAAGGTGCATCATTAGGTAAGAGCTTATACCAAGTTCATAAATAACTATAACTAAATAGTGATAACTAAAATAAGACAGTGCAACAGTGCAACTTTAATGTTCCATATTTGTATGTATGTATGTATGTATATATATATATATATATATGTGTGTGTGTGTGTGTGTGTGTGTGTGTGTGCAGCATTAAATGTTAAATCATGGCTACAACAATCACCTACAGAGAGGTCACATAACCCACCATTTTTCACTTCACATAACTAAGGGAGTGATAAAAGAGGGAAAGAATGAAAAGAAAATCCAAATTCGGTGGCAAGGTTGAATAAACGGGAAAGTGACCTGGCAGAGAGGATTATTTAAATTCTAACATGATAGAGACATTAATTTGCACCCTGACTTGAACAGTATAATATTCCCTATTACCTCTTAAAATGTATATTCAGCGCAGTGGGTGCCTTACAGCTGCTGGACTGCGGGTTCAAAAGCAGGTTAAAATCCTGCTCAGTCCATGTGGAGTTTGCATGTTCCATCCTTGCACATTGAGTTCTACCCATAATTTAAATAAGTTTTTCAGGTGTTTTGGTGATCCTAAATTTCTCATATTGGGTGAGCAAATAAGTGTATGATCTTCCCGTAATGTACTGGGACTGACTGGCCTAGCAACATATGCTCCTGGGACTGGCTTCAGACCACTTCAAACCTGCAGTGGACAAATGGTTTTGAAGGATGAATGTATTTCGGTTTACATATATTACTCTGATTTTATGTCTTTAGGCTGCAGTGCAGAACTTAAGTACAATGTACATTTTAGTTTAAATGTCCCTAAAGGATGCTGCTCTCTTAACAGTTCACTCCTAGCTTAGTGATACCGAAAAGTAGGTAAATAAAACCATATTTTAAAATTTTCTTTTATTCTCTTTCAGTTCTGCTGAAGAGGATTTTTGTACTGTACTGGAATACGTTCAGATGATTTGAGAATGGTTGTGAATATGCCAGCATTGAACATTTCAAGTATGCTATTATGAAAAAGTCTAGAGTATCTGTGTTTGACTTTTGTATATTTGTTACAAGTTTATTAAACCTGGCTGATGTATGAACAGAAGAGCATGAAGATAAGCAGTTAACAGCACCATATCAAGAAACTAAATTTGCTGTTTGTCTTATATTAGTAAAAATTTTGGTTCTTCCTTTTAATTATACAAAATCTACTGAACGCCCATTTAACATATTTCATTAACATGATGAAAGGATTAAAAACCAACCTATTAACATGTGAATACTTACAATAAAAGCTTTCTGACCTTCACTGTTAGTGTAAATACAGTACATTTTATGGGAAGCAGCTGAAAGGTACAAGATTAAAACTGGGTGATGAACACATGCTGAAGTTTCCACGTGTTCCAAGATCACGTGAGTCACATCGTCCTCACTTTCCACATCCTCAGGGTTTATCATTCTTCCTCCCAGTCTAAAACGTAACTAAGTTGGATGCTCTTTTTTGCAGCTATACAAATGGTGTACTAGGAGAAATTGTATCCTTTACCATGTCTCCTGGGGCTTTTCCACAGTTGTGAAAGCTCACCTTTGCAAAAAATATGCAACATAACACTCTCAAAGCATATTCCAGGAATTGGAAGTATTAGATGGGTTGTAGGTTTGGATGCATGTTTGGTGTACTGTCCATTTGCACCAGGAGAGGTTGCTGAGGCCCCTGTCGGGATTCCATGAACATGATAGAGGTGGAGGTGGGGTGGCGGTGGGTTTGTGAAAACCTCAAGGTGGAAGTAGCAGGATGTGCCTATATACGTAATTGACTTATGCTTAGCTATATGCGTGACTGATAGGGGCATGGCCAGCGAGGTGACCAAAGTCTACTACTTCCCTCCTGAAATTCCGTTTCATGCAACACTTCAGTTTACATTTACACTTATACATTTCCCAGACGCTTTTCTCCAAAGAACAGTTTACAAAAAAATGAACTGTTGTAGAGGCAGACAGTCTTCAAAGTACAGTGCAGTCAGTTTGTCTAATATGGCTGTTTTTACTGACACACATTAAACAAGTTGTTGCTTATAGGACAGAATTCGAAAATATAGTTATGTGTATATAGAGCGTATGTGTGTGTTTAGAATAATTGGGACACTTGGTGTGACGCAAGCTTTTGCAGCGGATAGGTGACCTGAAGAGAACTGGTTTTGAGAAGAGATGTGGTTCTGAGGGACAGAACTCAATCCATTAAATTGGAACCAAAAATAAGAACCTTTGGACTTTTAATTTTGGCTCGCTTGAATATTTTATTACTCCCTGTCCTTCAACTGGATCATTTTTGTGTATGTGAAAATGCATAGTTACTGACTTTTTTTTGTTTGTGTGACCAATTATTTTGTTTGTGTCTATCGGAAAATGCGTATCTGTGGTTTTCTATGTGTCTGACTACAACTTTGTAAGCTCTCTGTCAGCGAATCTCACTGGGCACTAAAGAACATCAGGAAAGTCTGAGACATGGCAAACGCCACTGGGTCACACTATCAAACAAGAATCTGTGCTGACAAGGACACAAAATCCTTTCCACCTTTTTCTCTGTGGATCTGTGATCCTGAAATGAACAGAACATTAAAAAAGATTTCAATGTGGGCTTTTGTCCTTCTGTAATTTTCACTTTCATTCTGCTGCATTTGCTTATTGGACAGTATGCTCTGATTTTGTGGAAACTGTCAACATCCATTACATCCCTCCTCCACATCTGTCACGCCTGCTAGTCCACCTGGTTCCGTGATTGGTGGGCGGAGTGGGCATGACAACATCTCCTTCTTCCTTCTTCTCAAGACAAACACAGGCTTTATTAACTTACTTTCCCACATCACACACATCCATGATATGTGCCATGCTTTGTGTATAAGACCTTCAAAGAAAATTACATCATCATTTTTGTAAAATACCATCATACCCCAGGTTATAGCCATTCAGGTTACAAGAACTTCATGTTACAAGGAGATCTGTTACCCCTTCTTCAACTTAGGAGACATTTCTTTGCATTTACAGGAGCTGAATTTGGATTTTGTGAAACGCTCGACATCTGAAAGGCATGGAACAAGAGCCAACATGCTGTCCTTTTGGTTGTAGTTTGGCATGACAACATTAAACATTAAACATCAGCCTCCATAACCAAATGTTTACTAGTAATGCATACCATAATAATACCATAATAATGAATGAATCTGGAATCTAGTGATATTTTAACATAAATGCATGTTAATATTGAGTATCAGGAATGCATAGCAATTTTTCCATTGAGACTAATGTTTACTACATTTAAAATCTTTGAGAATTTGACGTTCAAAGGGTTCATCAGGAAAACATTGCCTTTGCAATTGTAATTCAGATTTCCTTCCCATGTGTAGAACTGTCTAATGGAATTGTGCACAAAACCAGAAAAGAAGACCTTAAATGATTACATTAAGAACAAAAATTGGGACCTATGTATTGTTTCTGGGGGTGATTGAGGGTAACCACCCATCCTCCATAACCATTAACCACTTGTCTTCTGTAGGGTCACAGGTGGTCAGAGCCTGTCCCGGAAACAGTGCAAGGCAGGGTATGACCTGAATGGGTCACCAGTCCATTACTGGCCAACCACACACGTACACTGCGAGCTATGTAGATTCATAAGATCATCTGGAACAACTGACTTTGGACTATCAGAGGAAACCTGGAGAGAATGTACAAACTCCACAGAAACGGAACTAGATTCGTACCCATGTTTCAATGCACACCACCAGGGAAGTTCCAGAGCTTCCTGCTTCGCCACACTGCTGCCCCTGAGATCGGTCCTGTGCTGTGTATGTTGACCTGTAGAGATTAACTCAGGGGAGCAAAGAGTGGCTTTTAATTGAGCTTGTCTAAAGAATTCCTGTTTTAACCGCGTGATGTAAGTTGTAAGCCTTCCTTGGACGTCCTGCCGGATAGCGCAGAGAAAAAAGATAATCCTCTCATATTAGGGCGAACAGTGACGGAAAATTTCTTGGTTTCTTACATGAGCTTTGTGGGCTGTAAGAATGGTTATTCCTGAATCTCTCTTTGGGATTCCATTTATTTTAAATGTGATTAACATCTGATTGAAAGATTTATGTTTATTATTTATTAACCGACAGTCAAGCTTAACATAATTGCTTGGTGACCTTGAAAATCTGTGGCACGCTTCCATTTCCTTGGCCTAGCCGTCCTATATCCATGAGCAGAGGAAAAATAGAACAACAGTGAAAATGACATATGTCCTTTACAGGTTAACCCAGTGGAAACCCATTTTAAATGTGATCAGTGGCAGGATTGGGAAGCTCATGTCACCTGTCAGGTTAATCTTCCCTGCAATTGAGGACAACACCTAACACAAACTCTTTTTGTTGTGGCCAACATACAAATCTGCAGTATGGGGGGATATCATTTCTCTCATGTCTTTTTTGGCCATCCGGCTTATGAATAACACTTTGCTGTATTAAATTTTTATCCAAAACTTTGCTGGATTAAAACAAATTTAAGCATGAACAAAAATCAAAATAAATATGAAAACAACAAATGAATACAATAAACTTGCATACCGTTTACTGAACTATAAAATGTATGTATTGTAATGAACTATATCGCATACTATTACAGATCTATCTGAAGTTCTGAATATGTTGGCGTCTCAGCAGTTTCTGCTGGTTTTCTCACGTTTCGTCACTTTGTTTTGCGTGAACACATTTATGCAGCATCGCCACATTTACTATGATTTAAGCTGGATAATTCACACCTCAGAACCTTCTCTTCACAGCATTCCATAAGTACCCACTAAAAGTTGTTAGCTTTGTTTATTTTAATTATCTGCATTTTTAAAGTAAATCTCATATTTTTAAATCTTTAATTTTTTAAATAAACGCATTTGTTTGAATACTGAGTGGTGCCACTAATATGCAAACTGTCGTGTGCTTTCTAGTTAGGTTATTGGTGTTTTATCATACTGAAATCATAGGTTAATAGTTTTATAGGTGTTTTTCGGATGGGCGTGGAGCACGTTATTTTTTCCACATTTAAAATAATAGGAAATAGGAACTTGTTAACCCCTAAGCGTTCAAAGAAGGCGGACCACATTTGAGGTAAGCTGAGGTCCACGGTTGGAAACACCTCTGTCTTCTGGAACTCCGAAGCATCTAAACACATGGTTGAAAAGTACTTCTGTGGTTTGGAACACTGTGGGCAACCCCTCAAAAGGGATAAATTGGAGTCTGCGCAAAAACCTATTGATCACAGTTAAAACACAGGTATATGACTGGGAGGGGGGAAGATCCGTGACAAAATCTACTGCAAGGTGAGACCAGGGATGAGAGGGAACAGGAAGGGGAACCAATTTCCCTGCAGGTAAGCTCTTAGGGGTTTTGCACTGTGCACATGTAGTGCACGAGGCAACAAACCGATGAATGTCTAAAGCTATGTTCTGCCACCAGTAATGTCTAGAGAGCAACTGGGAGGTATGTGTCTCCCCAGAATGACCTGATGCCAATGATGCATGAGCCCAAGTAATAAGATAATCTCTACATGTCGAGGGGGCGTATTATTTATCAGCCGGGCATTGTGACGGAACTGGGGTGTCCTCTAACTCCCTAGTGTTCTCCTCGTCAATCTCCCACCTTAAGGATGACACCTGGCAATCTGGGGGCAAGATATTTGCAGGCTCTTCCTCCCTGGGCTCACTAGGTGAATCATACAACCTGGACAGAGAGCCCGCCTTTGTATTGTGAGTGCCTGTCTATACATAATGGAGAACTGAAAACGTGAGAAGAATAGGGACCATCGTGCCTGTCTGGGGTTTAACTGTTTGGAATTCCGTAGGTACTCTAGATTTCAATGATCAGTTAAAACCTGGAAAGGGTGGTTAACTCCCTCTAACAAATGTCGCCATTGTTCGAGGGCTAACTTGATGGCAAGCAGCTTGCGATCACCAATTCCGTAATTTCTTTCTGCTGATGTGAGCTTCTGGGAATAGAAGGCAATGGGGTGGAGCTTGTGGGGATTATCTCCCTGTTGGGAAAGCACGGCGCCTATAGCCATCTCTGAGCCATCGACCTCTACCACCAACGGCTTGGACGGATCGGGGTGTTTCAAAACAGGAGCTGTGGTGAACGCCTGTTTAAGTGCGTTAAATGCTCGATCTACCTGGAGATTCTATGACAGTGTTCTGGACCCCTTCTTACCCTTAACTAAGGAAGTGAGAGGCACTGACATACCACTAAAGTTTCTAATAAACCGCCGATAAAAGTTCGCAAATCCAAGGAAACGCTGCAGATCCTTAACTTTCTGTGGGATGGGCTAATTCATAACCGCCTCGATTTTAGAGTCATCCATTACTATCCCATCGGCACTGATAATGTTACCTAAAAAGGAAACCCATTGCAAGTGAAACTCGCATTTCTCTCCTTTAACATATAACCAATTCTCCCAAAGCCTAGAAAGGACCATACAGATGTGGGAAACATGGGATTCCAAGTCAGGGGAATGAACCAAAATATCGTTGATGTAGGCTATGACAAATTGCCCCACCATGTCGCAAAGCACGTCATTGATGAAGGACTGGAAGAAAGAAGGGGCATTACAGAACCAAAAAGGCATCACCAGATATTCATAATGACCACTAGGAGTAATAAAAGCCGTCTTCCACTCATCTCCTTCCTTTATACGGACTAAATTATAGGCACTTCTCAGGTCAAGCTTAGTAAAATACTTTGTTCCCTGAAGCTGTTCTAGGGCCACCGGTACCAACGGTAAGGGGTAAGGAAATCTCTTAGTAATAGCATTGAGGCCTCAATAATCTATACATGGTCTGCGCCCTCCATCCTTTTTCCCCAACAAAGAAAAAAACTAGAGGCAACAAGTGGCGTAGACCGACGAATAAACCCCTGAGCTAAAGATTCACTGATATAGGAATCCATGGCTTTCAGTTCTGCTTGGGTTAGGGGATAAATCCTAGACTTCAGAAGGGATGATTCCTCTATGAGCTCAATCATGCAATCATATGGACGGTGAGGTGGCAATTTGGTGGTGTTCTGCTTGTTAAACACCTCCTTTAAGTCAGCATATTCGGGAGGAATAGCTACGGAACCAACATGGGACTCTCTATGTTAGTGGAATGTAACGAGACAGGAGAACTTCGAAGACAGTTCTGGAAACAATAAGGGGACAAAGAGGTGATATCTAAAGTGTGTCAGGAAATGTGAGGGTCATGCTTCTGTAGCCATGGTAGACCGAGTATCACCAAATAGTGAGCTTTGTCTACTACTAGAAAGGATATCAGTTCTGTGTGTAATGCACTAGAATCCATCTGCACGGGATTGGTGACAGTGGATATGAAGCCCTTGCCGATGGGTCTTCCATCTAGGGCTGACAGCTTCATTGGTACACAGAGGCTCTTAGGGGTGAGCCCCAACTGTTGAGCCAGTTGAGACTGGATGAAGTTCCCCTCAGCACCGGAATTAACTAATGCTGGAACTGAGACAAGGTCAGGGCAATGAAAGTTGACCTGTATTGTAAAGGACTTGGAGAACCCCCCCGTTAGGCAGACTCACCGAGATAGCGCATGGAACAGAATCCATGCACTGTTCCTTGTGTCGTGCCTTAGAACGACGATTGCAGGTGCGCAGGATGTGACCGGTCTCACCGCAATACAGGCAAAGACCGCTATATAGCCTATGTAGCCTTTCTTCTTGAGACAGACGGGTTGAATCACACTCCATGGGTTCTTGTGTGTTGGTGTACTCGCCAGCCTCCTGCATGCTGATGTCCTTGGGAATGAACTTCATTGGCCTCAGAACCCAAGAGTTCTTCTCAACCTCCCTCTTAGGGCGAGTGGCCAGCATGTGGTCTAGCCTAATGGCTATGGAGATCAATTCATCTAATCCCAGTTCCGTGTCCTTGCGTACCAATTCTGTCAGAATTTTGGCTCTCAGACCATTGCGAAATGTTACTATCAGAGCTGGTTCGTTCCAGCTACTTTCAGCAGCCAGTGTACGGAATTCTAAAGCATAATCTGATACAGAGCGATTACCTTGTCCTAACAGAGACAACAGTTCACCCTCACTCCTGCCCTCATTAGGGTGGTCGAACACTGTTCTTAATTCCTGCTCAAACAGACGGTAAGACAAGGTTTGAATTCAGGGCCATACTGCAGTAGCCCAATCTAATGTTTTTCCCGTCAAATGGGAGACAACAAAGGAAATCCGCGACAAATCGGAGCTGATGGGGTTGTTGTTAAATACAAAGAACTTTGTAGTAGAAACCCTTTACAAGCCACAGGTGTCCCATTAAGCTTGTCAGGTTGACTCACTGGGAAGGTCGCTTTGGGAAAACTTGATGAACAAGAAGCTCCGTGGGAGCTCTCAGAATCTTCAAGTAAATGAATTCATTGTACCATTGCCGTTAGTTCTCTCAATCTATCAGCCATCTGACCCAACTGCTCCTAGTGTTCGCTTTGTTGATGCGTGAGGACTGTCATAGACTGTAGAAATCCCTTGAGCAGTTGTTGATGCTGTTCAATGATTCTACCCTGATCCGTGACCGCGGGACCCAGAACCTCCATACCTGCCGTCTGCATGGTGGCGAAGTATTCTATAACGTTGCAGTCAGAACACAGACGCGTTCGGGTGTAAAATGAAGAATTCCGTTTAATGATAGGGGCTGTTCCAAAGTCGTGGTCACAAGACAGGCGTGGGTCAAAACCAGGAATCAGTCCAGAACAAGTGACGTAACAAACAAGCATGAAGCACAAACAATATCCATAATACAAAACAGGTTGGTAACCGGAGTAGCAAACAGAAGGACCACTCAGTATGCATGGAAAGATCATGGCAGTACTTCACAAGGACAACTTCTAAACGCAGGTAGGTAGGTAGGTAGGTAGGTGTAGGTGTGTGTGTGTGTGTGTGTGTGTGTGTGTGTAGGGGCGAGAGACCAAGAAACAGGTGCATGGAACTAGTAATCAGGAGAGGCGGGGTCCAGACCAGGGGGTGTGACATCTGTAATGTGGTCTCCAGTGAAGTTAGCAACCTTAACAAAAAGGCATAAATTGCACAAGGAAGGATTTGTAATGAAGGTGTAGAATGAAATAAAAACTGTGTGTAATCAAATCCACAAGTGCCTGTCACCTCTTGGTTTGCCCCCCTTGTCTGCTTGGCTGTGTTTGGAGACGATGGGAAACTGGAATAACTCGGCTGGTGCTGCCTTGAAGTCAGAATTTGGTGGTACAGAAAGTAATTTTTCCAATTTTTAGTTTAATGGAAAGCAACAGTTGGGATGTTTCACATATTTTCAATTCAGAAGTGGCAATCAAATATAAAACATTTTGTTACAATTATTTTTTTACCTATACCACTTCAATGTTGTTTAAGCTTTTGCCCTGATTTAATTTTATATGCTTAAACAGCCACACAGGTTGAAAGCCAGCATGATGGAGTGCTTAAGCAGTGTGGGTAGCCACTGGTACTTGAACCCCTACAGGTTTTATTTTTCTCCTGTTCTTCACAGTTGGAAGTTTTTTTGTTTCCTCTTCTCATTTGCCAGCTGGTTTATCTAAATAGCTAACCATTTGTGTTGCCTATCAGTGGATAATCTTTACTGTGTCATTCCCTTTCCCGTCACTTATCCCTTGAACCGTTGCTCAGTGCTCTGCGGCAACCTATTGAGAAAAGCACCATATAAAAATAAATCAGAGTGAGCTGAATAAACAGTAAAATGTAATGTCTACCGAGCAAAGTTAACTATCACCAACCCACATCTACATTATATGGCCCTATTGCTTATCCACCCACCACCACCTCCTGGCTCTTGTAGCCACAACCCACTGTCAATTATGGGTCCAGTCACACAGCGTTCTGTTTAATGATACTTTGAAAAGCTGAGTAAAACTGAAAAGAAACAAAATGGTGTATTTGTAAGCCACTGACTCCAACATCTTAAGCTGACTGTATTTTTTCCCATTGCTAAAAGTCACATATACACAGAGTCAGAGAGCAGCCAGAGGACAAGACCACCGCTAACCTCGTGATGAGGCAAGTGTATATAAATGGCATGCAGGCTCTAATGGGAACTGCTGACATACCATACAAGCACCATGCAAAATAGCACGTGATGTCAACACATCACACATTGTGTACAATTTATGTCATTGTGCACTGCTATATAATGCACATGTATCTGATACAGATTACATCACGATAGTTATATCCAAACAATAGAACAGTGCTGCCTTTAGTTGCAATGTGGGGTTCAGTTTCTTTCACTACTCCACATAGTCCCAGGTCCTCATGTCTTATATGGAGGTCAGTTCTGATGTTCAGATGTCTCTATTATCTCCAGATAAAATTTTCAACAGTGATTCCCAAATCTCTTGTTAAAATTTCAGCTCGAAATTCGCTCCTTACCTGCTAGGTCTCATATCTTGGCCGGTCTAACCAGTCTGGTAAATCTTGGTTATTTATGGTATGTCCCCATCATTGTATAAGACTTATCACACTGCAGAACAGAAAGTAAGACAGAAAAGTACAAATGACAAACCCCCCCAGCCAGACCTGGGCTGAACTCTCTTTAGTGCATTTACATACGGAAATAGTGACAGAGACATAGATTACCATATCGACATTTCAAAACCTTATTACCAAGTTGGCACCTTATAAAAATAGAGTGGACACTTACCTGGCAGCATACATAATTTCATTCATATATAAAAATACCTGAAAAAACAGTTTTGCTTTATTAGAAAAGAAAAAGATCTTTACAATATTTATAGATATGTGGTGCTATTACCAATAGGGCTACCTTAGTTTTTAACCTTCCACATTCTCTACAGTTCCCTTCTCAATTCCTGGTATTTCTCCAGATGCTCATATTCTTTCTTCCAGCACATCTATCACCGGCGCTGTTTTCTCCTCCTAATTTTTTACCTCTAAATCTGGTTGGATAGCCAGTAGCTGTTTATCTGTCTAGATGTAGAAGTCCAACAGGATCTCGTCTCTGTTGTGCTCCACCATTCTCTGTGGTACCTCCCATTTAAATTTGGGAGTGTCTAGGTGCTATTCCTTGCAGATGTTTCAGTATATAATCCCTGCCACTTGGAGGTGCCTCTCAGTATGTGCTCTCCCTGCCTGCATCTCACAGCCACTATTAGATGGATTGTCTCAGAGGCATCTTCTTGTGGCGAAATAAGAATAAAAATAGTTAATAAATAAGAGTGACATAATAATAGTAAATATACAAAAATAATAATTTTAAAAATGAAAAGGTTGAAACTTGTGAATTTAATGATTTCCAGAACTCTGGTGAATAAATAAGCATTTTATAGGTGAATAAAATATGCATACAGGAACAAATCATAATGCACAAGATATAGGACATTTACAGTAGGTGTATGACATCGTAGCGTAATGATTGCGTAAGGTGAGTGCTGTACAAGACTGGGTTCTATGACACAATGGCAGTGCCCTGCCCACACACAGTCAGCAGCCATCTTCTCATTCCAACTCCACCATGGCCCCTCCCCTCTCCTTTCTTCCTTCCTTCCATGACTAAAAGATCGTACGATACAGAGTGTTAGTTGTTCTCAGGACGGTTATGTCACACAGACGTGGATATGGTAGGTTAGTCCAGTATATTTCTTCCCTGTATTGTGCAGCTCACAGAACTGAACTCACACCAAAACCCCCCCACATGCACCTCTCTCTGGCTTTCCGATGAAACAATCACAAGAGATCACGTAGCCTGCCCTTACTATGTCTCACTGTCTAATGATACTGAATACCAAAGTATTCAAAAACTGTTCATAACATTTTTTGATTTTTAAAATTGAAACTTTGGTAAAGAAAGTACTGGCTGGTGTCACACCCCCAGGTCCGAGCGCCTGACACCTGTCCCGCCTCTTCTTGTCATTGGCTCATTGCACCTGTTCTTGGTTAACTTAACCCTATAAGTACCTGAGCTGTACAACCTGTCGTTGCGAGGTATTGCCATGGTTACTCTGTGCATACTGAGCGTTACCACTCCTTGTGACTTCGGCTATCGACCTGTTTCTGTTCCACGACCTAGCCTTGTGTTTACTCCTTGTCTGTTTCGTCAACTGTTTCGGATTGATTCCCGGTTTGACCCACGCCCGATTGCTGACTATGTTTCTGGATCTACCTCTGTCATTAAACGGATTTTGACCTTTCAATTCTGCATGCATCTGCGTCCTGATCGACCTGTGACAGATGGATGCATATAGTACTGAACTATTTAATAATGGTATAGATAGTATACTATACTGTGGCCAGAAATAAAACAAAGTATGTCAAAAACATTGACAAATTTTTAAAAAGAAGTTACCACATGGTGGACTACACATTTAGAAATAATCACTGTTACAACTACAATCTGATTTATGTCCAATTCGACTTATGACCTGCTCCTCAGTCCCTATCCTGGTCGTAAGTCAAGGTCAGTCTGTATAATGTTCCATTTTCACTTAGCTGCTTGTCATTCTGGATTGTGATGATACGCGGGGAGCACAAGGTGAACTGCTCAGTCTCACCAAGGCTTGTAGCTTGAATTAATTTTTTTGTCTCCTAAGGTGAAGATTCTGTTCTCATAAGTGTGAGTTGTTGGCTTGTTACTGTTATTTTAAGGTACATATTGCTTCTGGTCCTTGAATTGTGGTCTTCTATTCAACTTTGACTGAAGATACAGTTATTATAGTTTGGAAAATGGTGAAAAGTTGTTTAATGCTTGCAGTGAATGTCAGCCATAGAATGCTAAAGCATCAGGAGATGCTTGGCTGCCTGAATAAAACTAGATTTCACCCTTGGAGTCTGTCACATGTAAGGGTGGTGACTTCCTTGTCCTCTGTCAGACTGTGGCTCACATGGTCAGAGATCTAGTTGCATAAATGATGACTGAGCAATGTTCTGCTGCTACAGCGGTAAGCATGTTAAGGGACAGCTAAGCCTCATGGTACTTAATGTGCTGTATGAACTTCTGAACTGTTCCTTATGACTAAAGTGATCTTTGAAATACTTAGTTCAGAAAGGAAAAAAGAAGGAATGAGAGCAGAATGAAAAGGAAAAATGTATAGCATCTACAAAATATTCTGGAAAAATCTTATGAACAATGCAATAATCTGTAGTATCTAGAAACATGCACATAGGAATTCCTGGCCTAGTTAAGCACGGTGGCACCATGAGACAGAAACAGCCCACCTTTTGTTAATCAGGCTTTGTAGCTTTCAGCCAGTGAGACTGTCTCCTGTGTAGATGGTGCAGATGGCAAACAGACAGTTATCCTGGGACAGGTTGCACACTGAAGGCACAATGATTCTGTGGCACACAGGTAATGTTACAAAAAAATACTTCTATTGTACTTCACTACAACTCATGCTTTATATGTGAAAGCTCAATATTTTGCCAGCTGCCTTGGAGAAAGCGTTCTCTTTTTGGAATTCTGAAGAACATCTTATTTTACGGGACACGCAACAAATAACTAGTAGCAATATTTCCCTCAATATTCCTCCTGTCACGTTTGCCATCAATCCAACTTCAAGGCCTACACATTTATGAGCAACTTCTCGCAATAAATGGTTTCTCAAGTGATGGCAAATTAAGGAATCAACATAATAAATATAATAAAAACACAACAGCCTTAAAAACGTGTCAAACAAATCCATGCAGAGTTATACAAAACAAAATGTTCATTAATGCTGAAATTAACTAGCTTTAAATTGAGAATTTCTTTCGTAAGGAGTTCAGCACTTCCCAAACGGCTAAGATCGCTGCCAAACCAGATGCTACCTGCTCCTCTGTTGCCCCTCCAGCTGGATTTAACACAATTCCACTAAATAAGTTGCTACTATGTTGCTTCATTTGAGAACATTACAAAAATGAATTTTCAATTTTGTGAACTTAAATTTATACTTTTAAATCTACTTTACAGTCGTTATTTTCACAGATATGTTCATACGTCAAGTGAATTGGTGATATACAATGTATTACATTTTACTTCCACTTTCTAACCCAGGTAGTCAGACAACTTAACTAGTGTTTTATACACACGTATGTATGCATGTGCAGTATTTTATTTTATCACAGTTTTTGTAATGGTTTATTTACGGTTTTGATAACTGTATTCACCTTTGAGTTAGGACTATTTCTTATTGCACTTTTTTGGTGATTTTTCAGCACACTTGGGTCCTGGTGGAATTTTTTTTCAAATAGGAAATAATGAAATTTCATTTTGTATATTTTTGCCTAAAGAATGGATTTGCAGGAACAAAATGGATTCCTGAATGTAGGAATGGATTTACAGAGAGATATTTATAGCTATTATTCTAGTCCGCATTCCATTCCTAAACTCTACAACTGACTGTATTATTGTTACTGCTCATCCAGGCCTTCTTTGGTTGTTATATACTCTAATCCCGACTTGTCTATTCTTCAAGTGCGATTTTTCCTTCAGCTGAAATCAACATTAGTAGCCTGCATCCTGGCATGTGATGTAGATATAAAATTTGAAGAATATGAATTAATATATACTGGAAAAAAACATGTACTATGTAAATCCTATGGAATTTAGAAAGGCTGACACACCTCACTGCTCAGCCAGATTATGGCAGTCATAATAACAGCGCACAACGCCATGCGATCCTGTCTCATATCGGACACTGAGTCTTATTTGACTGTCTCATCTTGAAGGGGAAGAACTAAGGCCTTGAACTACTTCGGTCAATGGGATAGAAATAATGAATAAAAAAATACTTTACTTAACCAATGCTCTAGGTTGTACACTAGGTCCAAAAGATTTCACGAATCCCAATCTTTATTTGTCTGTTTGTTCTTTATGCAGGGCTTTGTATTTCGACATTTGAAATTTGGCAAACAGGTACTTCTTCACGCTAAATGACATTAAAAAAGTTACTTACTATTCTGAATTTTAAACTTGATCTTGGAGAAGTGGGAGCAGTGACATCACACACACAGTGTATAAATCCTGATGGATTTTTTTTTTTGAACCACACAAACACACGCACACTTTCTTACTGAAGCCCACACAAACTGGAAGTTAAAATAAATTGTAGGTGAAGTAATTTGTTTTTACTGTCTGCACGTCAGTCCTGATATGCTGTACAAGCACTAAACACACACAATGTATTAAATTCAAGAGGTTTAATGGAAATAAAGTTTTGACATATATATATATATATATATATATATATATATATATATATATATATATAAAATTAGTTATTATTTTCTGCATGTCACTGCAGAAAATACATGTCAGTACATGTCAGTACAATACTACAGTCAGTGCATGCATTCCTGTCACTGGCCATTTGCATGTTTGACTACAGGAATCAGCAGCCATTATATGTGAGCAAGTGAAAATCTAAAAATTAATAGGAAATTCCACATTAAACACACACACACACACACACACACACACACAGCACTGCATGCATTAGTGATCAAAAGGTAATAACGTTTTTAAATATATACGTGTTTCCATTTGACTACAACTGGGGCTTGCATCACTCACCGTGGTCTTTGCCTGTCTGACAGCACTATTAATACTTCTGTACTAAATACAGCCACTTTAAAGGTAGAACAGTTTGCCGATATATTACTTTTTGTCTTTTCACCACTATCCTTTTTTTTAAACTCAGGCAGCACCAAGTAACTCAGCTACTGCAGGAAAAATAAATCTTAACCCCATGCAGTTGTGCATGACACCACACACTTTGACACTTGTATTCTATGTAAATGTATTTTCAAGATGACTGATTTACAGTTGACTTTTTTCCAGAATTTAAATTTGGGCATCATAGTTCCACACCTAGGCTTTTTTTTAACATTTTGGAATACAGTATAGATTCTGTGATGGATTTTTTTGATGTACCCTGACCACTCTTGTGTCTTATGCTTCTGCAGTAAGCTCTAAACTGTCATAACCTGTTAGTGTTTATTGAGAGAGAGAGTGAGAGAATGAGCGAGTGAGTATAAATACACTTCCAATGACACATCTATTAAACAAAACCTCAGTGATATGGCTCTTCCTTTAATGTCACCCACAGTATGCCATATATTTCCACTGCAGTATTTATTTATTAGTATTTTACTCTCAGCTGTATGTTGCTTTGGAGAGAAACGCATAAATAAATGACATGAACACATGTCTGCAAGGCGATCTGCATTGCAAGGATTGTGCTTTTAAGATTATGGCTTTTATATTACTTGAATTGTAACTACACTGAACTTCAATGTGAGCTACAATCTACAAAGACCACAATATGTGTGTGGAGGGAACATTTTGTGGTGTCAGGACTGTAACGTTATCTACCTTTGGTTTTGTGCACCATTTTATGTTGAAGTTTTCATGCGCAGGATTTACAGATTTATAAATACCGTTGTCAGTTATATACATTAGCAGAATCTGTATGAGGGATGTTCTGGCTTCGTGGTATGGTGCCCCCTGTGCTAGGGTAATGCTAAAATAATAAAACCATATTAACCAAAGACTTGATGGCAACTTTAATGGATACATGACCTGACTACTAACTCTGTGCCAATTATACTTTTGGGATTTAATTTGTAAAATAACTCTTCTAAAGGTCATGGTTGCCCAAACTTTTCCAGGTAAATACAATACTTGCAAATACAAACCAAAGCAAATTTTCTGGAAATGATTTGTAACAGGATACAACAGAATGGGGTCACAATAACATAGAGAGTACACCAAGAAACTGCAAATACATAAGCATACATAATACAGTACATGGGCAAAAAGTTACAATATTTAGTAGGGCTGGACGTATAACAGCCTAAGAAGATCTGAAATAGTGAGTAGACATTGAAGAATTCATTGGGATTTTCATTTGGACCAAATTTGTCTATGAAAGGAAGGTTGGGGACTCTAGTCAGCCACATATTTACAGAGGAAACATTTGGTGAACATAATAAAAATAAAATATATTTCTTTTCCAAAAGTGCAATAGTAATCAAGGGACACGCAACATTTTCATCAAAAAAAGAATTCAGGTTGAGACAGCAATGTAGAGGGGTCACATCTAACTTTTTATTAAGGAGCTTTTAAGCATTTGAAAGAAAACCATGTTGCTTTCACAGAATAAATAAATCAAAGTGATAATATTGATTTTACATTTAAAATACACCTGAGATGTTTTGGGAAGCATCCTATGATGCTTTAGTGGAGTATGGAAGATTTTGCGAATGTACTTGAAGTTTTGTGTCCAGATGCTGAAGGAGTTGCAACCTGTACAAATGAGCACATGCAGAACAAAAATTAAATTAAATTAAAATTTATCCATCCATCATCCTTAAGCACTTGTCCCGGTCAGAGTCATGGCAGTCCAGAGCCGATCCAGAATCGCTGGGTGCTAGATTAGCGGACTATGCCCTGGATGGACTCCATTGTAAGGTAGCCAGAAATACAGTCACTTGATATAGGCAACTGATAGTGACCAATGAACCTGAAACATGTCTTTGGACTGTGCGTCACCTGGAGGAAACCCATGCAAACAATGGGGAGAACATGCAAACTCAGATTAAGTTGGGTTCAAATTTACACTCAAACCAGCCAGGTGCTGTGAGGTAGTGGCACTACAGTACCACACAAATAAAATTTAGAAAAGTTAGTTTGTATTTAAATATTACACGATCTGTGAATTGATTCATATTATGCCGCACTTTTAGTTTTGCATTCATCAATTTTCTGGCGCCATTGCACTCATGATATCCTAGAGTCCACAGAGCCTGTTTTACAGGCTTTCCCAGCTTTCATGGATATCACACATTAACATGACAAATAAATTATAGTAGAAAATAATATTTTTTGAAACCCAATTCCAAGGAATTCCTTTTAATGTACAAAAACAATGATATCCATCTGGCCTGTGCATAATTCATACGATAATCTTGAACTACTCAGAATAACCAAAGTGGACATGAGTTAGTCAAAATATTACTTTTTAATATCAAGAAGGAGAGGTGGAATAACAGTGAGGTGGACAACCCATTTACAGTGAAATTTTACATTAGAACTGCCTTGATGTAATGTAATCCCACCCAAAGCAAAGCACAGCCATCCACGCAAACAAAATGATTTACAACATTTCTACAATGCTGACAGGAGATGAGGATCAGCTTGCTCAGTATAAGAACAATCCTGAGATGTCAGACGGTTAATCCTTCACCATCAGAAGGCTCTGGCAGGGGGTGAGCAGGACAATGAGGGCAACACTGGCCCACAGTGGGGTCCAAAAAAGGCTTTTATTGTTACGGTTGGAGTGTGGTGGAAACGTGGCTGGCAGGCAGAAGTTGTGCAATTGATGCATTCAGAAACCCACAGTTGTGCACTCATAGAGAAAACATTGGCCAGATACTGTTTGTTGGTTAAGGACGTTACCCTTCTCAAGATAATTTTCCCCTTACATTTCTTTCCACAAAAGCACTTTAAAAAATGGAAACTGCGTCAGAACATTTAAACTGTACACAATTCTGTTACCACTGAAAGGTGGTATGATCAGTTTACCATTTGTAAGGTTTTTTCTTTTAACAGTAATTTAATATTTCAAATTCATACAGTACAGTGGTTCCTAATTTCAAGGGGGCCGTTTCCAGTTATTCAACACTGGAAAGAAGAAACCCAGCAACATGTCTGTCCTGCCATAATCGGATATAATCCAAATTGCAATTCAAACTAAACTTTATTTTTATTTTCTTAACACTATTTTGTTTTGATGACCATTTGAACAAACATATGCCAGGTTATATAGTGCTATCCTGAAACTGCCTCTTTTCCTCTTGACATCATCACTTTTTATTTGCCTGTTTGTCACTTACATTCACAATTGCTGTACTTATTTCAGTGGAATCAAATATGCTTTTGGTTTGCTTTAATATATTATTTTGTCATTGTGAGATTTTTGTCAGCTATTTTGTTTGCATTCTTCTGCGCAATTTTTGCATTTTGATTGAACCACACAATGCTTATATTTTCTTCCACGTCATGTGTTACATTTTTCTAACTGTCTGATTTATGGAAGCCTGTGGTGAGGACGAACCATCCAGGAGAGGGATGTGTCTCATGATAACTGCAAGGAAAAGGGTGGCAGGGTACACAGCTTGTGGTCAGCTGGTAGGTGAGACAGATGTTCAGCTCTTTCGTAACTATGTAAGCTTCATCCTCTCACTGAACATTTCCCAGCAGTTTTTGCCAAGTTCCATTTTTAATAATTCAATAGACAGCAGGTGGAAACGATTTAATAATCTGGGTCACTGCATGATAAAACTAATGCCACAACTGCCCAGCTCTTAGTGGTACATTTGCAAAGACCTGGGACAGCTGTGTCACCAGTGATGTAATTTATGACGTAAATTGCCTGAACCTGATGATTCAAACTATGGATTAACTGGAAAAGTGTCTGATCCAGTAAGTTCTCTCGTTCAAACCAGGGAATATGTTTCATAATGCAAATCTCAATGTGAGCCCCAGCGGAGATTATTCTCACAGATTTTTGATAGATCGGTGTTGACAGGTCTGCCCTGTGCAGTAATGTTGGTCCAGTATTAAGGGGGGGTTAACTGGGATAGTCTGACTTGGGTCCAGTATCCTTAGCCAAAAAGTTTAATTTATTAAAGGTCACTTTCACTTGATGTCAGTCTGCCAGAGTCAGTTTTGTTGCACCAGCTGTCCTCAACTCAAGTCCTGTCTGCTTGCAGCCAGTCCCATTTGGGGCTCGTCCAGTAGTCTACTGTCTGGAAGAAGAGACCGACACCAGGGTCCTCCTACTGGGAGCAAGATCTCATGGCCATGGAGACTGTAGAGACAGATCGGTCTTGTGACTGCGCAACTATATTGTAGCTACAATCAGAGGCACATAGCATTTTTAAACAAATTTTATGAGATTTCAAAACCGAATACAACTACATGGAAATCATGGTTCTCTCTCAAGAGCTTTCTGGACTCCTCCTAAACTTAAACAGAATTTGGGTGTGTGCCAATGGTATATATTTAAAGAAAAATCATCTTTGGAGGTGGGTCCTAGCTCTTGCTAACCACCCTGAACTTGATACTTCCATATCCTTCCAGCCCAGCTCAGACCAGAAGGCTGAGTCAGCATCGGACCAGAGCATTCCTCAGTCTGCAGGATCTCAGACACACCCCCCTCCCCACGCTCAGCAGGGACTTCTCCGTGCTCTACGCGTTTCCCTGTATAACCGAAAGTTGTGCAATGGGTGCTTGTCCTGTTTATTCTGAAGGGGGGCAACATAAGTGTGACCATCTCCGTTGCCCCTTCCATTAATATCCCCGACTGCAAGCATCCAAAACACATTCCTGCAAGACTTTGTTTATACTATGACTACACACCGAACCGTTACACTTAAGTAAACACCTCACAGGCCCAAGGAGAATCCTAAGTAACACTCCGAATCAGCACGCGACATAAGTGTGCTTCTTCGCCTGGAAAAAAGACAAACTGAATAATGTCAGAATGTGAGCGAAGCCTTCGAGGATGCAGTAATAACACCTTCCTTGACAATCTTTCTCTTCAGCTTTGCTGGAGTAAGTCTTGCAAAATGGATGAGGCAACATATCTCTGATTTTACTTGCATTTATTCGTTTTGCAGATGCATTCCTCCAAAGCAACACATAATGGTTTTTATGTGGTATTCAGATTAAATGTTTATGTGACGTGACTTGTGTTGGTGGATAAACTACACTGTATTATCGCCTCCTAATTGCTCACACATCTGGACAGCAAAGCGATGTTACATACACCCATACATAAACACACGCTATGAGCAATTTAGAGTCACCAGTTAAAACAGACACACACACACACATCTTTAGACTGTGGGAAGAAACCACTCACACATTGGGCAAACATCAGCAGACTAAGCGGTTGTGAAGCCCATGACCAATTGTAACATCTAGGTGATGTGAGAAAGCAGTGTTATTTGCTGCACCATGTTGAAGGTAGTGAATATTAAGGTGTGTAAAACAAAATAACAAATCAGTGTACCGTAGCATTTATTGCATTCAAAAAGTGTGCACCGTATCCATTGCTGGGTATCTGAGACCAGCAATCCTGACCAATGTCTTTTCTTGGTGTACTGCCTGTAATACAAGTAGCATGGCTTAAAATGCAGGCAGATTGTTGCCTACATAGTTTAACATCTAGTGTGGAATGGATCTGTTGCAGACAAAACACCTGAGCACATTGGACAGATAGCAACTGCTACAGGTAGGTTGCCTGGACATGCAACAAAAAATTCAAATGCTTAGAACATGTGGGCATGAAGCTTGCAAAAAGACAGCTGTGGACAAAACATGAACACGTGAACATGCTACAGAAAACCAGAGCATGGAGAACAATCACAGCATGTACTGATGTTTGTTCATAGAGCACTTGAGAGAGTTCTGATGAAACCCCTGCTTAGGTTCATGATTTTCAAAGCCTGTATGTTTGTGTATTTGAGCCGAGCAGGGTGGGGGGGGGGTGTTTTGGAAAAAAAGGCCAGTTTTTTGTTTTTATTAAATTTTCCATCGCACAGTGAAAAGACATTTGTACTGGGTTGCTGGATTCAGGCCTGAGTTTGTTTGCTTCTGGTTCAGCATTCAGTGTGATGAATAGCTATAATTCAATTTATTGTTTTCATTTAAGAATCTTTTTATCCAAAAAATTATTTAAATTTTATATTTTTAACTGCAGCACAGTGGTGCAAGGGGGAAAGCCGTAAAATAAAAAGTAGGGGTAAAAAAGGAAGCACATAAATATATTTAAATATATTTATTTAAATTATTTATTATATATTTATATTATATGTATTAAATATATTTACATTATATATATATTCCAATTATTTATTATATGTTAATATATTTATTTAAATTCATATCCATTTGTTGAGGACTAACAGGATTATAAGCAATTGTCTTAGTTTTTCAGTGTAGCAATTAAATGTACAGTACTGTGTAAAAGTCTTAGGCATGCAACTTGAATGTGTGTTGAGAAGTACAGGTAGATTCTTATCTACCATCAGGGAGGTTTCTCATTGGTCCCAAATTCATTGTGCAGCCTGAGAATGACCTCAAACACCCAATCTCAGTCATACACAACTATCTTGAGCAAAAAGAAGGAATCCTGCAACAGATGGTATGGTCCCCACAGAGCCCTGATCTCAACATGATCAAGTCAGTCTGGGAGGACATGCAGAGACAGTCAAAGTCTGCAGAACTGTGGCCAGTTCCTCAAAATGTTTGCAAGAACCTACCAACCTGACCTTAAACTGCAAGCAAGTCTGCATAAGAGAATTGATGCTGTTTTAAAGGCAAAGGGTGGTCCCACCAAATATTGATCTGATTGAGGTTTTTTTTTTGTCTAGTGCACTTTTTAGAAGGTTTATTGATTAATAAGTATTCACGGCATTATTTTTGGAACCATCTTCGCTTTATAGCATTTTTCCCACAGGTGCCTAAGACTTTTGCACAGTGCAGTATATAACACCAGGACACTGTTGCTGTATATAATGGAAAAAGAGATTAAAATACTTCCTAATATCTAAGTAATGCACCATGTTATGTATATTGTAACATCGGGTGGAATTGTGGCCCCTGTCATGCTTTGCTGTGTGTACGTAGTCACCGTGGTCGGAAGTCTAGGACTGGCAATGATGCTGAGGCTGAGTTAGTTGTACAGTAGTTGCATGGGTGGGTGTGTCGTGCTGCTTGTTTGGTGCTGCTGTCAATCATGCCACGCAAGAATAAAATCTGTGTTCTCACGACTTTGTCTTCAGAGCCCCCGTGTCAGTAACACCGCTGGCCTAGGTCATCGCAATGTTCTTCACTGCTTTAAAGACACGCAAGCTGAATGTGCCACTGAATATTTTTAGATAAGGTCTAATTCATTTGAACTGACGCTGACACCATTCAGCCCTGACTATACACCTCTGCGTTTTTAATCATTTAATATTATTCACGTTAGAATTGGGTCGGTCTTCCAAAACACGTTACTGCTGCAAATGTTAGTTTTACAATAAAACAAAGTGAAAATTCGATTGCTCGTGTGACACACCCGAGTGTGGCTGTTCTCCCAACCACCTGTTTTTTGCTCCCAGTGATTCATTTCTCCCTCCTGTTATTCCCAAGCCTTTCCAGGAAAACATACTGTTGCGATTATCAGTTCAATTTCCATTTCAGTCATGGACCAAAGAAAATAATTGTATCTTCAGCTGTGTTAACATAATATGAATAATCAAAAGTGTGTTATTACCCTTTATAAGCAACATAATAGCAGTAATTACATGAATGATGAATTATTTGAGGTGGATTTTTTTAATCCTGTTTTTGAAAATACTCAGTTATGCAGATATTGTATGCTTTTAAAGGGAGAAAACTGGATTAATATGTTTGTGTGAACTACAGATGTTGGCATAAGTGTTAAAAAGGAGTCCTGGAGTCCTTTTCCATTTCAAATGGAAATGATTAAATAATAAGGAGGTGCACTCCCAAGATGATATTTGGAACATACAAAGATTCAGGAGAAAATGCTTTGATTTGTCTCATAGTAATTCCTAAAGACAGAATTTTGGGAAGACGGTTTACATGATAAAGGCTGCAGAATGACTGAAGAAGGTTGTTGAGGTGACACAGGGTACTTACCCTGAGTTGCTCCTGTAGATCACTCAGCCGTCTAAACGGTCTAAAGTTTTTAGTTTCACTGGTACTGTCTAAAAAATAAGACAATGATGTTAATAAGACGGTAAAGGAAAGGATGTCTCATTTGCCACCCTGACAAGCCTGTGGGAACTGTGACAATTTTGCAGTGGCCAGTGAAGATGACTGTCATGCACTGTTGTGTAATTTCCAGTCACAGTGACTCACAATGACCACAGTTTGGCTTGAATGCCTTGGGGTGAGAATTTTAACTGTTTGAACACTCCTGGCCTACAAGTGAATATTAGTATCGCAGCAGCCAGTTGGTTCTGGAATATGTTAAAGGTTATTACAATTTGTTGAGATATGACACCCACGAGGTACTAGGCGGAGGATAGAGTACAAAAAAGACCCAGTAGGGCAGCCCAGACCTACAGGTGCCTCCATGTTCATGCTATGCTGCCTAGTATAAAGGCAGGAGAAGTCACTCAGCTGGGTTCCCTCAGCCAGATCCGTAATCCCCCACGCCAGAGACTTCTGTGCTAAGTAATTCCGGGATACCAATGAGCCATGACTGGCTCCTCTGTTCCCGTGGCACGCTGCCATGTTACACAACAACAGCAGGGGTGGGCAGAGGTGCAGAAGGGCAGAGCAGATGGAGGCACAACCCTTGGAGGGTGTTGGGAGGCAGATTTCTGTTGAAAGGTCAGACCACTGTCCAACTTACTTACTGCTGATGCCCAGGAAAAGATCAATGGCCAGTCATATGAACACAGAAAGACTGAAAGCAGGTGAAACTGAGAAGACAGGCCAATCACCCAAATTCTGGAAAATGTAATTCGTATCATGCAAACAAAGCAGTTATGAAACACATGGAAGATCAACTGAAGATCATATTAACAGGAAAGGAACAATGCCAGCTCAACTAAACAAGTAAAGACAACATTGCACAAGAAAGGAAAGAGGTTCATCAAAGCACCCGGTTAGGGATAAGACTGGCATTTGATCAGATTAACCGGAGCAGATCTTATGAACAAAGACCTCCACCATTTTCAAATGCCAGTCTAGCTTTGATGTGAACAGAAACTCTATGAAACTTAAAAAATATTTAAAAAAGGAATAAATACGCTGATATAGATAAAATTAATTAATAAAATAGCATATTTTTCTAATGCATTCAGATGCTTTTTCCATAAATTTTCCATAATCTCCTGCTTCAGGAGAAAAGCCGCAAGAGATACAGTTCATCGGAAGTGGAATGTCTCCATGGCTGGAGGCTGTTCAAACAGAAGCCCTTGGTGAGGCAGCCTAGTTTGTAAGTCTGATGTGGTGTAGTATTTGCTTACAAGTGAATATTTACAAAGGATAATTAAGGAATCCCATTAAATAAATACTTGCAGAAAAGGTGCAGCATTTTTGAGCGCTATGCTACTACATCTGGATCGTTATTGTTTTGCTATACAATAAATGCTCTATTTTAATTTGTAGTGTAACATTTACTTTGGTAATACAGCGGATATAAATCGCATAAGGAATGAAAACAGGATAAATAGATTGTTAAATCAAACTGATTATACAATAAATATTTTATAAAAGAACATTTTTTTCCCTGCCTTATATTCTTATATCATGTCAGGGTACAATAACGTTTTAACTAGTTTTACTCATCCATCCATTTTCACTAACATATACTATTTATATAGTACAACATTAACCTCAGATGTTTTGACCCATCCATTATCAGTACTTGCTTATCCTAGGCAGGGTCACAGTTGTTCAGAGCCTAACCTATTATCAGTGGATGCTTGGTTATGAAACAGCCTCTGGATAGGATGACAGTTCTTTACAGGGTGACCACACACACTTACACTTGTACTATATAGGCAACTTCAAATCACAAGTCTTTGGACTGTGGGAAGAAACCTGCACAGACAAGGGGAGAACATGCAAACTCTGCACAGACTGAGCCGGATTTGAACCCACACTCGACCAGCCAAGGCACTGTGAGCCACCAGGGCATTGGGATTGGGATGTATCGTGACTGCACGTTAAAACTTAATAAGCCTAGGTACGTATATTCGTACTATGTCTGATGTAAGTTCTTTATAGATACTTCCTGTCAAACCAAACGCCAGCAGTGTTGGGAGCACGTATGTGTGACACAGCATTGAGTTTTAGTTTTAGTTTGTAGTCCGTGGTTCCTAGGCAGGGGTCATGGAGGGCCATGATGGACAGCACCCCACTGCCAGCCCCTTCCTTAACAGATTAATAAGAACCAGTTGCTGGCAGTGGAAATAAAATCAGCTGGGATTTTTAAGCAGCTCATCTGAGGACTGAGACTGAGACCAGAGGGGGTCATTTGAAAAATATTGGCAGGGAGCGTTCTTGCAGCCAAAGTGTTGTGTAGGCCATTTGTTTTGTTGTTGTCTGGCTTTCAGTTTGTTTCATATTATGCAATAAAGGGCCCATTGATTTAGTTAGCTTGCACTAATAATGTTTTTTTGTTTGTTCTCAACACCTACTGTCCTTTGTCCTACCCACGTGGCCGACTGGCCCACCCTAGGTCACACAGAATTGTCACATAACTTGTATCATGAAAATTCTTACAAGGCCTTACAATAAAAACACATTATTTTGCACTTAGGATGAATTTTTGTGCTATCCTGTTTAACTGTGTTTTGCTTTGTACTGTGTTATGGCAGTTTTGGTGACATGCATTCATATTTATTTTTACAGCTGATTCTTTTGTCCAAAGTGACTTATTAAGTTGCAGTGATTTATTCAGCTAGGTAAGTTTTACTGCTCTACTTGTTCAAGGGTAAAACAGCAGAAAGTGGGATTCAAACCTGTGTCTTTTGCGTCCCTGACGCAATCACTATTAAGGCCCATAAAGGCACAGTCAAATAAAGTGTTACCAAATCAAGATTCTGTAAGGGAACGTGACTTAAATACAACCAGACACTGTGCTCCCTCAGTTCCAGGATTCCCCTCCCTCTGCAGCTGCACAGATTGAACAGACCAGTTTAGGTCTGTTCTGGTTGGTTCCAGCAGTGTTGCGGCTGACACTAGGCCAATGGGGGGGCGCTGTAATTCTTCATAGCTGGAGTCCTGAAAACACACAGCACCCGCCTTTCCGACACCTGCCTGGATAAAAAATCTGTACACTCTGCTCTCTCCCTCCCTTACTTAAATATAGTAACCACAGCTGTAACACTGCCCTGTTAAATGTTTCTGAGACAAACAACTATTTGATCCAATCTATCATGCACCATCAGTGAAGTTTAGAGAAAAATGTCGCCATGGCTGATCTCAGCAAAGCTCTGGTTCGAAGACAGATGTTGCTGCTTGATAAGCCTTAGTGTAAGAGAGTCCTAAAAATGTAGCTGTTGGATTTAAGTGGATTTAAAAGTGAAGACAGAAAAAGAAAACAAAACTTTCCATGTGTTCTTTTTCAGAACATTTCAATGTTCTGTGCTATATGACAGCAAGATGTAGTAAAATGTAAGAGATGAGATCTTTTGCAACAGTTTCTGACATACTTAAAGCACCTTGTCTGACACGAATGACCATACCACAGTCAAAGTCACTTACATCAAATTTTACCCGATTCTAAAGTCTGACATTCTCTGAAGCCCATGACCCATGTCGGTGTGGTTTTACACAATGTGCTGCTGCCACACGATTGGCTATTTAGGTAATTTTTTTAATGAGCATGTGTACGTGTGTTCCTAATAAAGTGGCTGGCATATACAGTATATATAATCCCTTAATTTATGCATCTAATTGGTTCCAGCTGCATTGTGCAAAAATGCATAAATCAAGAACTTTTCTTCTGTTATTTCTTATGGGTAAAATGATGATCTGTTCCCAGCCCACCAAAAACCCGAAAACCAGCTTTCCCAAATATCAGTTAAAACACTGTAAAACACCTTGTAGCACAGCTGTAATAGTTAATTTCACCTGCCCCTGAAGTCTTGAAGGGCACCTTTTCTGTAGTGTAAGCTTTGATTTACTTTTGAACGTAAAAAAATACTTTGAAACCTTCCATTAGCCAGTGCTTTGATGAATCGTTTAAAATGTCTGCACTTTCCTCTTGTTTGAGACTGATGGAAATCAGAAAGAACAGAAACTGGGGAAAAAAACCTTGGGAAACAAGTTCATTATCAAAGGTTTTTGTTAAAAAAATGCTAAGCTGTTTCTGGGATGTGACCCAAGTTTTTGCACCGCATGCAAGTTGTTTCTGAGGGATTTCTTGATTTAGAAGGTTATTATTAGCTATCTCTAGCTGGCTGCAGATGTGTTGATCCCACACCTGGTAAAACATCAACTTCTCATTGCAGATCAGCTGGAATGGGAATGTGTTCCCACACAAGTCTGTTCTGAATAACCTGTTTGGGCTGGTTCAAAAGACTTGGGTCACATATAGCAACAACAACAACCAAGCACGCAGAAAACATAACTGACGTCCTTTTCTACATGCAAGGTATTGGGAGACCACTACAGCTACCTTACCATCAAACCGCATCTTATACAATATTAGAGAGCAGCCCTACATCTAAATAATTTGTCCTGTATGACAAATATTAGGTCTTTGTAAAAACATCTTTGAAACATCAGCTGGTTCTTCAGTAGTTAGACAGATGTTGCTTCTTTAATGGCTGTAGACAGAGACTTGTGCAGCATATTCTTTAGGTCCACTTAACCAGTAAATATAAGCTGGAGTTCTTAAGTAATTCTGGTGCAGGAACGCCACACTTCCAGCAACCCTCAGGAACAAGTGGTACTGCATGACTCTGTGTTGCCTTTTTCCTTTGTCTCGTAATAATTATTTTGTTCTAGTGCCTTGCTGTTGCCTTTAAGTAACCTTTGTCTACTTCTAATGTCTTTGTCATTAGGGCCAGTGACAACACAATGTAAAATATTTCATTAATTGGCAGGGGAGTTGGAAAATGAACCCCTCACTGTAGTACAGCATGTCGGGTACATCACATATCATGAGGTGTTCCCCCACAGTATTCTACCACAGTACCACAGTGTTCTGCCAGCTTTATACCAGTTTTAGCTGGCAGAAGTCCAAATGCTAGACAAAAAGAATTCATTTGAATACTATTCCATTCTTAAAGGATCCTCAATAAAGCATTCGCTGATATGAGGAAGGTACAAAATGCAAAATCCTAACACGCTGAAAGAATTGCTACCTGAAATTAATAAACTTTACATGACCACTGAAACCTATGTCTACAGAAATCCAACACGATCCTGGATATAGAGTAGTCTCAGCAAACCACAAGTATTCATTCCATTATCCTTTACTACAGGATTGCGGTAGTCCAGAGCCTGCCTACAATCACCGGATCTAGGCTGCACCCTGAATGGGAAATCAGTTCGGGCCAGGATGGCCCCACACACACACACACACACACACACACACGCGCGCGCACGACGCACACACACACACACACACACACACACACACACACACACACACTACTGGCAATTTGGAGTGATCAATTATCCTGAAACACATGTCTTTGGACTGTGGTAGGTAACCCACACAGGGAGGGCATGCAAACTCATGCAGACTGAGCTGGAAATAAACCCATGACCAAAGACCCCAAGCTCTGCAAGGAACAGTAACATGTCACCTATCCACAAGTATGTGAGCCACACAATTCCAGATCCTGGTTGTTACACAAGCACATTGTAGTAAGGCTCAGAAGATAACTAACTCCACCCACAGTCTGTTTGGCCCACCAATGAGGCAGCCCATACTGTTGTGTAAGCATATTGTGCAGTCAAGTATGGAGAGGGTTCCGACGGAGAGGAGACATGTGACATGGACGAATGCAGTGACTCGAAATCCTGGCTCATTTTATTAGCACAGAAAAGCCAAGACTGCAAACCAAGCCATGTAACAACAGAATTTGGTAACACTGCAGAATTGTGTCGTGATGCAAATTTAATCACAACGAAAACAGTTCTTGATATTACCCTCATCTCTTGGCAAACCAGACACTCTGCCTGCAGTTGAGTGTACAGACCTTCTGCTTTCCCACACAGCATATATGCAACGCAGTGTCTTTCCCTTCCAGCAATGAAGTTCTGAGCTCCCAAAAACTGTACATTTATAGCCAGGTGCCACTGGAACCTCAGAGAGACACACATTCTGAGTTACCCTATACCCTCGAACCCATTAATTCTGTTTGCGGCCATTTTTCCTAAGGTGTCATTTTTGTTTTGTTTTTGCATTTCACACTTAATTTTCATGTGCCTACATATTTTGTGATGTACCAATACCACCTTTAATATGACTTGTCTTGCTGTTTAGAGGCTATGTTAAATCGAATTAAGTTATCCTGATACATAATCTACTTTAATTTCTGCAGCATGGATTATGTTTGACCACAGTGCGTTCAGAACACACTTTTAATTTATCCCGTAAATATATTAACCTTTCTTACACACTATTCCATTCAAACAGCTGATTCTCTTTAAGACAAAAATTGTCAAACTGTCATTTTCTCAAGCTTTATTGAGTTTACAGTGACTAATAATAATAATAATAATAATAATAAAACAACTTTGCAACTCTTGTAAGGTTTTCATCTTAAAAGTGTACAGAAGCGCTTGAGACTGGTGTAGAGTGCATTTCTGTGTGAGACATCTGGCTGTTTGGGCTGTGGACCTTATGGTCCAGCACCACGCACTGGCAGCCAAGTGGATTCCACAGATTAATCCTATTATTCATTTAGAACGCTACAGGGGAACACAGAGAAATAGCATGGACAGATGCTAGTTTCATCTCGCAGGAGGCGAATACAGAATTGGAGCCGACGATCAATCTCACTGACAAGCAAAATAAGATAAAGCCGAAAAGCAGTATCAGAGACAGATCCAAGACCATGTGATATCAACCATGAGTGTTGGAACATTAAAACAACAAAAAACAAAGAAGAAAAAACATACTGTTAGCCACACTGAAAGCCTTTGTTTTTCACAGAAAAAGGGCTTAAACTGCTGGATTCTCTGCAAGGACGCAAATGGATGCCTTTGGTTGAGCATCGCCTCCATTTTGACAGCTGAGCTTTCTAAACTTGGCAGACAATGTCCACTGTACTTTGCTCATAAAAACAGACTGCCTTCAAAACCATAGAGCTGTTCCTCATTCGGACATTCTCAAGCCGAATGTGAGCATAAACTGATTTTAATCGCATCTGAAGCTCCAGTGCATTGTGACTTACTACTGTTTTTAGTTTGCTATTTATTACCTTTTATTGAGGCAATCGATGTCAATGTTCTTTCCCGAAGGGCACAAGAAAGTACTCAGTCTCTTATGTATGTTACATTCCATTTATTTGTACTTTGGGCATTATTACGATTTGAACATTAAATGAAAAAATGAGTTCTAATTTTATTTCTTTTTTGCACTAAATCTGCATTAGGCCCGTTGTATTAGTGTGTCATTCCATGATGTCCGGTGAAGTGAGAATATCCGCAGGCCCTACAGGCTAAAGACAAGCCACCCAAAGCCAGGGGCAGATTTAATGGTTTGGGGGGAGGGGGGGGATGTAGGTCAAGATAGGAATGGGGCCCTCATCAGTAAACCATCAACTCTCACCATTTACTAAACACAAACACTTTGTACACACCCCTAAATATGATGTCAAACTTGTAGAGGCAACAATTAAAGAAGTAATCTAGTTATTCGTATTAATGGTGATCACTTTAATAAACTCAATCCCTCCTGTTCAGTTTGAATATTATATCATTTATGTCATTAATCTTATGATTTTACATTTGTCAAAACCAGCCATACAAGCAAATGCTTGGGGGACAAACGTTAGATTAAAAACCTTGAAATAAATCCATAACTCTGTATCTTTGTGCTTTACGGTTACTGTAAGTGAAGACAGCGCCGCTTCAATACCTCATGTCATTTTAAAGTACAATAAAGGCAAAATTGTTATTAAACCTGTTATTAAATCTTTGAGTATGAAAGCTTTATAGCAAGTGTTTAAATCTAGCTGCTGTTTACCACCATTTTAACATACATGCAGGTGACAGGAGAGGCTGTCTGATAATAAAAATAAAATCAAAATGCAGATATTTTGTTTTTGCTGTTAAGAGTCAGATTGCGTCTTTGTGCAGCCATCTATCTCCAGCTGATTTACACTGACTGGATGGATTTGGTTTTAGTGACACAAAAACCTGGACTGAAGGTTGGTCCACAATAGCTGTAGGTTAGCAGATAACTGTACAAATGCAATGTTAACATATTTGATAATTAATAAAATTTAAACTAAAAATCAAGCACATGTATATACAAATAACACGTAACTGTTATTTCTCTGTGATGTTGCTGCTCTTTTGTCTCGATGTAAATGCATTTTTTTTTTCAAAGGACCTTAAGCACTTACCTACCTTTGTCTAATGATAATTCTGCCCCATCTACAGCTACCCCTACAGAACTTGTGCACGTATGAGTGAAATCCTGCTCTGGTCAGTGTGCTGTTTGCTTTTACCCTCTGCTCAGTTCCTCTACCCTGGGCACAGCTTACTGCAAAGTTGTGTCACAACAACCCATGTCCTGCAGCTTCTCAGTTCCACATCAGATTTCTTCAGAATTTTCAGGTTGGTCAGTTTCCTCAGCTGATCAATTGTCATGGCTTTACATGCAGAACCAAATATACCCTGGGTATCATCTGGTAAGAAGACCCAAGCAATTTTCAGATAATGTAAAACGTTTTAATATATATTGTTAGCGAATACATCACTAAAGTGCATGTTTCCCTGCGTATGCATGTGGCCTTATGGGAGGAAACTTTTCTTCAGCCAAGTTCAGCTTCATGAGAACTGTTTGTTTCCTTTCTCAAGTTTATCTTGTTTCAGGACTAGGAAAACCGTGTTATTAAATAGAAGAGGAATCAAAGTTAACCATTCCAGAGTTTGCTAAGATCATTTGTTTTTGATTTATGGAATTCAATAAACTCATTTGGGTTGACCTATTTTTATTTATTTATTTATTAATTATGCTATTTAAAATCTGAAAGAGATTATCAGAAATGGCAAAATGCCAAAACAGAACTTTACACGTATGTATTCCTTTTTTCAATTGTTGTTACCGGTCACATGAAGAAACAAAAAAGATTGATTTATTTCTACAGATGATAAAATGCAATGGGATAAAAGGACCTGTACGAGCTCTACAAATCATATCTTTAAAACTGGCTTTCTGCAGATGCTGCTGTGTTATACAGCTGTGTGGCAGTCAGAACTGATGATTTCATTACATACAAACCGACACCATTGTTAGAAAGCAGGGGCACACTTAGTGTCTACATTTAGTGGAACATGCAAGAGATTATGACTGCACTCATAGTATAAGACTTCTATTGCAAATACTGCCTACATTTATCCAAACTGTATGACCTCTATCATCGGTATCAGCGTGCTCACTGTGGGGTGCTGTCCAGGGTCTCAGCCTGGTCCAGACAAACCCAGGAATTCATGCTATTTAGGTACCTGAATTGCATATATAATATCTGTGGGAAAGGGGCAGAGGGAATATGTATCCTAAACCCCAAATAAAGCCCATTTATCCAACAAAAGAGCTATAATATAATAACAACAGATTTCTGTCTGTTGTCAGAAAAGCTGTCTTCCAGAGGAAGTTCTTACTTCGCCTTTGACTGCAAGACTCATAGCACACAGGGAAGGGTGATAAGTTAGTGGAAAGTGGCTAGCAGAGGGAGGAGGCAAATATTACCAATTTCCATAGTGCTCAGCTAGAGATTGTGAGAAGAAAAAGCAAGCATGCTCATGATAATATGGGAAATATGTTTTTAATTCAAACCATGCAAGGACTATAAAGTATTTGCATTAAAAGCGTGTTGTACGTGAGGCTGCTTATTCGGCTTATGTTTCTCAATTTTAGTAGGATTACATCAAAAGTGGAGGCTGCTGCTAAGTGCTTCTACTCCAGTGTTTTTTAAATCTATTCTTACAGACTAAAGGGTTATATATTTTGTGGGGGGGTCACCATGAGAAAACTTGCCTTTTCTTGCATACACATCAAAACTTTTCACTAGTTTAAATGCTTCATCACATAAACCTGATGCCTATATCTTTGTACGATTTGTTCTTTTTATACCATACGTATTATATGTTTTTCATGGCACTGTACAAGGTTATTTCTAAGTGCTGGGCAGTTAGGCATTCTAGCCTAAACTGCTTGGTAGCTATACTGACTGTTGGAAGAACAGGCTTATTGCAAAATATCTACAGTGACAGCTGAATGGCAACACTTTCATGACGGCTACGATGGCTGCCAAAACATACTCTTACTATGGGCTTTATATTTCTGAGGGAAATGAAGGTGATTCCTTACAGCATTTACAATATGTTGTTAAACTGGCCAGTTTTCTAGTCAAATTCTGCATATTGTTTTATTATTTCTTTTTTGAGAAACTTCGCTACTTGGCATGTCATTTCCAGCAGTCGCCATTAAGTTTGACTGGTACAGTTATGCCATTCTGAGTAGGGGATTTATGACGGTAGACAAATCTACTAGAAAAGAAGAGATTAACAATGACAAAGCCATCTCACTTCATGGAAGAGAAGGTCTAATCTTGTCTGACCTATTGTTCAATGCTGAAAGCCACAGTCCTATTCTGAGACTGGTTTACTGCCACATGCTAACTTCTTCTATCATCGGAAAACAAATCACTCTGATATGTAAGATCTGGTCTGAATTTGTCCAGCAAAAGTTTACAGTACAGGTGATTCATTCATAGGTCTGGGAGAACCCTGTTCTGGGGTGTTTTTGATATAGACAAATAGTGAAACAACAGTTTCAACTGAAATCCACTGAGCACATTTAGGTTTTTTGAGAAATCTGTGAAAGGAAAGCTGAAAAAATCAGTCCTCCTAAACCATGAGCTGAATGGCCCTGCAGTGTTACAGGATGAACTCTTTCTAATGAAATACTTAATCTGAATAACTGATTTCAGGTTGTCAGTTTAGAGTGTAGGCAAACTACAACAGAAGGAGGATACAAACATAGTTCATCCGTGTATCTGGAGATCTCTGGTGACTGGATATTGGAATGACCAAGCAGATTAGCCAATCACAATTTTATTTTATAATATATTGGGATCCTTGCTATGCAAATTGATTTCAGAAAGTGTTTCCCACAGACAATTTGTGGTTAGTGGCAACCAATATTCCATAATTTCTATATAAACAAACAAACAAACGATACTGCCCAACTAATTTCCTCAAACATCAATAATACTCTTAAACACCTTGTGATAAATGCACTGGTTTGTGGGACAAGAGGAGACACAAATGCAGACATTTGCTTGTGCTTTATTGAACCTGTGCAGCAAGGGGTCAGAGAGAAGGGAGTCTGAACTGTAGGCAGGGACTCTGGAGCAACTCTGGAATGTGGAGTCCTTGGTCCTTCACATTAACTTTCTCCTTCTCATTAACGTTTCTGAAAAGGTCTTGTCCTTTTCACAGATTTCTAAATAAAGCTAAATGTGCTCAGTGGGTTTCAGCTGAAATCACTATTTCACTATGTGTCTATATCAAAAACATGTCATGCAGTGGAGGGAAATATGATTAATATAGAGGAGGAGCTCGCATCCAGGTGGTAATATCAGAGAGTGAGGAATTGAGTTCCAGACATTCTTTCTCTACGGCATTGTGTCAGCATTCTCTTGAGAACAACATTAAGCTAATGTGCAGGACATGGCGGTACATTCCACTGATCTCCTGGAGAGGATGGCGCCTAAACCACTGTTGAATACCTATGTCTGCAAAACAAATAGTGTGAGAAGTCTGGACATGACAAGACAAGCTCAACACAGAGGAATTCTTTTTTGGACTGGTAAGTGATCTGGCATTGCTCTGTCCATTGAATCAGGTCAGTGATTCCCTTGTGGATAAGGTTGGATCTGGGGGGGAAACACACAGAACAGTCCAGCGGTGATGGTTTTTGAATTGATTTTGCCCCAAGCCACTGCCTCAGTGTAGTGGATGTCCCTGTGCACTTTGCTCCAACAGACCGATGAGGTCTATGGCCATACACTTAAAAGGAACCTTCAATAAGCGGGACTGGAACAGGGTTCCAGGTACAGCAAGTGGATTCACTCGTTGACAAACGGCATTCCAAACAACGGTGTCAGACGTTTCCATGGATTCTGGCCAGTAAAATCGGACCTGAAGGTGGCACAGGGTTTTATCCTGACCAAAGGATTGCTACAGGTTGTGAGGAAAAGGGTTTTTTTTAATACAAGTAATTGTGTCACCTCTTTGCCACCTCTTTGTTTAAAAAATTGCTTTGTTTTCACGTTTCAACTCACTCTATACACTCTATACTTGCTTTTTAAATTGCCCGGCTGTCCTAAGGCCAAGTAATGAACTGAAGCAGGAATCAACTGCTTTTATAACTATAGTTTTTTAATAACTTTTTTATAACTATATAGTTATAACAAATTTATAACTATGCACTTTCTGTCAGTTGCATGCATTTGTCAGAAAACCCATCTGTGTAACTTTTACAACTACCTTCAATTTGTTCAACTAAGCAGCTCACCCAAAAAATGGACAACGGGCACTTCCTTGGAATTACATTCACTTCCCACAATGCTCCACTCTCTTAAAACTATACCTTCGCATTTTGAACAGTCTACATCCCCTTGGCCAGACTGGGACACAAGTTAAACATTTTTGATTGCTTTGTAAATTTTTTTGGGTACAGACTTGTTGAAGTGGGTTTTCAGTTCAGATAGTGAATACATTTTTTTGAAGTTCATCATAGCAAATACTTGGGTAGTGAGAGTTTGGACAGCGAGTGATACCACTGTTCAAGAATTTTCAATGACAAAATTTTAAAAAGTAAAACACAAATTGTGAAAATTAAAAAAATATAATATAAAATGTATTATTGTACATGATTTGGTAAGGAAATCTTGTATACATTGTGTCATCATTTACCATGACATCAGGATTATTGGTAATTTTTCCGTTGAGTGGTTGGACAACTGGGGGAAAATGAAACCCAAATCGTTACAAAAAATAAAAATTATATTTATTTATTTATTTATTTATTTATTTAAAATGGTTTTCAAACATACACCTCTCAATATAACATTGTATACTTTCCCCAAGATGTTTTGTGTACATGTTATGTTTTAAGATAAACAGTACCTTAATAATTATAAATCCAAATATTTACATGTAACAAGATTACTCCCATGTCAAAATGATTTTAAAAATCTAAAAATATATTATACAATGGAACATGGTCAGTTGTATGAGCCCCTCCGCCCCCATAATAAAACAATCAGGGCATGTACATATTTGTTGTATTTCCTGTCTGTGCCACAGTGTAAGTACTGTCCATTCTAAGGAACACAATGTGTACAAAATGTTATGTTTGTGAAGGTGGGTATCTACAACTTTATACTATTTCTGCTGTGCTGTAGGAAAACGCAGGATGGTGGCATCTCCACAAGAGACTGAGGATACCAGTAAGCCTCTTGGTTCTAACTCTGGTGGCAGTGCGTAAAACTGCTGTCTAGGAGCATTCTAATGGCATTAGGAAGGACACAGGAGCATTCTGATCTCAGCAAATCTGTTTCCGGGGCTCTTTCTGTGACTGCAGATGATCTGGGTATGATCAAGGTCGTAAATAGCTGATTGTTTGCAAGGATATGAAACACATTCTTACCTATTTGTGTTTCCTGATTGGTGTTTTTTGTGTACAGTGCTGTGTTTCATGCACTGGTACAGATTCAGGTGTAATGTGGGATTAAGCTTTTAAATACATACAGTGCCGTGAACAAGTCTTTGCCCTCCTTCCTGATTTCCCCTATTATTGCACATTTGTCAAGTTGAATAATTTCAGATCTTGACAAACAAAATGTAAAAATTACACAAAGGAAACCTGAGTAAATAAGTTTTTTTAAATCAATATTTCATTCATTTAAAGTACAAACTAATCCAAATCATGTGAAGAAATAGTTGTCCTCCTCAACCAGTTGACCTGCTAAAACTAAACCTCACTACGTATTGACCCTTCCATGACAGTGAAGTGGTCACCACAAAGTTTCTACAAGCAATGCCACAATCAAAGGAAATCAAAGAGAAAAAAGTTGTTACGATGGAAATATTTCTGTAATTTCTAAGGCTCTGGGACTTCAATGAATCACAAGAGGAATTATTTCCAAATGAAGAAGGCTTGGTGGTGAATTTTCCCAGGAGAGGCCAACCTACCAAAATTACTCCAATGTTGCAGCAAAAATTCATCCAGAAAATCCTAAAAAGTCCCAGAAAAAGCATTCAAAGAACAGAGGTATTCTCTAGCCTCAGCTAAGGTTGGTGTTCATGAGTCCATAATAAGAAAGAGACAGCAAAAATGAGATTGATGGGAAAGTAGCAAGGCAGAAACCACTGTTATCCAAGAGTGTTTGAATAACTGGGCTTTGCAACAAGACAATGATCCAAAACACAAAAGCAGGACTACGTCTGAATGGCTGAGAAGAAACAAAACTAAAGTATTTAATGGCCTTGTCATGACTTGAACCCAGTAGAGTTGCTGTGGCAGGACCTGAAATGAGCACTGCACTTACATCACAGAACTGTGGGTGGAGGTGCGGAAAATGACAGTTTCCAGAGGGCTTCCACAACTCCATGGCTTAGATTGTGCATTTCCAACACACTCTGTTCTGCTGCCAAGACATCTTACTTAAGTGACTGAGTAGAACAGTATAAAGTACATTTACTTATTTTGGAATAAATAGAAGCTTTTTCACACTCTAGTGGTGCATGTGGGCCCCACAACAGTGTTAAGTGTGGAGGCCTCAAGATTTCCTCCATATTGCCTGTTGGATGCCCCAGTCCCTGAGTTTATCAGCCAAGAGATACAGCAAGAGAAGATGAACTCGGTGTAAAGAGAATGAAAATGTGAGAGTTTGATAGCACAGTGGAAAAGTAAAAGCCCTCACCCTCGTTGTGAGTCATCCTGAGCTGATGAGAGAAAGCCACTTCTCCAGGCCAACGAAGCAGCAGTAGCGAGGACAACCCAGCAGGACATCGTGTAAAGCGGTGTGTTGCAAACCAGTAGGAGTACGAGGGGGTGTCTAGGCAGAGTTGACTCATACCCCCTACCCAGTCGTTCACCACACAGCTCTCTCCTTCTCCCTGTCCATCAGCCGAGGATATCTGAAAATACAGAAGCTTGCAGGAAAACAGGTATAAAGCAAACAGGAAAAGTTGACAAGCTTTAGCATTTTTCCAATGGAGCAAGCTGGAAAGCCCAAGGTCTTCTTTTGTTTTTAGGCCCTTTTTTCTAGTTATGTAGTTCAGTTTTTTATGCCTCCCTCCAAGCATGGTACAAACAGTAACTTTGACAGAGTATTAAAATGACACAGGGTTCATAATGAACACCATGTTGTAGATAAGTGTGGGACTGTGCAAATCATTAAAACTGTGCTTAGTTACTGTGACTAACACAACCAAGATGGGCCTTCCCAAACTGGTAAGGCACATTTAACAATCGGAGACATAACTTGAATCATCCCACTATAATATGATGTAGCACCATTATGTCATTACAAAAATGTATATATTACATCTATAGACTCATATGGGGGTAGGCAAACAGTTTTTCTTCCTGCCCATTTCTTTGGCCAGTGGAAAAGTATAGAATTTAAATTATACATATACTGTAAATAGATACATATGTTCCAGTTGATGTAAAAGTGATGTACGGCAGCCGGTGTTGGTTTCATAAACCTTAACATATTCTTGTATCTCATGAAATTGCATAAAAAGGTGTCCATGAATACTGGACATCCATCCATTTTTGTGAACTGTTTAATCCTGAGCAGGGCTTCGGCAGTCTGAAGCCCATACAGGACCAGGGAAAAATATATGAATATTAAAGAACTAATAAGAACTAATTCCATCTTAAACTTAGTGTGATTCGGGCTGTGTGGCTCTTTTTGTAACTGTTACATCTTATTTCAGCATTCAAGTCCTTGATTTTCCGCAGCGTTTAAAGCTACTGAAAGAATCTTGTTGGTATCCAGTTAGTACATTTTAAAAAATCAAACTGGTGTGCAAATTTTGTTCGTGGCTGAGTGATTTTGAACCTAACAAAAAATAAAAAGATAAAGAATGAAACTTTTCTTACTACATCTTACCTAAGCAATAAGATATTTATTTAAAAAAAATATTACACCAATTGACATTAATTACCTTGCGGTAATCCGGCAGTCAACAGTTGTAGTTTCTTTCCATTGAGAACGAGAGGAGCCGGAAACCGAGTCAATCTTTTAATCCACGTGCGGCTCCACCGTGTTCAGTCCACAGTACCTCCCGCTCGTCCAATAGGAGGCTTGAGAATGTGAGGATTTCCGTGACGTCACGGACGTCGCTCTTGTAACCTGTTGCCTCGGTTTCATGGGTGACGTCAGGGCGCCCAGCGGCGGAGCCACGTAGCCACTATAAAAGCACAGCTCGGGGGGCGCGCGGCTGCCAGCACAGTGGAGCGCGCGCAGTGACGGGTTGAGGAAGGTGCCTCGGGGTGGGACAACGTCACCTCCCGGCCTCCTTTACTGATGGCCGTCACCGAGGACCGGTGCTACTTGTCATACTCCAAAATGAGGGGACTCGTGTCTTTTTTTACCGGTAAGAGGCGAGTTTTTAAAGCCGTGTGGATTAATCCTGTTGTATTTCTCTTCTAGCGTCTGGTGACGCTGATATGAGAATGAAATCGTGTTCTGCTCGCACTGTCCGTTCAGACGCGGTGATGTTCAGTTTTTTTGTGCAGCTATTAGCTAATGTCAGTTCCGTAATTTTATACGGAAATAAAATGCAATTGTGTCTTGCTTTAAATATATTTCGCTCCAGTGCTCCTCCTATTCGGTGTTGGGCATTTTGATCTATTTTTATCGCGAGTGTTGCTGAACCGTGTTTTATTTTTAATATTATGTGATTAATTTTATGAATGTCACATTTTATAGCGTTGGCATGTTTACTGAACAGCTTAGTTGCAATATATGCCTCGTGGTTTGGGAAATATAAATACCGCCGAGTTTTAAATTCCTGAAACGATTTGAAGTGAAGTTTTAGTTTTTTTCCAGTTATTTATTACTTCCTCGTGTATTATTTTTTTTTAAATATCATTTAGAACAAATGAAACTCCAGGACGTCAGTGGTATGCCTTTTTTAGTGGTGAATTTCTGGAAAAAAACTATTGCATTGGTAACAGTCACTATTTACCTTGTTTTGTATGAGTTGCATGTCTTTTTTTTTTTTTTAAATTAAATCAAAAGTTTTATTTTCATATGAACCTTACAGTAGTGCATGTTTCTTTACATTTCACACTGATGTTCATTTTTGGCGCAGCCTTCATCAAGGACAGAAAACTGGGTTTGAATGACTTCATTCAGAGGCTGGCATCCAACCCTCATGTGTGTCAGCAGTAAGTACACACAGTCATAGAACTTAAATCAGTGCTGTCTGTGCCGGATGGAGCTGCTTAGCTCTCTTAGTCTTTGGACTGGTTCCCAGAAATGTTTCCTAAGGATTGTGACATTCATACATCTTGTTTTGGTCACCTGCAGCATACACATGTAGGCCGAATAAATTAATAGTCACAACCACAAATAGATGCTCTGCTTGCTACATGCTGTTAGGGTGATCTGTCTTAAAATTGTTGTTCTTGTTTTCGATCCTTATTTTTTATGCTTGAATATTTTATATATGTACAGTACTGTGCAAAAGTCTTAGGCATGCAACTTGAATGTGTGTTGAGAAGTACAGGTAGATTCTTATCTACCATCAGGGAGGTTTCTCAGTGGTCCCAAATTCATTCTGCAGTCTGAGAATAACACTCAGTCACACAGAACTATCTTCAGCAAAAAGAAGGAATCCTGCAACAGATGGTCTGGTCCCCACAGAACCCTGATCTCAACATGATCAAGTCAGTCTGGGAGGACATGCAGAGACAGTCAAAGTCTGCAGAAGAACTGTGGCCAGTTCCTCAAAATGTTTGGAAGAACCTACCAACCTTTACCTTAAACTGCATGCAGTTTGCATAAGAGAACTGATGGTGTTTTAAAGGCAAAGGGTGGTCCCACCAAATATTGATCTGATTGTTTTTTTTTTGTCTACTGCACTTTTTAGAAGGTTTATTGATTAATAAGTATTCATGGCATTATTTTTGGAACCGTCCTCGCTTTATAGCATTTTCCCCACAGGTGCCTAAGACTTTTGCACAGTACTGTAAATGTAAATTTTTGTATATTCCTTTTGGCTAATCCTCAGTGACCTGAAATGCTCAGACCTAATTTCGGAGAGTGTGAGTGCGTAAGACGGCTGTCTGCAAGGCAACGGCTGCATTTTTCAGGCAACGAATAGCCCAGATATATTCCCTTAATCTGGGATCCTGTCTCTAAGTTCACCCAGTGCCTAAAGGCAAAGCTGGTGCAGAAATAGCACCATTCATGTCATGGCACTCAGTCACCTAAGCATCTTTGAAGCAAATCTGTCCTGTTCCCCAGGAGGAGATAAAACACTAAGCCTATTAAATCACATCGCCTCTTACATCCCCTGCTTTGTAGGGTCATCCAGCTTGGATTTGTGGAAACATTCATAATTCACGTGTCTGACTTCACCAGACATGACACTGCAGAAAGTCATAGTTGAAGTTTATGCACTCTTTCATGCCAGTGGGGTATTTATACTGACACTCTGATAGACAGTCACTCATGCAAACTGTTTTCAATGGTAACCCAAGTCTGTTTCTGAGTTTATAACTGTTAGGACTGGAATTTAAAAAAAAAAAAAAAAAAAAAAAAAAAACTTTTGTGTATGGTGACTTTTTACAGTAAATTTGCTTCTGTTAAAATGTTTGCCACCAGCTTGTATTTTTCCACATTAATTGCACTGATTAGTTTGCCTGAACTGACAGTTTGTTCTTAATAGTGTGTAAGTTTATACTCAGAGATTATTTCCCTCATTGTAAATTTAATTCATCCGGTGTACTTGGGTTTAGTAGCAGTTAAGGAAGTCATGGTGACACCTAATGGTGAAGTGAAGCACTATAGTTCCACTTCTGTAAACCATTGATGCAGTGCAGATATTCTGCTTACAAAAGTCTGACATAGCAATGGGGCCTTATGACTATATACAATGTTAAAAAGCCATTTCTATTTCATACTAAAACACCTGTGGCTGTTTTCATCTGTGACTCGAATGCAGCACAACCCACCCCAAATTTGCTTTCTTCTCAGACCAGATGTGCAAGTTTTTCTGAAGATTGATGAGAATCAGAATGAGGAGCCAGAGGAGGAAACATCTTCTGTATGTATCTGAGAGCTGTGGCGCAAAGACAGATTTTTCCATATAGTTCTGTGAGCCAACTTTAACATCTTTTCTCGCTATCTTTTTTCTTCTGTAGCTGTGTTCCACTTCCCCCAGAAGCTCTCTGACAGAGGAGACTCAGTAAGTATTCGTGATGTTGTCATGTGATATAGTACACATGAAGTCCTTGCTTCTTTGAGCAAGAAGTTAAGGTGTCACTTTTCCTGTTTTCTGGATATGCAGGGCCAAGCCATCTGATTTTGACTACTTGAAAATCATTGGGAAAGGAAGCTTTGGAAAAGTAAGAGATTCTCCTAAAATTGGGTTAAAATCCAAATAAACATCACGTACATGTGGAGGTTTAAAAATAACTCGTGCTTATTTCTGTAAAGGTGCTGCTGGCCAGACACAAGGAAAGTGCCAAATACTATGCTGTGAAGGTCCTTCAGAAGAAGATCATCCTCAAGAAGAAAGAGGTGAGACTGAGGTCTCATATGTCCATCTCATAAGTGTTGTACAATCATGAATCTAAAATCAGACTTTTGACACTGCACTAACACTTCAAGCGTTTCAGTTTTAGTTATATGCACATTAATAAAGAGAAGCACATCCATTCTATAATCTGGAAATGTCCGAATCTTATTTGATTGATGTTATCATAGATACAAACATTTTCATTTCCATGTATGGTTCGTTTCTTTTTTGTTAATTCTTTGTGCTCTGGTCTGATTTGGCACCCAGCAGTCCACTGTTTATATATCTCTGACACTGGGCATTGCAAAAACAAATGGCATATTAATTCAGTTCAGTTTATTTTCATAGAGGCTTCTTCTCATGCAGTGACTCAGAGCCAAACAGCAGATTAGAATAACAGAACAGATAACAGGTATATAGTGAAGCTATAGATAAAGGTACAATGTTAATGAGAGCAGCTATACAGGGTATAAGTGCAAAGCAGTAAACCTGCCAGCAACTGAGGAGAGCAAAACAAAAAACTCCCAACCAGGAGGCAGGGGAGAAAAATAAACCTCTGGGGGTCTGGCTGCCCCCCTCCTGGGCTTCTACACATGGAAAATAGTGGCAATAGAAACAGGTAACAAAGGTTATACTAAGGACAACACAGCATAGGACAGTGAAGCTAAATCAAGTGATGGTTGAGGTGCAGGTGAGCTGATCATATCATCAAGGCCTTACCTTTTTGGGGAAAATTCAAAGTATTTGCTATTTACTGTTAAGTCAAGTTGATGTGATCATTCACTGGGCTAGTCACCTTCTTCCCTCTGTTAGATTTTACTAGATATCTTGTATGTTCAATATATTTAGTCATATTTTATCATAAATTACTCTAATCTTTCATATTTGAAACATTTCCAATATTCCTTCCTTTCTCTTCACTATACATATGCTACATGCTTAAATAAATACAGTACATATATATATGTAGAATACTATATGTTATTATAGCGTCTGTAACTGATAGCAGTTTTTGGTAATTTTGATAATTCTCTTTTGAGACAGGAATAACATTTCTTATTGAATTTAGATTTTTGGATGTGCTTGGGTTCTGCTTGGAATGAGTTTGAATTTCCTCAGTAAGATATAATGGTAGTTTTCATTTGATCTTACCAGTTTTCTCTTAAAAATGGATTTCCAAGACCAAATTATGTTCTCAAACCAAGGAATTTGAGCACCCAGAATTATTTAAAACAAAGACAGATTTTTTTTAACGCTTCAGAATTTTCTCATTTAAAGCATTTTAATAGTCAGAATATGAGACACTTGCATGGCATCCTTTAAAAATGAGCCTGACCAGTGGAATCCCAAGTGTATGCTGACTATTAGAAATAGGATGGGACAACACTGTCAAATTTTGAAACAATAAACAATTTATTCTGCATGAAATGCTGATGTGCTTCAGTTAAACACCTTCTTCAGCGTGCGTGTGCATCACATGAAAACACTTATGAACGCATATACAGTATATAGAGCGTATGACTGGTTATGACATGTTAATGATTGGAAAAACTACTTTTATTAGTTCTGTAGTTATTCCTGGAAGAGAAGTGATTCAAATGACCAAGCTCTACCTTCCGTTCCAGCAAAAACACATCATGGCCGAACGTAGCGTGTTGCTGAAGAACCTCCAGCACCCATTCCTCGTGGGCTTGCACTACTCTTTCCAGACAGCAGACAAGCTCTACTTTGTACTGGACTTTGTCAACGGTGGGGAGGTGAGCCTACAAGATTGTACAGGGATGGCAATGCTAAGGGATCATATGCAAGTTGGATTAAGGCAGTGGGGATAATTTAGATGTCCGTCTAGCTGTCTCTTGAAACACTACAGTGTCTGCAGCCTCAGTCACAAAATAATTCACTCCCAAGTAAAATAAAGTGGCTTTAAAGTATAGGAGGACATCTGGTTTGATAGGATGACTAATCAGAATGTCATCTAGGCTGGAGGAGTAGGAGGTAGAGTGTAGCAGTGGAAAAGCCTGAGGAGCTCAGAATGAGTCAGAACTGGAAGGCAGACTTGTGACAGTGGGAGGACTCCTCCACACTGACTACAGCTAACACATTCCTGCTTGACCCTCCCTCCCTCCAGCTCTTCTACCACCTCCAGCGTGAGAGGGTCTTTCTGGAGCCACGGGCCCGTTTCTATGTTGCAGAGATGGCAAGCGCCTTAGGCTACCTGCATTTGCGGCACATTGTCTACAGGGACCTGAAACCAGAGAACATTCTGCTGGATTCAGAGGGCCACATTGTTCTCACAGACTTCGGCCTGTGCAAAGAGGGCTTGGCGCCCAACGGGACCACCTCCACCTTTTGTGGGACCCCTGAGTACTTGGCACCAGAGGTGCTACAGAAGCAGCCCTATGACCACACTGTGGACTGGTGGTGCCTGGGCTCAGTACTGTACGAGATGCTGTATGGCTTGGTGAGCATTTGCTTGTGAGTTTGAAACACCCATTTATAGCATGTCAATTTTTGTAAAATTGTAAAAAATAATATAGTGGATCACTTGGGTGGACTTGTGAAGGTTTATTAACAAACCAAGCAAACAGCACAAAGAATGGATGTTCAGTAAGTCAAGACTGAAAGTTTGAGTTCTCTCTTCTCACTGTCTACAGCCACCCTTCTATAGTCGCAACACAGCAGAGATGTACAATAACATCCTACACAAGGCGCTGGTGCTGAAGCCCAATGTGTCCAACGCTGGACGGGCACTCCTGGAGGGTCTGCTACAAAAGGATCGCACCCAGAGGCTGGGTGCACAAGATGATTTTGTAAGTATGGCACCTGCCGCTTCTGTACATATATACACTTATTCACATGTCTAACAAACACATTAACAACCGCAGCCATGGCAGAGACGGCACGTAGCAAACTAGTTAAAACTGCCATGTTTGGCCTAGAAGGTCCCAGATTTGATTCCCATCTCCTGCTGTAGTACCCCTGATCAAGGTACCCTTATTAACCCTGATTTGTAGCTGTTTAAACGGGTAAACAACTGTAATTAGCTTAACAGTTTAAGTTGCTTTAAAGAAAAGCGTGATCTAAAAGAATGTGTACACTGTCTATGAATGAAGTACAGATACACATACTTGAATCTTTATATGTACCTGGTAACCACATCAGTTCTTGGAACTTGACTTTCAGTCAAATGATTCTGTTCCCTGCAGATGGAGATCGAGGCTCACCCCTTTTTTTCACCTATTAACTGGGATAACCTGGTGGCCAAAAAGATTGCACCACCATTTGTCCCTGCTGTGGTAAGTTAACTTGTCAAAAACGCATTTGAACAGCACAGGGGTGTACAACTTGACATAATAGACGCAATATGCATTTTTTTATGCGTAAAATTTTTTTCCCACATTGTCCTCTGCCTGTCAACTCCACAGACTGGACCCACTGACCTGCAACACTTTGACCCAGAGTTCACGCACCTACCCGTGTCAGGGTCCCTGGGCAACCCCGACTGCCTGCTGATGACCAGCAGTTTGCGGGAAGCAGCTGGTGCCTTTCCTGGTTTCTCCTATGCACCCCCTGCTGAACATGCCTTCCTGTGAGATAAGGAGCACGACATCAGAAATATCTGAACCTTGAGGACAGTAGCAGTGGATGGCATAACTTAATGTTAATGAGCTGGGACTCATTGGAAACAGCTAGTCATGTCATGGGGACCATTTGTGTGTCCCTGAGTGGAAGATTGGATGAAAACTGAAATGATCGAGGCTGGATGGAGACAGTCCGTACTGCCAACGTTGATGTTCCTTTGGAAATCGCTCCAGTCTCACATGATGGCCCCTGGGTGGAAAACGTGTCTTTCGTGTGGAAACTGGTTGGGATATTTTTTGCACAAAATCTGGGGTGAGATGCCTTGAGCTGCACATATTCAGGTTTTATACTGATTGTTGCACATTGCTTCACTGTGACATGTGGTGAAGTGAAAAGGAGACCCAGAAAGCTCTGAGAGTAAATAGACTTATTAGAAATCTTCACTGTGTTTGAAATTGTTACATTCAATGGATGTCTGACATCCACAGGACAATCACCTAGTTACTAATGCACCTGATATAGGATATGAGATGGACTTTTAGTTTTTATCACTTTAAATGATTGTTCGTTCTTCAAGTATCATCCCTCTGTCTAATACTGTGTCAAGCGATTACCTTTGTAAGCCAAAGCAAAAAAAAAAAAATTGCCCTTTGTGAGTGTGTTTCTAGGACTGTGAGAATAGGGCTTGGGAGGCCTTGCCTGTTTATACAAACACGCAGCACTGGACCAAATATAGACTGTGATTGATTTAACCTCCTTGGCACCAATCCACTGTCCATTGTACATCTGTGGATCAGGGCTGTGCTGGCTTATCAGGAAATGTTGATGGTGACAGAGGTATTTGTGACAAGGTCACATATAGCCTCCCATGCAAGTTAGAAGTTTAACAAAAAAAAAAAACCAACAAAACTTTGAGTGAATTGCTGTATCTGCATGTTACCAAGTGTCTCGGTCTCTCCTCGGGCATGTCCGCATGACTGCAGACATCACTGTGTTGAACAAACACAAAGCTTTTGGATGGTTATAAATGATATCTCTGTCACTGTCTAAGTGGCACCAATGAATGGGAAATGAGCATAGCAGGTGTCTCATTTTGCAGTTATTGATTTCTAGCAGCAACATAATTTATATCTTATTTCCCCAGCAACATTTATTTACACTATACAATGTGTAAATCCTAGCTAATTTAGCATTATTGTTTGAAAATTACTGTTCCATGTGATCTATGTTTATGATCAAGTTGGCTTGACTACTCCTCTGTTACCAGTTTTCACTAAACTCTCCCCAGGTGGTGGGATTTTATATTTTAAACCTGATGTGATAAGTTTGTAACTAGTAGCTTTCAGCTGAACAACTCAAAATAAGTAATCAGGACAATTTTGCATTTGCAAATTATTTCAGAACTTGGAATCTTCTGGCTTTAAGACCAGAAGACCCAAATATCTACTTCATTTATTGAAGCATGGTCACCATACATGTAACATTATGATGGCAATATATGCAGTGCCACAAACTTGTTTAAATGTATTCCTCACACTGATCTACAGCTGCAGAATATAGATGCATACATAAAAATTTTAATGGCCTAGAAAAGACAGTAAATTTATTAATAGATGTCATTTCATCATGATTTTTTGAGGAGACATCATGTAGTGATTTTCACATAGTCACTTTGGTTGTACAGAGCAAGTCCTACCAATGGAACAAAAGTACATGGTGCAGGTCACCTTTTAAACTTTCAAAGAGAGTTATGTCCCCATCGTCTCTTGTACAAATGGAAACATACAGTTTGAGGTATGATTCTTTCTTCCACATTTGGAAGTTGCTCCTTTTTATTGCATTGTCTTGAATATTTATTCAAATGTTACACAAAAGGTTGTTCTTAAATTCATGTTATAGTTTGAAAATGTGAGAAAAAATGTATTTCTTGTCATAATCACAAAAATCACATTTCTACAGGGATCTGTACTGAAAATAATAAAGGCAACGAGTTGGTTTATCCATTTTATACTTGTGTAAATCTTTTGTAAAACTCAATGTGACTGTTTTATAACTTTTAGTGGTATAATATGAACTTTTTTTGGGGAAAAATGCTATTAATTCTACATAGAATAGGAGAGAAATATGATATTTGGTGTTACAGGTATAAAGGAGAATGATGTCCAGATATTTACAAAAATTTGTCACTTGTAAATTATTTATATATAAGCATGCCACACAGGAGGTGTGCACCCTCCTGTTCATCACATGTTGTGACACAGGTAAACATACCACAACTAAACAGGTACTTTAAGAAACAACTAAAACAGGCAAATGTATACAAAGTAACAAAAAAAAAAAAAAAAAACCAATATAAGAGCCGCCCCCCCCCCCCCCTTGCTGGTAGGCCCTCCTTCTTCTTCTGCAACTTCCCAAAAAGCGCTTTGGTCTACCAGCCCAGCCGTCTTGTGGCCTTGGTGACTTCAGAAGGTTCTCATCATTGTTTCACTGGGGTAAGGCAGGGTAAACCGTAGAGCTGTCCATCCCATGATGTGGCTGTACTGACCACCAGCCCATTAAAAACCTGTGTTTCTGCCTTGCAAGTGAGTCAAAGCAATGTGGAGTACAGTAGAAATAGAATAATCTGTTGATATTTGATGAAAATTGTTTTTGGTTTAAAGGTAGAATTATGGACACAGCTAGGTGACCCAAGGAGTCGTCAATCGATAAATCTTTTGAGTCTTTTTGAAGTTATACTGGTTATCTCCTGGGCCCTGCACAGATTTCATGAATATGCTTAGAAAATGGAACTGGCTGCCAAGCCCCAATAATTTTCAAAAGGAATTTGCCTATAGTGTAAAAAAAAATGTTTCCTCATATGTAAGACCCCCCAATACTTCTGTGCATAGATCCACAGAAGCAGCACTAGCCACATCCAACATAGCATCTTAGTTTTGAATTAAACATCTCCATAATTATGACTCGTCCACTGGATGAAGAAGGTTTTTGAGGGAGTGGGTGTTGCTGAATCACTTAGTGTCACCGATAAAATACAATTTGAAGTGTTCTGGAAAGCATTTAACAAATGGATCTGCATGCATTACACAACTTGGAGGTGTAGCAGATGTGAGTAAGAGTGAATGTTGGGAATATTGCTATTAAGCTTCTTTTACAGTATTCATTGCCCTCCACCTTTCACCCCACCCACTATTACAGAGAGCCTTCTCTTTTCTACTCTTGTGTATCACATCCAGCTGGTTTACATAATCCAGTGAGATGTTCTTCTGGGATGGAATTAAAAATAAGCCTTGTCATTATGTAAAGATGCTCAACATTACACCTGTCTTGATTTCCATCATTATTTGTACAAAAGCCTCTTTATTCAAAAATGCTTTTTTCCTTAGTGCTATTTCTTCTGAATATGAATGAACTAGGTTGGTTATCAAATCACAAAAAAATCACAACACATCTGGTCAAAAATAAACAAATAAACAACTAACAAAAACGAGATATTACTGTTTTTTTCTGGTTTTGAGTAGAGAAAATTTTTCGAAGAAGGTTATACAAATGCAGGCAGGTAAAACTACGGATGCTGGACAAGGTGGCATAGTAAGCAACACTGCTGCCTCACAGTATCTGGGCTGGACATGGGTTCAAATGTATTGAGGTTTTCTACCCTGCAACACACTGACTTCCCAACCAAGTATAGTCAAATATCCTAGCGCCTAGCCTGGAGATGCTTCTAGATCAATGTGATCCAAACCAGGATAGGTGATTAAGGTTATTCAGTGGATGGATACCAGAAACCAGTCATAACCATCATCTCATTTCTTTATTAAAAGTTTGTCCTTCATCAGCTGGATATTTCTTTGGTAAAACTTTGTTAGTCCTGCACCTAACTCACTCTTAAGATATTTCCACTAAATGTATATGGTTTTTACCTCCTATTGAAAATGTGCTGGAGGCAACAGCCACTCAAGGAGGTGATGCAAACACTTCAGGAAGGGCTTACAATGAGACTGAGAAGGAAATCCTTCAAGCCAACGATTCAAACTCTCTTCCTGGATGATGTCTGCTTATTGGACAATAAAATAGACCCACTCAGGCTGAGGTTTGCGACATGCCACAAAATGCGGTATTGCTGCATTCGCATCTTCATGGAAACAGGGCTGCACAGTAACGTCCACATTCCTGTTAACAGACGCAGAAGGACTGGGAAATCCAGAGGAGGCGGTGTGTTCATTTATATTAACACATCTTGGTGCAGAAGCATTTGTTTGCTTGTTTCTTATCGCTGTTCACCGGCAGATGAATTTCTAATAATTAAATGCGCACCCCAGTACCTGTGGAGGGAATTTAATATTGTGTTGGTTTCCGCTGTGTACATTCCATCATGTGGCAACATCAAGGATGCTCTCAGTGAAATTGATGGTGCCATAAGCCTGCAGTGAACCGTACATCCTGATGCTCTTTTTATTGCTGCTGGTGATTTTAACCATGCTGATTTGAAAACAATCCTTCCCTAATTCCACCAGCACAGCTATTGTCCTACCAGGGGTGCAAACACTCTGGACCTTACGTTTGTGACGACTATAAGATCACACCCCGCCACCACTTGGGATAGCCTAATACTTCCTGCTATTGGAGCCTGTTTACAAGCCACTTCTGAGAACAGCAAAACCTATAACAAAGCAAATTAAAATGTGGCCGCAGGAGGAAACTAAAGTGCTTCAGGATTGTTTTGGTCACATGTTCAAAACTTCTGCTGCTTAGAGGAACTACTTAGGAATGCATATCATCTGTCACTAGTTATGTCACAAGGTGTGTAGATGATGTTGTGACCATCAGGTCTGTCACCATCTGAACCAAATCAAATGCCTTGCTTTAACTCTGTGGTCTTTGCGCAGCTGAAAGGCAGTGTTGCATTTAAATCCGGTGACTGTGTGGCTTTGAAAGCAACCACGGCCAATCTCACGAAGGGCATAAGGAAAGCCAATGCCCAGAGGATCCAAGAGCACTTTGTGAACAACAACCTGAGGAGGTCGTGGCAGGGCTTATAGGCCACAAGAATAACAACAACAATGTCCATGATGAGAATGTGTCTCTGCCGAATGAGTTTTAGGACATCTATGCTTGGTTTAAGGCCCTCAGCATGACCCAATGAAAGCAGCAGCTCCTCCTGGCAGCCAGATACTGACTGTGTCCCCAGATGATGAGAGAAGCACTCTGGAAAGAGTCAAGATATGTAGAGCTACAACACCAGACGATATTCATAGCCATGTATTAAAGGAGTTCACTGGTGGTAGTCTTTGGTGATATCTCCCTGGATCAGCCTGTTGTCCCCAGGAGTTTCAAATCCACCGTCATCACCCCAGCCAGCAAGAGATCACCTGTGTCCTGCTTCAATGACTACTGTCCCATTGCACTTAACCCAATCATTATGAAGTGTTTTGGGAGAATGTTCAGCTTCCACATCATGGCCTACATCCAACTGTCCACACTAGACCCACACCAGTATGCTTATCAGATAATAGAGCCATTGAGAATGTCACTATAGTACATCAGGCTCTGATCCAGCTGGAGAGTAAAGACTTATGTCAGAATGCTGTTCATTGTCTTTAGCTCAACATTCAATACCATACCCCCAGTTGCTGGTCAAACAACTGTCCTCATTGGGTCTGAACATTACTCCGTGCAACTGGATCCTGGGCATCCTGAACAACAGGCCACAGGCAACATCCATAGCAACATCTCCCACACCACTGTCTTGAACACCAGCACTGTAAGACTGTGTGCTCAGCCCACTGCTGTTTACGTTCCTAACCCATGACTGTGTCAAATATAGCAGTGACCACATAATCCAGTATGCATATGACTCTACAGTTGTGGAAAGTCATCTCCCTTCATTTCCCACAAGGATGAGTCAGCCTACAGAGATGAAGTGGAGCAACTTGTAGCCATGCGCAAGGACAACAATCTGTCTCTCAACGTCAACAACACTAAGGAAATGATTGTTGACTTCAGAAGGACTGAGGCTGCTCACATTCGGTTCAATTCAATTCAATTTATTTTTATAGAGCACTTCTTTTCACACAGTGACTCAGAGCGCTGAACAGTAGATTAGGATAAAGGAACCGAAAACAAGTATGTAGTCAAGCTATAAATAACCGTTAAATGTTAATGAGAACAACTATACGGGGTATAAGTACAAGCCTGCCAGCAACTGAGAAGAGGAAAACAAAAAACACCCAACCAGGAGGCAAGGGAGAAAAATAAAGCTCTGGGGGTTCAAGTGCCAGCAGCTGCCCACACCTCCTGGGCTTCTACATGTGGAAAATAGTGCCAGTAGTAACAGCTAAGACAGGTTATGCTCCTAAGGACAACACTGCGTAGGACAGAGAGGCCAAGTCAAGTGATGCTGAGGAGCAGGTGAGATGGTCACATCATCAAGGCCTCAGCTCCCGACAACATGGATTGTTGGTCTCACCATAGGTCACATCTGGCCTCAGTGGTGGGGGTCAATAATTTGCAAGTGTGGTTCAAAGAAAAAGTCAGAACAAGGAGGGGGGGGTTATTATCTAATGATAGAATCTAAGACAACATAATTAAACAGCGTAGATGAGATGCTGAAGTGAAATAGCAGGATTCAACCATACTTAAAACGGAAATGCCAAAGAAAAGAGATGAGTTTTACACAGTGATTTAAATGGCAACACAAAAGGGGCATTTCTGACATCACCAGCCAGACTATTCCAGACCTTAGGTGCTCTATAGCTAAAGGCACATCCTTCTACTATAACCTTATCGATCACAGATATTTTAAGAAAACCAACAATTAATGATCATAGGCAACGCTGTGGAACATAAAAGTCAATGATCTCACTAAGGTACAAAGGACCAATGCCATGTACGGCCTTATAAGTTAAGAGTAAGAGTTTATAATCTCCTCTGAACTTAACACACGCCAATGTAAGGACCTAAGAACTGGTGTTTTATGCTCATACTTCCTTGTTCGAGTGACAATTCTAGTGGCGGCGTCATTCTGTATCAACTGTAGTCTGGATATGTTCTGGTCTGGACAGCCTGATAGCAGAGGGTTACAGTAATTAATCCTGCTGGAAACAAAGGTGTGAACCAGCTTCCCAACATCCTGCCTACTTAGGAATCGCCATAGTTTAGCTATATTTCTTAAGAGAAGGACGCAAGATCTAGTCAAAACAGCAATATGAGAGTCAAAGGATGTGTCACTGTCTAATGGATCATCCAGAAAATTTTTATTCATCCACTGCTGCATATCAGCAGAACAGTTTGCTAAGGGTACAATATGCAATGGACCATTAGATTTAAAGGAAACCTATAACTGAGTATCACCAGAGTAAGATATTGTGGTCAACAGTATCAAGCGCAGAACTTGAGTCCAGCAACATAATGACAGAGGTACAACCAGCATCAGGTGACATAAGGATGTCATTAACAACACAAGTTGGAGCTGTTTCAGTGCTGTGAACCAGTTTGAAAACCTGACTGAAATTTTTCATGTTATGATAGTTGAGGAAACTTTGCAGGTGAGAAGCTACAGCCTTTTCTAGGATTTTAGATAAAAAAACTGACATATTAGTGATAGGTCTATAACTAGCTGGGGCATTACAGCCAAGGTCAGACTTCTTTAAGAATGGTCTAATAATGGTGACTTTAAAAGCCTTTGTGGGACATTACCCTTAAGTAATGAAGTTCTTATAATATTAGCACTTGGTTCAGCGAGAACGGAAATTGCGCCTTTTAGTAGCTTAGTAGGCACAGGTGCTATTATTATTGTTAAGGTTTTATTTTTAGTTTTATTAGCGGTGAGCAACACCAGCAGGTGCAGATCAGAGACTAACAAGAAATGATCGGAGATGGTTTCATGTAAAGGAATAATCGTCACATCACTAACATCAACACTGTCAGTTATAGCGAGGCCCAGCTGTGACTATGGCGATGCACTGGACCATCAACTACTTGAGTAAACACAACAGAATCTAAAATGGACATAAAACTTGTACTAACAAGTATTGGGCGCCTCATCTATATGAATATTAAAATCACCCATCAAGATTACTTTGTCACGAACAATGGCAACAATGGCTAAATTGGCCAAGAAGTTACTAAATTCAGTGAGAAACAAGGAAAATGGCCCGGGCAGACAGTAAATAAGCAATATTATTATGTTTAAATTCCTTTTAAGATCTAAAGTTAATGTTTCAAACAATGTAAAATTAGAGAGATTGTCAAAGTTTCTGGAGGTAAATAGTTATGATCGTCCTGAGCGGCTTCAATTAGCAGAATTAAATCTGAGTCACTAAGTCAGGTTTCAGTAAGATAGAAAACATCAGATCTGTAGGATAATATTGTATCCTACAATATAATACAATATATCCTACAATATTATTATATAATATTATATATTATATTGTTTTCCAAAGGGTCTTTATTAGTCAATGAGCGAATGTTTAACAAACAGCATTTTAGACTAATACGCAGAGGCGGTAATACATCAGGTTTAATTATTTTAATATATTTTGCTATATTTATCTAGCATATGCACTTCTGTCACTAATCCTAGTTAAACGCCGTGGTCTTATAATAGTCAATATCTGCTGACTACAGTTTTCAGGAGTATCCAAAGCTGAGTCAATCCTGCAACTTGGAAATCAAGTTCTGGGAGAATACCAAAGCACCTCTCCGGTTGGGATGAACTTCATCACACTTGAAAAACCTCAACCTTTCCCAGAAATCATCCCAGTTATTAGACATGTGACTGGAGTGGCACCAAGTTACTAACTACCTAGTGAACAACACCAGTCTACTATACACTATATCCCCCATAGACAGTCTGGGTAAAGGACCTGACACTATTATTTTACGACATTTAACTTTAAGACACATAGAATTTACATGGGCCTCAATGTCAAACACCCGGCCACCTGGGAAACACTTCACCTTAACTTTCACTCTTCGATTTACGTGCTTCTGAAGAGTAATGTTTCAAATAATCGAGTCCCCTAGAATCAGCACATTATTGTTGCTAACATGCTCAGCAGATGAACTGCTAAGAGCAGAATATCTATTTTGAGTGTGAATGGGAGAAACCAGAGCCAATGGTGCGGGCTTGGCCTTGGTGGACCCCCTCCGCATGGTAATCCAGTTGCCATAAGACTGATCAAGAGCAGCGTACCAACCACAGCAGGACCTGCAGCGGCCGACATCCAGTCTAAAACCGTAGAAAGAAACGTTGTCGGTAACATCAGGACAGACTGAGTCCAAGCAACTCTTTATCTACCTAATAGAAATAAAATTCTTTATACGTTCCTCCAACAGCTTGGCCGACAGCACACAGAACGTGGTTCGGCTTGTGGAAGAAAGAAATGATCATCCAAGCCACAAGTAACCAAGTCTGCTGAGATCCTTTATTAGATCATGCACATGGGTGCATCTCCTGGAGAGAGTCGCCCTGAACATAGGATTCAGTACAGTTTTATAGGTTTACAGGTACATCACCAGTTTCCATATACGGTCAGTTCCCACAGTCTGCTGCATAGCTCGGGCAGTGACATACAGGTGTGACCGCCAACTTCCCTTTGTACTCGTTGACTTCCCACGCTTCCTCCTTTCATGTAAGCACACTTTATTGCAAGTTTTATCTCTAACGTTGTTTACGATTTAACTGCCCAGTTCCCCTTACCTTCTAATCTACCTCCCCTAGGGAAACAAGGTTTACAGCTTCTTCACAAATACTTATGTTAGGGCGTCCTGTTTGACAAGACATTCTTGTTTCTTGCTGTGCACCTGGGGCTTGGGAGCTCTTCACCTCCACCTCCCCCTTTCTCACCAAAGTGCCATTGCAGAACTCACAATGACCACAACTTCAATGACCACAGTGTCTGACACCTCAAATCCCAACCCCCAAAATACCTACTACAAAATTTCCTCTCACAGGCTCGGCTGGCGGCACATGGACAGTCTGGCTGGCAGCTAACAGTACTCGGCTCAGTTAACACAGATGGTGGTGTTGACAGGTCGGTTAGGCAATGCAGCTCTGATGCTGATGCTGTAGCTCTGATGTTGGATTTGTATACCTGCTGCATTCCTCTATGCATTGGTGCTTCAACAAGTTCCTGGGAGTATATTTCCCCAAGGACCTCTTCTGGACCCAAGATACAAAACATCTGGTGAAAAAGGCACAATAGCATCTCTACTTTTGAAGGAGATTGAAGAGAGCTGGACTTCCACCCTTCATCGTCTCCAGCTTCTACAGATTTGCCAAAGAGAGCATCTTGACCTCCTGCATCTCAGTATGGAACAGGAACTTCATTGTCTTTGACCAGGGAGCTCTGCACTAGGTAGTGAAGACTAACCAGCCCATCACCAGGACCTTAGCACCCACCATCTAGACTCCCTACAACAAGCGGTGCCTCAGGAGAACTCACAACATTACTACAGACTCCCTGCCTCCCTCCCTCCATTTGTTTTCATGGCTGCTGTCTGGGAGACGTTATTGGAGCTCGAGACCCAAACCCACCAGGCTCAAGAATAGCTTCCTGCTACAGGCTGTCAGGCTACTGAACTCAGTCATCTCAGGCCTGTTCACCTCCACCATCACTGCATGACCACTGACATCCAGCATATGTGTATATTTATATATGCATATGTTTACATACATGTATGCATATATGTATATGTACATATACATATGTACATATACATATATGCATATGTACATATGAGCATGTACATATGAACACAGGCTCTTGTTTATATATGTATTTTTTTGCATTTATGATTTATCTGTACATTTGTATTTATCTGCCTTTTATAGATAAAGTATATGTGGAAAAAAATCTGTTTTTATTTTTTATTATTTATTGTCTTTCTGCTCTCTTATTTATTCTTAAATTTTCTTTTCCCCTGTTAGGTACACTGTGGACCTGAGGAACTTCATTTTGTGCTGCGTAAGAGTGTTTGACAAAATATGATTCTCGATAAGAAACTCTAGAAAGATTCACTGTAACCTTAGATTTAAAACTGCTTCCATGTGGACAGGAGTCAGGTTATATCTGGAAAAGGTGAAATGAGAATTATATTAGTACTGTTGGTTGTGAATCACTGGGGCTGTGAATCAATTTAAAATCTTAAACAAGCTGCATCGAAACTGTAACCCTACGTAACCACCTCTTATCTTTAGTCCTGTAAGCTCATTTAACCCAGATACAGTGCTGTGCAAAAGTCTCAGGCACCTGTGGGAAAAATGCTATAAAGCAAAGATGGTTCCAAAAATAATGCCACGAATACTTATTAATCAATAAACCTTCTAAAAAGTGCAGTAAACAAAAAAAACCTCAATCAGATCAATATTTGGTGGGACCACCCTTTGCCTTTAAAACAGCATCAATTTTCTTATGCAAACTGCATGCAGTTTAAGGTAGAGGTTGGTAGGTTCTTGCAAACATTTTGAGGAACTGGCCGCAGTTCTGCAGACTTTGACTGTCTCTACATGTCCTCCCAGACTGACTTGATCATGTTGAGATCAGGGCTCTGTGGGGACCATACCATCTGTTGCAGGATTCCTTCTTTTTGCTGAAAATTGGGTGTTTGAGGTCATTCTCAGGCTGCAGAATGAATTTGGGACCAATGAGAAACCTCCCTGATGATAGATAAGAATCTACCTGTACTTCTCAACACACATTCAAGTTGCATGCCTAAGACTTTTGCACAGTACTGTATGTTCACCCCACCCAAAACTGTAATGGAAACATGATGTTGGTGCTTGAATGTTTGTCTGTCTTACTACCAGCACTTTTCCGTTCATAAAAATATGTAACTCTGCCCATGCCTATATAAGCTGAGCCCTTTCTTTGTTCAGGGAGAGGCCAATGATTCGGTCTCCCCTGATGCTGTATGCACTGATACAGAACTGAAATTATGAATTTAAGAAAAAAAAACTAATGTTTTGGTAATCAATCTGTCTAAATTTTCTCCAACAGCGTCATTCAGTCAGGTGTCTGTGGTACTGCAGGTGCACTGTGACCAGTTAAAAACACAGGACATAAAAACCACAGATAATCGTTTCGGCCAATCATTAATTTTGTTTTCTGTTTCTAAACAGCCACTTGCCCCCCTTTTTGCTTCAATTCAACTTTGACATAAGCTTGGTTTTACGCCTGCCTCCATCCCACATATACACACAGTATAACATTGAGAAAGTTAGTCAATGAGCAGGTTTATTAGGGTGACATAGAGCAGACAAAGAAAACAGTGCAACAACAGCCGATCTGCTGCAATGTTCGTAATTTATTTTAAAATAATTATGCTGGCAAAGTGCAATTTTTTTCAGTGTAGTATTTTAACATGGACTGTTAGGTCATTTTACGCTCATTTGCAGAGCTGAGGATAAATTTAGGTAAAGGCAAGTGTGCGATACACTAACAGAATTTGGAAGATACCAAACATTCTAAATCATCTAGATACTGAAATATAAATAAATATCAGCCAAACTGTACAAGCACACTGGTTTCATAACTTACAAAAAAAGGCAACAATATGCAGCACCAGGTAAATGACAGTGTAACAAGATCTGTCATTAAATCTATTCCAAGACAAACCATGGTTAGAAAAATAATGCTTACACATAATGACTTTTGAATTTATCTGTATAACAACGTATGATTTCATCCCTCGTGACACATTAGCCACGACTGTGCATCACGACTCAACACTGAGTCATACTGGTTTCTGGCACAACTACAGCCCATATTGTAGTTCCGCACTGACATTTTTTCAGTAAACACAAACTTTTCTGTAGAAGAAGTACACAGTAAACAAAAAATGCATCAAAAGCGATCACTTTAGCTACAGATACAGGAATATAAAAGCTGTTTTGATGGTAAACATTAGCCAGAAAGCTGTCTTTGAAGGGAGATGAAAATACATAGCAGCAGGCAGAATTTGCCATGGACAGTTTTCCTGATGTAGCCAAATTCAAAGCCAAATAGGATTTTTCATGGAGAATATCTTCTAACATTGCAGTTTCATTCAAGAGTAAGGCTAATTTATGTCTAGAGAATTACATTAAATGGAAAAAAGCTAAATATCAGTGTTTTGTTTTATGTTAGTGCAGTCAACATGTAAAAAAATAATTTAAATATTGCTAAATGATGTGCTGATGTTGTCACCAGCCCTTAATGCTCACCAGGGGATGCAGGGTCTACTTTAGCTTCATCTTCATCCTCAGTTATACTGAAAGGTTCTTTACATTGTCAAGTTACAATGTGACAATGAATTAGTTTATGTGCAAAATGCATACAAAACTAAATCAGTATTTTTGAAACTGAAAGATACTGTTTTCAGTGTTCTGGTTACAAAATTCTTGTACTCAGTACTATGTTACTTGCTGTGAAACCTACTGCTCGTATGCATAGTGCTATAGAGTTTGCTCAGTCCCCAAAAAAATAATCTTTTTCTTTCAGTAGAACTCAACAAGCATGACAGGGTTTTCTGGAGAAAAAAAAAACTGATTAGTAAATCTGATAAACCCACCTGGATGGTTGTCTTTAGTGCCCAGACTGTGTGGTAGCATGACATTAAAAAATGCTATTTAAATAAAGAGAATTTTATCCCTAAAGGACACAGTGACTCAGATGAGTCACTATTTAGGTAATCTCATTCCTAAGAGTGACAGAGGGTCTGCTTTCACAAGTAAATAATAAAGGCAGTGATAGAGGTAGAATTTATAGAGTGGTCTTGCAGTAAAAGGTCTTGTAACCTCCTAAGAATGAATAACCTCCACTCAGCTTGAAAGGCCAATACAGAACCCTAGTAGAAGTTAACAGCCAGATGTTTCATCCTCTTGTTGACCATGGGTGGCACTTCTGCTGTCTGCACAGATAATCTTGTGTGTCCTGACTCTGGCACAAGCGGCAGTGAGCGAAAGTCCACCATATCACCTAAAGGCTGTGGTTGATAAACTTCTGTGCATGGTACAGTTTTCTTGGGGTGGAAGTATCTATAGTAAAAGACTTTGACCACCAGTCCTAATATGTAGGACAAGAGGACTGCGCTGAAGATTACACGAGGATCCCACTGCTCCTTCTGCCAGTACCACCAAGCCCCCAGGAGGAACCCCATGTCAGCCATGATGAAAGCGTGGTAGATGATACTCCGCCCCAGAGAGCTTCCTTTAGCTATGTTAAACCAGGTGAAGTACAAGATGAGGCCAATGGCAGCCCGATATAGCCGCTCACCGGCCAGGCTGTCCATAAAGTCAGTCTTCTGCAGCCCAGCCCAAAGAACCAGTGGAAGCCACAGGCCTATAAAGTGGACCGCAACGTAATAAGGGAGGACGCAGGCGAAGAGAGCCAGAGCCGCCACGCGAGGTCCAATCAGCAGGAGGTTCCACACAAAATAGACCACAGATGAGCCACAGCCCTGCTGGTTCTTTCTTGGCAAGAAAGAGCGCATGGCACGGTGATATGTAACCACACTGAAGGTGATGGCTGCTGCTGAACCCACTGCCTTCAAAGCTGAAATGAAAATTTCAATGATTACCCACTGGTCCAAAACTCTTCTGAAGAACTGGGGGCTGATGGGGGTTTCTCTTTGATGTGGGACAGATCAGCAGATTCACTTCGTACATTTTTTGTCAAACAATCTCTTGAAATCGGGCAGATGAGTATTATCTATAGCATTATAATTCTTGTTTCAAATGAAAAGTTAGCAAACATTAATATGAATGTGTTACATAGGTTTATGCGTTTTAAAATGAGGTAAGCAATGAACACAATACATGACTTATTCTGATTCTTTAGTTGTTAACCATTGGTTATGCATGGAGGTTAGAATACTAATGAAGTTTTACTCTGTAAAAAATATAAACATCAAGACATCAGTAACGTATAACAGGCTTAATGTCACTATTAATTATGCCAAGAGGATTCACATGGAAATCGTGTTTCTGCAAATATTTCTGTTTCATTTTATATGCGGTTTGAAGGAGACATTGTGAATTGGGGAAGTGATTTTTATATGTTTAGTGGTCCTTTTACCTGCTCTCAGATAGAACGTCCACTTTAAAATTGAAACTATACTGTGCTGACAACAGCTAACCTGATCATCCTTTAATATCAAATGAAAGATTTCACCAATTCCAACTAAACATTATAGGTTTTGCTATTAATTTGCATCTTTCTTAAACATAATGACACATATAAAAAAATATCAATGTGAACAAAGGAACACAACGCTGAACTTGCAGAACATGTAAACATACCATTTCGTAACAGAAAAACTGTGAAGCATCAATCTGTCACTCACATGGTATGAAGCCAAATTCATTCCTGTGAATGGTGATGACAGTCATGAGCACAAGCTGGGGGGCACTTTCGGAAAATGTTTCAAACAGCCGCAGCATGCTGAGATCATGGGTCAGGTAAACAGCCACACACTCCAGGTAGCGGTTTTTGCCACGGTTGCTGCGGCACCAGATGTCCAGCATGTTGATGTACCTGGGATATGTAGCATGAGGCTGGAATCATTGCTGGGAATCTCATGTTGATTTTTTTTCCCCCCTCATATGTAACATGGTCATTTCCAGGTAAATGAGAGTTGGTGGTCTTGAGAAAACATTACATTACTGTAACAATGAACAGCAAAACTTGCATTTTTGTACTTTTACATTTCTGTTGCGTTTACAGTGGCAAAAAACTCACTTTCTGGACAGTCAAGTTTTTTCACATTAGCGAATCAAGCAGATTTATTTATGATTTCTTAACTTATCAAAAATTGTTATATTAGAACATTGTAAAACATTTTCCAATTAGTTAATTAGATTATAATTCTCATTAGTACATAAAGATTACGATTGAAAGACCAGAATGAAAGATTCACTAGTTTCGCAAAGGTGCAGCTGAATAAACCTTTGTGTCATCACTTGTGTGTTTAAAGTGTTTGAAAAGTTAATGAAAGCAACAACAGGCTAAAATGCATCGAGTTGCCAGTTTTTTAGGTACACGCCCCACCTTCGCTCAGATTGTACACTCCGGTGAGTCACATGTCACATGGCTGCTGTGTGACGTAAATCAAACAGACCTGCATTTCTAGCATCAGTTAGTGTCCAGTTTAGATTCTGAATGGGCAAAATGAGTGATCTTTGTGATTTCAAACGTGGCATAATAGTTGGTGGTAGATGTAATGGTTCTCGCATCTTTCAAATAAATAGACTGTCAGCCTGGGCTTTTCCTGGTTGAAAATTCCAAGGATTTACCAAACTACAGTGTGAAAATGCAAGAAAGCCAAAATTTGTGATCATGTGGATAAAAATAGCTTGCAGATCAAAGGAGTATAGCAAGAATCACACAAGCAACCAGGCACCAAATAACATCAAAATTCAACACTGGTGTGCAGACTGTCGTCTTGTAACGTGCTGCTTATGGGACTTTGTCCCCAATATGTTACAATGGCCAAAGACCATGGAAGGTGCTGATGTTTGAGAAAAACAAGAAAGCATCAAAACTGGATCACTGAGGATTGGAAAAATGTTTCCAGACTCCTTTTGTGTCATGCTGATGGAAGGATCACAATTTGCTGCAAGCAATGTGAATCCATGGAGTGAACCCGTTTGGTTTCAACAGTACAGGCCTTTGGTGGTGGTGTGATGGTGTGGGAAATGTGTTCCTGGTACACATTAGGGAACATCACAGCAAGTTTTCTTTCCTTCAGTGCCCTACACAGTCCCTGGATCTCAACCCGATAGAGCATCTTTGGCTTGAGGTGGAAAGGGATGTTCGTAGCAGGATTGTCCAGCCATTCAATTTATGGCAACTACTCAACACATTCATCCTTTCATGGTGCAACATTCCTGCATAACACATCCAGCATATTGTAGAATCCATGCCCAGACAAATTCATGCTGTTCTGGAGGCTAAGGGAGGAACAACAAACTAGATACAGTACTGTGCAAAAGTCTTAGGCGTGCAACTTGAATGTGTGTTGAGAAGTACAGGTAGATTCTTATCTACCATCAGGGAGGTTTCTCATTGGTCCCAAATTCATTCTGCAGCCTAAGAATGACCTCAAGCACCCAATCTTGAGCAAAAAGAAGGAATCCTGCAACAGATGGTATGGTCCCCAAAAAGCCCTGATCTCAATATGATCAAGTCAGTCTGGGAGGACATGCAGACACAGTCAAAGTCTGCAGAAGAACTGTGGCCAGTTCTTCAAAATGGATGGAAGAACCTACCAACCTCTACCTTAAACTGCATGCGAGTTTGCATAAGAGAATTGATGGTGTTTTAAAGGCAAAGGGTGGTCCCACCAAATATTGATCTGATTGAGGTTTTTTTGTCTACTGCACTTTTTAGAAGGTTTATTGATTAATAAGTATTCATGGCATTATCTTTGGAACCATCCTTGCTTTGTAGCATTTTCCCCCACAGGTGCCTAAGATTTTTGCACAGTACTGTAGTTTTCACTACTCTGTCATAGAAGACTGTAATTCTGTCACAGCTGCAAAAGGCCTCTTATTGGAGTCCCTCTCAAGTGTGGCCTCAATACGTTTGTCCTGAATGCTGTGTTAGGTTTATTGCAAGCCAAAAACTGATCATTACTCCTAAATTATTACTAAAGTGGTAAAAGAATGTGGTAGGAGCATAAAGCTGTGACAAAACTTCCCTCATCTACTGCTCTCACTTGTCTAGTACTTAACTATTGCTGTTATCTGAGCTGTTCGTTGACAAATACTGCAAAGAAGAAAGGACCAAAACTAAAATAACCGCAAATGGCAGTAGTAGACTTCACATAGCTTTGGGTTTTATACATGATGACTGTTGAATGTTTGGGTACACAGAAGACATCAAATGCACACGACCTTACTGAAATCTCAGTTTTTGATAGCTGAAATCAAAACAAATCATAAGACCTTTTACACTTTAGCAGAATATTGTCGTCAAGTGAAAAACAAATGGATCGCCTTAGCTGAAAAAAAAAGTTCAATTCTTTGACTGTGCAAGTGTTTACGCTTGTTATAAAAGGGGTTCCAACCATGTTCATATTTAACTAATCACATTCCATATGAATTTCAAAGGGAATTTGAACTTCAACTGACATTAATCACAGGGATTCTGACTGACCCTAAACACAATCGGTTGTTCTCTGAAGGTTTCTTGGTTATATAGTCCAGAGATCCAGAGATAACTGTGGTCCACAAGGAGTGAACAGACATCTTTGGACTCTGAAATCAGGAGATGGATACAAAGGAACTCTGCAAATATTGCATACATCAGGGAAAACTATGCAGACAATCATTGAGAAGTGGGCAAAATATGGCACCACTGGGACATGATGTTTGCCCTAAACTGATCAGCAGACAAGGAGAAAATTCATAAAGGATGTTGTAAATAGGATAACGGCAACCAGGAGCTGCAGGACTTTTGTGGCAGTAATTCGCTACTTCCTGTATATTGCAGCCATTTTAGCCATGTTCTTAACAAGTCTCAACTATGTGGAGGGGATTGAGATGCAAGCCATTTCTCAAAAAAAGAGCATTCAAGTTCATATGAACATATTCGGTCTTCCAAAGGCATTTGGGAAAACATCTTATGATCAAGGCACAACTTTTTGACATTAAGTGATATGTGATGCACAAAAGAAGCTCAACTTATCCTCACAAGAACAAAGAACCATTTTTTTGCAAGTGGCGCTGCCAGCCGCGCTCTTGGCCACGGGCTGCGGACAGAACAGGGTAGACAGGAGAATGAGATCTCCTCCATGTATCAGGAGATTTTAGTGCAAAACCCAGTTTCATTTCCCAGAAAGCTGAAGTTGTTACCTTACCAATAAATGGTACCTTTTAACTAAACCAACATTCAAGGAACACTGCCAGGTAAGTAATGGATTAAAAACAGGAAGAACAGTTTGTTGAACAGATAACAAAAGTAGACTGGCCTAAAGAGGGCTTTACAGACAAAACCTCTCACAATGTACGGGTTCTTGAAATGTCCTGCAAAGGAGAGTGGGATATTAAAAATTACAGGTGTCATAAAATAATTACTTAATATTTAATTCATTAATCAAAGGAAAATGTGCTTCCAAACGCAAAAGGTGTTAAAGTAAGTAAACTTAAGCAACCAAAACTCTGATCATTTTGTATATTTTTTTTGCTAAAAAATTACCATTGTGGTTCTTATATACTGCGCTTGAATTTTAAATTTAATTTACAGTATCTCTAGTGACATATACGAGCCATAAATACTTTTATTAAAGGTCTTTTTGTCATTTTATTTCTCTTTACAGACTGTATCGGAAACTACCATAAGGACAAAACTCAGCTTAACTCTACACAAGTGGGGAGTGAAATGACAAAAGGCCAATGAGACACACTACTTTCTTCTGGTAAAAGCTGGTCAGGAAACCAACAGAGCTCTTTTAGGCAAAAATGTAATACTGGACATTTATTTGGCTGGGTTGATAAGTGATGATAAACTTTCTTTTAGTGAGTCTTGACATGCTAGGAACAGAGGCTTTTTCCTAAGATTATTCACCACTGTTGGAGAAGTTTAAACAGCTTTCAAAACTGTTGCATCACTGAGGGATCTAATCATTCTCACCTGCAACCTAGTTTTGAACTACAGTTTTTGAGTTATATACCATCAAAAATGCTCTCAAAAACGTCAAGGCAGCAAGTTACAAGAGAACCGCACTTCACTGAATACTATAAATAATGCTTTGCTGTGTAGCATAATGAACAAAAAAAAAACATACATGCTACAACTGCATTTCAAAGTCTATATTGTGTTCTTCTAAAATGTAAGTAAAACCGCTTTGAAATGGCAGTGAAATACTGCAGAAGAACATTTTGATTTTACATGTCAGTAGTTTAGCGACAACTGAGTGATGACATCAGAAACTTCTAGCAGTTTCCTGGTAATTGTTCAGAAGACACTGCAGCTATACAAGTACTGACCTCAGGGGGATTCCCAGTTGCAGCACGTGGGTGGTAGCTATAATTTGTTCATTCCTGATACAGTTCTTTGCGTGGGGCTCCAGACTCTTACTGTCATAGTAAAACCACAGCCAGCTGAAGAGCTGAACAAGCAGGGAGGATGCCAGCAGCAGAAACACCACCACCCCCATGAAGGCATAGGCGTTCTCTTTATAAAGAACAACCACCAGCTGCACGTCAAGTATCACGTCAGCCACAAACAGGATTAATCCGAGGAAAGTCATTGAGAAGTCAAACACAGAGTACGCAAAGGGGAAACCCTCCGCCATCGGTTCTGTCTTCTATATGTATCTTCTCAAGATAGAATGTATGAAGGACTCCAGACTTCCTAACAACTCCAGCTAAAGTGAATGTGGGATAACGAAACTAAAAGTTCACACAAACTTTTTTCATGAGAGGGTGTGTCTTCCTCTTCATGTTCTCGCCCTTCCTGTTGCATAAGAAACGTACACCATTAGCTGTGCCGTTTCGATTTCGAATGTTGATTCTGGGAATCTCTGCTCTGGAATATACTATAAAAAAAGTCAAGTATACCGCACATATTCCTGTTATCTACTAGGTAATTCTCTTTTTGACTGAATCGCCCCACCTTAACTACAGTATATAGTAAGCATTAAGTAGAGAAAACTATGGCTTTATTGTACCTTTATTACTAGCTGAAATACCCTTAGTTGGAGTAAATACTTCACATGTATGTCCTTTAAATAATTTTTTGTTTGGGTATGTGCAACAGAAATGCACATGCAGGATAGAACAGCAATGCAGGAAAAAGTTTGCAGTCTGAATGTTTTCTAAGTGCTACTATCATCTCCCGTGTCTTAATGGTTGTGCAATGGGCCACGAGACAGGACTCAAGGTGCGTTCGAAACCCACAGAGAAGTTCTCCTGCATTATAGCAGGAGATGGTTTAACTTCAGAGGACAACTAGTATATATTGATTTAAAAAAAAAAAGTGCAAGAAATATGGACATATATTCAGTTTAAAATGAATGGTCTACAGTTGTGTTTTATGATCTGAGGAGAAAAAGAGTCAGGCACACATAAAACACATAAAAAGGAGAAATGAATATTAAATGTAGGATGAAATTATATTTTATAATTAGTAAAACATTGTTATCAATTGAGAAACAAATGGATCACCTTTGCTGAAAAAGCTTTCAATCCCTTGGGTGGATAAGTGTGTATTCTCATTATAAAAGGGGTTCTAACAATGTTCATATTTAACTATTAATTACATTATATTGAAAGTAGAATGTCAATTTAAAACAGACAGAATTTATGCAATAGAATAGTTATACACTAAAACATCCAGTTCAGCTACAACCCTGAACAAAGAATACAATGTTTGGTTCACATTCCAGGGCTACTTTCTACACTAGTAATACTACACTGCATACTTTCTGTTAATATCTATCTTTCCAAGCAGCAGAGCAACGGAATACACAAATACGTTAAAGTCACTGATTCCTCGGAAAACAACTTTAGAAATGTGGGAGGAACCAGAGCACCCCAGAAAAAACACAGGAGGATCAAAAAGGACTAGATTTGAACCTACTTCCAGAACCCCAGTTTGAGAGGTGGGAGGCACCAGTTCCCTGAGTGGCAACAGACCTTTGTCCTTGCTGACCTACAGTAACTCTGATTCGATGCAGCACCTTTGCAGTGACCAGTGAGTTAGGCTTTTATAACACATTTTATAATACAGTTTTCAAGCGATCAAATAACACTGATCATTCAGTTTGAAACGGAATTTGTGTTTATACGGCTCTGTCCTCAGCACTGAATAATGTTCCAGAAGTGCTCTATAAAAATTAATTGAATTGAATATATATGGACAAATATATGAACATATTTAACAAATGTATTCATATAAAAATGTAAGCATGTATGTACAGAACATATATAAATATTTAATTTGTTTAGGGATGGAGAGTAATGTGATGTGTAAGAGAGTGTTTGGTCTGGACAGGGACTACACATGACACAGGGGAACTTATAGGGTTCATTAGATTTATGTCTCACATTTGAAAAATGGGACAAAACAAGGAACAACTTAGCTAACAAAGATCTATTGCATAATAGTATAAAATGAAAATGGAAACTGTGAGCTCTTAATGTAGAGACATGGGTTGTCCCTAACTGAAGTGCAAAGTTTATTTACAAGGGCGATGTGAAAAAGGCGGTTGGTGCAGTTCTGGAGCACAATAGAGAACAACGAGGCATTGGGAGTTGAACCAAGAGACACAAAGATTGCAGACACATGGAAGCTGGAGAACTTGGTGCTCACGGCAACATAAAGGAATCCTGAGGAATGGTACACAGGAGCACAGGCAGACACTAAACACTGGACACCATTCAGTGAGAACTCAGTCAGACAGGTTTCGTGGATGAGAATTCACAGACTTACTGCTGCTAGACTCTTATTTGTGAAAGGCCTGGTAGCTGAGGGACTGTGAGGTTTTTTCTGTTAAGGGGACCTCTAGTGGTCGCTGGAGGTATTGATCGTAGGTTTTCTGACACCAACAAAACTGAAATTGAAATTTAAGGTACAGTTAAGCTACATTAGTGGCATAAGGATAATAGCAACTGGAAATATATGCATTTTTTTCCTTCCCACTGTGGACTATGACCGGCTGCAACATCCCTCTCCCAACAACTCCAGCAATGCTCACCATGAGTACATTTATGCACTAAATGCAAACACTTCAAGGGTAAAACAGTTTGGTGATTATATAATTTGTTATTATTTTTTATCTTTCCACCACTACACTTTTTGATTTGGACAAGACCAGGTGACAGGTTAGTTAGCCCTAACTAAAACGTTATTAAGAGGGCTGAGCAATGAAAGCATCCTGAACATAGAGCTGCAGAGCTGTGAGGGTCTTAGTTCCTAATGGTTTAATTTACTCAAATCAACCTGGCCATGTATTATTTTATGAGTAAAATATTTAAGATTTTTTTTAACTACTTTGCACTGTCTTAAGAATTTAGTAATTCCTGCTATCCAGGAACCTTGTTTTGTAATATGTTTATTTTATGTTCACGTCAAATAAAATAAAATGAATAAACACTTAAATATTGAAGCTGTCGATCTGGATGTGATTACATCCGAGAACTTTTTCTCTAAATGCTCCTTCTATAATTGCAAATGCATTTTAATTAATTTTGATTTAATTTAAATTACATTGTGTTAAGACTGGCGGTGTACAGAGATGCAGACACTAGGAAGTGTGAATCCACAATGTTTGAAAAGCAAAAAAAATCTGTGTACTATTTTCTAAGTGTGATAACCCAAGACCATATCTATGCAGCTTTAAAAGTCTTTTGTTAGCTATCAAACCATGAGCGTAAAAATGCTCTTACCCCTTGCCGCTCTCTGAGGTTACCCAAGACACTCCATACTCCATTGAGTGCTCCTTGTTTCACCATACTCATTTATTCCAAATAGTTACACTAGCTTAGTTAAGTGTTACTTGGCTAAATTTCTATGTCAACATATACATAGACAAGAATCAATAATCGTTTATTGTCAAACACCCTCATACAGCAGGTATACAAGGGAGCGCAAAATGAAGATGTTCAGGTGCACAGAACAGGGAGGAAAAATTTTAGAAAAAGAATAATAAAGGACAATACAAAAATAGATAGATTAAAGGGGAAAAGTCTATATGGGGGGTGGGTCTGTGGTGATGCTGTGGTTTCTCCTGATCCACTGCTTGTCGTAGGTAGTCTGGATGGTGGGTAGTGAGGTCCTGGTGATGGACTAGCCAGTCTTCTCTAACCTGCTGCAGACCTCCATGTCAGAAGCAGTGCAGTTCCCAAACCAGACTGATATGCAGGAGGTCATGATAGTCTCTATGGCACATCTGTAGAAGCTGGAGAGGATGAAGGGTGGAAGTCCAGCTCTTTTCAATCTCCTTAGAAAGTGGAGAAGCTGTTGTGCCTTTTTCATTAAATGGGTTTTGTTGTGGGTCCGGGAGAGGAATCCCTGGGGATGTGCACTCCCAGGAAATAGAAACGGTACACCAGTTCCACTGTTGAACCACCAAACACAGAGGAGGTTTGAAGGCAACAATCATCTCCTTAGTCTCGTTGACACTGAGAGACAGATTGTTGTCCAGCATCAGGCTACATACTGCTCCACTTCTGCTCTGTAGGCCAAGTCATCATTGTTGGTGATGAGACCCCCAAATGTGGCATCATCTGTATACTTAATGATGTGGTTGCTGCTAATGACACAGATGTGGGTTTAGACAGCAGTGGGCTGAACACACAGCCTTGCAGAGTGCTGGTGTTCAAGATGGTGGTGTTCAGCAGTGTTGTCTCATGGCCTCATGGATCCTCATGGCCTATGACCTGTTTTTCAGAAAGTCCAGGATCCAGTTTCACAGAGCAATGTTCAGACCCATTGAGGACAGTTTATTGCCCAGTTGGCATACTGGTGTGGGTCAAAAGTGAAAAGTGGAATGCAGGCCTTGTCACATTGCACACGAGATGTGATCGCGGTCAAAGGGCAAAGGACGCGATCCGGGCAAACTGCACTAGGCACTCTTTCAGAGACTGTGCACCAGCTATCCACAACCACCCTCCACCTGCAGGGACTGCTCTCCACCAGTTCCCCTGCAACTGAGCCACAGATGGGGGTGCCTGAGAAGTATGATGGTTCAGGGAATTCATGCTAGGGCTTCCTCACCCAGCTGAACCTCATCTTCACATTCTAGCCTATGCGCTACCCCACCAGCTGTGCGGGGGTGGCCCTCCTGATTTCCCTGCTGTCTGGGCAGGCCCTAGAATGGGCCTCCATGCTATGGGAGTCCAATGCCCCATGCCGTGGAGACTACATGCAATTCACAGTGGAGTTCTGGAGCATATTTGACCAACCAGCCGGTGAGGTGATGGCTGGCTCCAGGCTGTATCACCTGAAACAGGGAAACCAGTGCATGAGCTGCTGTGCGGCAGAGTTCCATACCTTGGCTGCCAACACAATGTGGTCTCCTGCTGTGCTGCAAAACTGTGTTCTATGAGGGGCTGTCTAGCTGCCTCAAGGATGTACTCACCAAAGGACCTGGAGGAGCTAGTCCAACTGGCCCTGCACCTGGATCACCACCTGGTAATCCAACCTGAACCTGCTCCATGTCCGGTCAGCACATCACCTCCACCACCACCTGCATCAGTTGCGGCGGCTCTGTCTTACTTTCAACCTTCTCTGGTGGCCCACCCTACCAAGGAACCCTTGCAGACAGCCAGATTGCCTCTAGCCGCAGCAGAGCAAGAGCCCCAACGGAGGAATGGCTTCTGTGCATACTGCAGGGCCGCCAGACACGTACAAGCAAAGTGCCCCCAGCTGGCTGGAAAATGGGGGTGCCAAGTGGGAGTCGGAGGAGTCCTGCCTGGCCCTCACATCTCCCCGATCCCGGACATTGCTCGGTTGACTCTACTCATGAAACTTCAGCAGGGGAACCAGCGGGGAAGAGCAATGGCCTTTGTGGACTCTGGGGCAGAGAAACTCATTGAATGAGAGCTGTGTTCCTCTCTGAGGTTTGCTGTAGAAGCAATGCCCCAGCCCCTTGCCATCACCTCTGTGGATAGCAAACCCCTCCCATCCAGACCCATCACACTCTGTACCAGCACTGTTCACATGTCCCTGGGAGAGCAGCACGAGGAGATCCATTTCCTAGTCATCGGCGCCACCACTACCCCTCTCATCTTAGGCCACCCCTGGCTCACCAGACACGATCCCCACATTTCTTGGTCAACCAGATGTGTGCTGCAGTGGGGGCCTGTGTGCCAGAGAGTATGCCTCCAACCCCAGGTTGGGGTATGTTCCAGGGAATCCGGAGCCCCCAAAACCATTGACCTGGAGGGCATTCCACCTGAGTACTGGGACTTGGTTGAGGTCTTCAGTAAGAAGAAAGTCATCTAACTGTTACCTCATCGACCATATGATTTAGCTATCCACCTCCTGCCAGGTGCCACGCCCCCTAGGATTGTCTGTTCTCCTTGTCCCCCGAGGAGAACAGGGCTATGGAGGAGTACATAGCTGAGGCCGACCATAACGGCTTCATCCGGCCCTCTATTTCTCCTGCTGCTGCCGGGTTCTTCCTTGTGTCCAAGACTCCCAAGGGCTCAACAAGGTCACAATGTGGGTGCAGGAGAGAGCCACTCCCAGTGCAGCCCCCAAACTAGAAACTCCACCCTTGTTGCTACTTCTCCCAGAAATTCTCTCCCACTCAGCAGTATTATGGGATAGGGTGGAGCATGAGCTGCTGGCTATCAAATGGCCCCTGGAGGAGTGGCAGCATTGACTTCAGGGCAGCACGGAACCATTTCTGGTTTGGACAGACCACAAGAACCTGCTGGCCATCCAGCAGGCAAAACAACTCAATCCCTAGCAGGCCAGATGGGCCCTGTTCTTTGAGCAGTTCAACTTCCACTTATCCTATCATCCTGGCTTGAAGAACACAAAAGTGGATGCCCTCTCCCATCACTGCATCCACCTCAAATTGTTGGCATTGCCAGAGCCCATCATTCCGGCCTGCCGGGTGGTGACCCCGCTTCACTGGGGAATTGAGGACAGGATCACAAGTGCACAGCAGCATCCCCCACCACCAGAAACCCCTCCTCACCACCTTTACATCCTGACTGTCTGCCATTCTGAAGCACTGCAGTGGATCCACTCCTCTGTTCTCTCTGGCCACCCTCGCCTGTGCTGCACCCTGTTGCTTCCCTGGAGATGCTTCTGGTGGCCTACTATAAGCAGAGACGCCGGAGAATTCATCAAGGCTTGTCCCACCTGCATCCAGGCCAAAGCACCAAACACTCTGTCAGCCAGAGACCTGCAACCCCTGCCAGTGGCTCAGTGACCTTGGTCTCATATCGCAGTCGACTTTGTCACCAGCCTCCTGGACTCCCATGACCATAACACCATTATGACAATAGTTGACCATTTGTTCAAAGTTGTGCACTTTGTGGCCTTGACCTGAGTCCTGTCAGCTCAGAAGACAGCTGAGCTGATACTGAAGCACGTGGTACGTCTGCATGGGTTCTTTCAGGACATTGTCTCAGACAGAGGGCCCCAAGTCACAGCTCAATTTTGGAAAGCCTTCTGCCACCTAATTGACTCCACTGCCAGCCTGTCCTTCGGCTACCATCCGCAAACCAAAAGCCAGACCAAACAGTTGCGTGGCTTCCTGAGGTGTTTTGGTTCAGCCCACAGTCAGAAGTGGAGTCAGTACCTACCATGGGCTGAGCTCTCCCAGAACCTACTCACCTTGGCTGCCAAGGGCCTCACCCCATTTGTGTTGCGCTACAGTAGCCTGCCTCTACTCTTCACCCACCAGGAACAGGAAGTCAAGGTGCCTGCAGCCCAGCAGTTGGTCGATCGGTGCCAGCGAACTTGGAAGAGGGCTCAGCGTTCCATTCACCAGGCTAATGCCCAGTACCAACGATAACATCAACGCCAGCACCATCTGAGATGCTTGTTCCACTCAGGTGACAAGGTTTGGCTGTCTACACAACATCTCGTCCTAGTGTCATACTCTCGCAAACTCACCCCCAAATTCATTGGGCCTTACCGCACCACCCACCAAATCAACCCTGTCACCTTCCGACTCCAGCTGCCTCCATCACTGAAGATTCACCTAGTCTTTCACATTTCCCTCCTAAAACCATTCATCACCAGTCCTTTGTCTCTTTCAACCCCAACTCCCCCTGCTCCTCAGATTATTGATGATGGCCCTGCATGTACCGTTCAACGGGTCCTGAATCCTGGATACTGGTCGACTGGGAGGGTTATGGCCCTGAGGAGTGTTCCTGGGTCCCAGCCCACTTCATCTTGGACCCCAAACTGGTGAGGGGGTTGCATCGGTGCCAGGCAGACCACCCTGGGCTGTCTGGAGTCGGCCCTAGGGGGGAGGGTACTGTTACATTGTGCATGAGTCACACAATTGTGGTCAAAAAGCAAAGGACACAATCCAAAAAACAAAGGACTCACAAGAACGACACGCAAGTGTTCAGATATTGGACCACATCCACGAACTGGATATTTCCTTGTCATCACTTCAATCCGCCTTCGCATTGGTATCGTGAGTCCCTGAGTTTTCCCTTGTTCTCATGTCTCGTCATTCTTTGTGCTCTGTGTGATTTCCGACTCTGTTCAGTGGCAGAAACCGCTCACCCCATCAGGAGGCGTTTGTAGAGTACACTGCACGCGTTTGCCCTCCTCGTTGCTTTCTCTTCACAACTGGGTTATAAAACCACACTACACCCGTGACAGGCCTTGATGTCTAGCATGTCTAGCCTCCCAAAGCTTTGAAGTTTCCCTTCTGTTATATATAACACATATTGCTTGGATGTTGCTGTTATGTTACCCATCAGCACTGTTTACCTTTCAGTCCTCCAAAAGACCCAAGTAGACTTTTAGGTGGCTTTATATACTGCCTACGTCTACTGTGCATATACTCGGTTGGAGATGAATGCGACAACTCATCACTAGGGATGTTTGTAATTACTTGGCTTGGATAAATCATTGTACTTTATAATAAGGGTGAATTAAAACATTAGGGTAAAAGATATTGATACATAACGCCACTGACATTTTAAGGAATAACGTTATTTTGTGGTTTACTTTGCACAGATCTGTATTGTGATATTCCTTTTGTGTGAAGTGGTACAGTTCTTCCTAAAGGCAGAGGGGAGGGTAACATGTTCATTTGCTCTTTCCCAAGGGGTTGATGTAGATGACTACTTGAATAGGTGAGGCATGGAGACCATTTGTGAATACTGTGTATTATATCTGCTTATTTAATTTATTTTGGAACACCAAAAAATCCATAACACAAACTTCAGAGCAATTACTTGTACCCCTCACCAAGACCTGAGAGGTAACAATAAATTAATAAAAATATAAATTTAATATGCCCAGGCTATTTGTACAAATAGGTTGCATTTTTAAATTCTGCTCTTGTACTAATAAATATCCAGCGACAGAAATATTTAACATTTTATACAAGTTAGGGAGCTTTGGATGAAAACTTTGCATAACCCAAGATATACACTGGTTATTTTCTAAGATATGAGTATTTTGAGCATATTTTAATGAAATTGTCTTCATTTAGGCATTTTGTAAAATTTTAATGACTGACTGACTTTGTTTTCACAGATAGCTGACTATTTGCAGTGGAGAACACCAGAACAGAACAAGAGAGTGGCATCAGAAACTCATATCACTTCCAGTGTTTACAGTGTCTTGTGTTTCTGTCAGTAATCAATAATAAGTTTGAGGGATTTAGCATATATATATCTGATGAATCTACCAACAATCCTTATTGAAAAGGTGTTTGTGGAGACATTATTTTTAGTAATTTTGAATGAGTAATAATATTGATGCAGCTAATAATAATGCAGCTCCCGTTTGATAAAATCAGGGCCATCCAGATCTTAGATACAATGTGAAACAGATCTGTATGGACTTCAGGAATATCTTGCCTATTGCAGAAGATCGGTAATAACTAGCTTTGCATCTCTCTTCATCGTAGTTTGAGTCATTCCACAGAATATGAAATAATGACCAAACAAACTGTTAGAGACCAAGAAGACAAACACCTTGAATAGGACTATATGTACTGAACACTTTTATTTAACAGTTTATATTGACATATGATGCTACATTTACATTCCTACATATAGAATAGAATGGATGTAATGAACTTTCTCTCTCACATTTTGTGGTGTCAGTAAGTCACCAGGGTACACTAATAGCCCATTTCCACGGACATCCATTGTACCATTGCACACTGCGCACACTCACAATTGTACTTATTTTAAAACAAGGCGTCACATATACTGTGGCAAAATCCTACATGATGGTTTAACAAAGCCATAAAGTGTGGTCGTGATGACATAATTATTTCTTATCTGTGAAAACTGAAACATTAAATGTAAAAATATTCAAATATAACAGAAGGAACATAGAATCACAATACACCTAAAATCCAGCTCTCATTACATCCCAGCCAAAAGTGTAACATTGGAAATCCCAATGGAGTAGCACTACAGATCAGCTTTTAAATCAGTCGGGACTGTTTTGGCCTGGTCTGGTCTGGTCTGGTCTGGGCAGAAGTGAAGTAAACGGGATTACTATCCAGTCTAGTCTAGTCCAGGGACAGAAATAAATGAGGCATGAGCTGAATCTTAGTGGTGGATGGGGGGGGGGGGGGTCTTTCTGCACTTTTTTGCTCTGTTGCTCAGCTCTCTGTAATTGGTTTGTGTAAAACTGGGAACAGATAAGAAAAAATATTTTTGTAGGCTGGCAGTTAAAATACAGAAATTTGGTAAGAGGGAATCTCCCATTGCAGTAGGTATAGACAGTAGTTGGTGTGTCAGCAGTTGGTGAGTAAATCTAGAGTAGCTCACATAGACTAAATTATTCCGTTTTTTCAAATTCCTGTTGAGAGGGGCTCAAATTACCATGATTTCTTAGGGGATTTTGAATATGTCACCAAATATTAATTAGAATACCAAAATAATGCATAGCCACGAGATTGTCAAAATGTTATCATGAAATTATTATTTCTGACTTGTCTTATAATACAAAGGAAGTCATCATGTTATTTAAACCTCTTTGTATGACTTAAATAACTCAGTGAATAATTTTTTATGCCTAAAAGTTAGTATTAAGGGAGAACTTGTGGTGTACTCATTCAGCAGCTAGACTAACAGATACAGCGTAGGTAAATTATTGTAACAAAATGTCTACTTTAAAATTACTGATTGACACAACTTAAGGGTCTTTAGTTTACCAATAATCAGGTACTTCTTAGTCTGGCATGTTAGTTACTGGCATTATACCTACAGCTAGTCACTGAGCACATACCCCCAGCATAAAGCAGAGGAGGAACCAAAGGACTCTTCATTGTCTACTGTTACCAATAAACCTTTCAATCTGGTATCCAGCTTAGTGACACCACCCCTTAACCACACTGCACAGTTACATTGCTGGGTGATTGGATTGAGGAAGGAGATACTGTCAAATATTTAAAATCTTGTAGATCATGTTACTGCTGCTGCACATCTTTGGGCCACGATGACAGAGGTCTTCTCATAAGCTTTCGAGTTGCACCAGAAGGTCAGTAGCCGTGAAATGTGGGGTACTTTGGCTCACCCTGGCATGCAAAGTAAGCAATCAGCTGACCGTTGCAGATCATAAGGAACAATCCGCTACCTTCAAGTAAAAAAAGAGCAACAATTAAATACTTCTGACACTTATCCATATGTTAAAATGTGATTAATGGAAAACATTAAATTCTTTCCAACAGAAACTTTCTAGAAAATATATGTGAGCAGAGCAGTTCCAAGGTTCACTCTAGCTGCAAGAAACAAGTTACATTATTGCATTATTACAATATTATATCATATGCTGTTAATTTTCTTATTGTTTTGATAAATAAAATAGTGGTTTTAAGAGTAGCAAGGCATTGAAAGTAGAAGTAATAATCCACGGTATCTTAAGCCACTTTTCCAGGTCAGGGTGTGGGATGTCCGGAGCCTATCACAAAAATCATTGGGTACTAAGCTCGGAATCCACACCCTGAACATAACACCAGTCTGTCGTAAGGTGGTCACACCCAGGGGCAAGTTACAGGGACCTGTTAACATGAAATGCAAGTTTTTGGATGGACTGTGGGAGGAAACCCATGTACGCACTGTGAGAACAAGCAAACAGAGTGAAATAACAACACACAAATATTATGACATTTAAACTGTGTGGCAATTAATAATATATGTTTCACAAATAAAACTACTGGACTCATATGCTTAAGGATCAGCTGTATCTGAGAGATAAGATGAGGATAATGTGAAATTTGTGAGGCATCCATATTACATCGACAGACTAGATATTACAGCAAACAGTCCCTACTACAGGCAGCCATTGGTTTACGCATTTTCGCTTGATTTTTGATAGCATTATTCGATTGCCCAAAAGACAAAAAATTACATCACAATTTCATCCAAGTGTGTAAAAATGTGTAAAAGCATAAATGACACACACTGTCTGTGAGTGTGCATGTCTGCACATGCATGTGTTTGTGCCTTTGTGTTATATAATGGGGATTATGTTTAAAGTGTATACACCTTTACCAGGGTGATACTATGACAAGGAGCGTTAGATCCTGAGAAACGTGGGTGTGATGTTCATGTATGCATGACTGGTAAAGTTAAAACAAGTCCCTGTTGCTGTTGTCTTTAAGAGGAGATGTATAAGTAAATATCTTGGTCGTGGGTGACCAGTGGATGATGTCACGCTGTGAGGACACTACAGCGGCAGTAAACACAGTTTTGTTTTTTTACACGTGAGTAGACATTTCATTCCCATCTCACTGCTTCATTACACTGACCACTACCATACTATGAGCATGGGCATGCATGTGTGTGTGTGTGTGTGTGTGTGTGTGTGTGTGTGTGTGTGTGCATATATGCCCCTGTGTGTGCTACATGTTGTTTTACAGTGAGGGGGGGGGGGGGGG